>CM053032.1:5031764-5509264 GCA_028564925.1 Lithobates sylvaticus | reverse complement strand
ATGCGGTCATCACGAGGCTCCGCCCAGCGCGTTGCGTCATCATCAGACGTCTTTTTTCGGGGCTACGGTTGTGTATAAGTTGTATGAATTCCATTTTGAAGAATAAATAATAATTTTCTCTCACTTGGCAGAATTCAAGGCGGCGTTTGACATTTTCGTACAAGATGCGGAGGACGGCTGCATCAGTACAAAGGAGCTGGGGAAAGTCATGAGGATGCTGGGCCAGAACCCCACCCCCGAGGAGCTGCAGGAGATGATCGATGAGGTGGATGAGGACGGTCAGTTCTTTTTACGTCTCCCTTTTCCTCATTCTTCCTTCCCTGATCAGATCTTTATTTCTCCATCTCTAATTCTCTCTTCTTCTTCTTCTTCACTTCTCCATTTATATTGCCTGTCCTTCAGCTTTAAGTGAAGCTGAGGTTTAATCTGCGTATACCTGGTTCCTCCCCTCCCCCTTCATCAATATGTTAATGAAATTATAAAACATAACCTTTCAATACTATTTTTTATACTCAGGTGACATCATCACTGGGTCTCTGTACTTCTCTATGCAATGCAGGCAGATCACGGCTGGTGGGAGGAGACGGGGAGGGAGCTGTACATAGATTCCTCAACACATCACAGCACCCCGCCTCAGCACTCCGCTCAGTCCTGATGCAAGCAGTGGGAGGAGTTATGCAAATATCAAAATGCTTTGATTGGAGGGCGTGGAGTGGGCGTTCCTAGTGCGCCAGCCCCTCCCACCAGCCATGATCTGCCTGAATTGCATAGAGAAGCACAGACACCCAGGGATGACATCACCGGGTATAGAATAAGGTATGCAATGAAAATTTTTATTAGGGGTGGGGGGAGGGGAAGGGTAAATATTGGTGTTATTCTGGGATGGTTTCAGCCCATTACCCATAATCCTTCCTGTCTTCTCAGGGAGCGGCACGGTGGACTTCGATGAGTTCCTGGTGATGATGGTGCGATGTATGAAGGACGACAGTAAAGGAAAAACAGAGGAAGAATTATCCGATCTCTTCCGGATGTTTGACAAGTGAGTGGCGGGGGAAGGGAAATGTGACCGGTGGCCGGGTCCGGCGGTGCGCAGCGAAGACATCGCCGAAATCCGAGGCCAACTTTCCGGAGTTTCGGTGTTCAACCCCATTGAGGGTTCTGACCGTAAAAGATACGTCCGTAAAAACTCCACCTGAGTAAAGAAGACACACCTCCCACGTCCAGCTCCTCCCCTCTGCTATCACCGGCAATTACCGGCTGTCAGAATGACATCCTGGCATTGCTTTGTATCACACCGCAGATTTCATAATGCCGCTGTACAGGGCTTTTTTTCTCAGAGAATAATTGCAGGAACTCCCCCTTTTTGAACCCCACCATGTCTCCGACCCCCTACCCACCTCCAAGCAACGTCCCTAGGCTCCACCCCTACCCACCTCCAAGCACCGCCCCGTGGTTCCACCTACTACCCACCTCCAAGCACCGCCCCATGGTTCTACCTCCTACCCACCTCCAAGCACTGCCCCATGGTTCCACCTACCTCCAAGCATCGTCCCTTGGTTCCACCCCTACCCACTTCCAAGCACCGCCCCTTGATTCCACCCCCTGCCCACCTCCAGGCACCGCCCCATGGTCCCACCCCCTACCCAATTCCAAGCACCGCCCCATGGTTCCACCTCCTACCCACTTCCAAGCACCGCCCCATGGTTCCACCCACCTCCAAGCATCGTCCCTTGGTTCTCCACCTCCTGCCCACCTCCAAGCACCACCCCATGGTTTCACCTCCTACCCACCTCCAAGCAACGTCCCTTGATTCCCCCCCACCCGCCTTCAAGCACCGCCCCATGGTTCCACCTACTACCCACCTCTAAGCACCGCCCCATGGTTCCACCTCCTACCCACCTCCAACCACCGCCCCATGGCTCCACCTCCTATCCACCTCCAAGCACCACCCCACGGTTCCACCTCCTACCCACCTCCAAGCACCACCCCATGGTTCCACCTCCTACCCACCTCCAAGCACCGCCCCATGGTTACACCTCCTACCCACCTCCAAGCACCGCCCCATGGTTCCACCTCCTACCCACCTCCAAGCACCGCCACATGGTTTCACCTCCTACCCACCTCCAAGCACCACCCCATGGTTCCACCTCCTACCCACCTCCAAGCACCGCCCCATGGTTCCACCTCCTACCCACCTCCAAGCACCGCCCCATGGTTCCACCTCCTACCCACCTCCAAGCACCGCCCCATGGTTCCACCTCCTACCCACCTCCAAGAACCGCCCCATGGTTCCACCTCCTACCCACCTCCAAGCACCGCCCCATGGTTCCACCTGCTACCCACCTCCAAGCACCGCCACATGGTTCCACCTCCTGCCCACCTCCAAGCACCACCACATGGTTCCACCTCCTACCCACCTCCAAGCACCGCCCCATGGTTCCACCTCCTACCCACCTCCAAGCACCGCCCCATGGTTCCACCTCCTACCCACCTCCAAGAACCGCCCCATGGTTCCACCTCCTACCCACCTCCAAGCACCGCCCCATGGTTCTACCTCCTACCCACCTCCAAGCACCACCACATGGTTCCACCTCCTACCCACCTCCAAGCACCGCCCCATGGTTCCACCTCCTACCCACCTCCAAGCACCGCCCCATGGTTCCACCCCCTACCCACTTCCAAGTACTACCCCATGGTTCCACCTCCTACCCACCTCCAAAATCTTGTATATAGTCCCTTATCATGCCCTCCAAGAGCTTGCATACTATTAATGTTAGGCTAACTGGTCTGGAATTCCCAGGGAAGTATTTAGGGCCCTTTTTAAATATTGGTGCTACGTTGGCTTTTCTCCAATCAGCTGGTACCATTCCAGTCAGTAAAAATTAGGAACAATGGTCTGGCAATTACTTGACTGAGTCCCCTAAGTACCCTCGGGTGCAAGCCGTCTGTTACTGGTGATTTATTAATGTTAAGTTTCCCGAGTCTAATGTTTCTAATTCTGTCCTCTGTTAACCATGGAGGTGCTTCCTGTGATGTGTCAGGAGGATAAACACTGCAGTTTTGGTTACTGAAGCCCCTCCCCCCGATTCCCTCGTGAAGACCGAGGAGAAGAATAAATTCTATGGCCTTCAAGTTGCATGAAAGTCGGACCAAAGTAGTGTATGAACTGCTTTGATGTCCCTGCAACTTTAAGTCATACATACATATATGAATGGTTATCACTGGGAAACATGTGGTAGGCTTGTCATGCGACTCTGATGTCCAAAGTCGCATGACAAGTCCTACAAGTGTGAATAGACACATAGGGTCCCTTCACACTCGTGCGACTTGTCATGCGACTTTGGACATCAGAGTCGCATGACAAGCCTACCACATGTTTCCCAGTCATAACCATTCAGATACGTGCGTCTTAAAGCCGCAGCGACTTCAAAGTAATTCATATTCTACTTTGGTATTACTTTCATACAACTTGAGGGCCACAGAGTTCAATGACAACCCTCAAAAGTTGCATGAAAGTCGCACCTGAATGTTTTATATGCAACAACTTTGCAGAGGGACAACAAGTCACATCCAAGTAGCACATATCCAATGTTGCATTAAAGTTGCACAACTTTAGAATCATACATGAGTGGAGCCTTAGACCCCATTTACACTTGTGCAACTTGTCATGCGACTTTGGACAGCAAAGGCGCACGACAAGCCTACCACATGTCTTCCAACGAGAACCATTCAGAGCTGTGCATCTTAACCACTTCAATACCCGCCTATAGTCATATGACGCCCACAAGGTGGATCTACCATCCTGGGTGGGCGTCATATGACGTCCTCGGATTCCCGGCCGCCTGGGGGGCGCGCGCGCTCGGGACCCGGTGCGAGTGCCCGGCGGCCGCGATGTCCGCCGGGCACCCGCGATTGCCCGTTAAAACAACGGGACCGTGCGGGACCGTGGAGCTGTGTGTGTAATGATGGGGTGTAAACACACAGCTCCACGTCCTGTCAGCGGGGAGGAGACCGATCATGTGATCCCAGTACAGAGGATCACATGATCGGTCTCCTCCCCTTAAGTCCCCTCCCCCTACAGTTAGAATCACTCCTATTAGGGACACACATTAACCCCTCCAGCGCCCTCTAGTGTTAACCCCTTCCCTGACAGTCACATTTACACAGTAATCATTGCAATTTTATAGCAACGATCGCTGTGTAAATGTGAATGGTTCCAAAAATGTGTCAAAAGTGTCCGAAGTGTCCGCCGCAATGTCGCAGTCACGAAAAAAAAAATCGCAAATCGCCGCCATTACTAGTAAAAAAAAAAAAAAAAAAATTCAATAAATCTATCCCCTATTTTGTAGACGCTATAACTTTTGCGCAAACCGATCAATATACGCTTATTGCAATTTTTTTTACCAAAAATATGTAGAAGAATACGTATCGGCCTAAACTGAGGAAAAAAATTGTTTTTTTTTTAAAAAATGGGATATTTATTATAGCAAAAAGTAAAAAATATTGTGTTTTTTTTCAAAATTGTCGCTCTTCTTTTGTTTATAGCGCAAAAAAAATAAAAACCGCAGGGGCGATCAAATACCACCAAAAGAAAGCTCTATTTGTGGGAAAAAAAGGACGTCAATTTTGTTTGGGTGTAACGTCGCACGACCGCGCAATTGTTAGTTAAAGCGACGCAGTGCCGAATCGCAAAAAGTGCTCTGGTAAGGAAGGGTGTTTAAAAGCCCTGTATTGAAGCGGTTAAAGTCGCAGCGACTTCAAAGTAGTTCATGCACTCCTTTGGTATTGCTTTCATGTTAACCCTCAAAAGTTGCATGAAAGTCGCACCTGATAGTTTTACATGCAGCAGTGGGGGTCCGACTTTCCATAGAGACAACAAGTCACATCCGAGTCGCACCAAAGCTGCACTACTTTGGAATCTACAAGTGTGAATGGAGCCTTACAGAGCGTCTCCAGAGTGTCATTATATACAATGTAACAATGTTTTGTTTCTTTGTATTTTTTATTTTAATCATCTGTAGATGAAAGATGTGACCAATGAGGAACAAGGGGATATTTGTGCTGTTTTCTAGACTCGGTTGCGTTGGCCAATCCTCTCTGCCCGTCTTTCATGTCATTTCTTGAATTTCTTGTATTGAACTGTATCAGGTTTTGGTTTGTCTGTAGTACGCTGACATCTAGTGGAGGTTTTGGGTCACTGCAACTTCTTCACTATTGTGATTTTGCCATCTTCTTCCGTCTTTCCCTCAAGTTTTGTGGTAGTTAAACCCCCCCCCCCCCCTCCCAAAGAAAGGAACTGAATGGGACTTTTAAGGTGCCATTAATTAAATAAAACCAGATAACATAAAAGCCAATATTTATTTTAAAGTTTGTGAGGTCAGGCACTGATGTTGGATGATAAGGCCTGGCTCGCAGTCTCCGCTCGAATTCATCCCAAAGGTGTTCTATCGGGTTGAGGTTAGGACTCTGTGCAGGCCAGTCAAGTTCCTCCACCCCAAACTCGCTCATCCATGTCCATGGGATTATGGTGTGGGGTTGTTTTTCAGGGGTTGGGCTTGGCCCCTCAGGGGTTGGGTTTGGCCCCTTGGTTCCAGTATAGGGAACTCTTAAGGCGTCAGCATACCAAGACATTTTGGACAATTTAACTCTCCCAACTTGTGGGAACAGTTTGGGGACGGCCCCTTCCTGTTCCAACATGACTGCCCACCAGTGCAGGGCTGCTGATCAGTACAGCCAGCCCTCCTGTAGTGGGCCCGGACACCTTCAGTTCAAAAGGGAGGCCTGGGCATGAAGTCTGTACTGTCTTACTGCAGACACCGATCCTCTTCTGCCTCCCCTTGCAGCTCTGCCAGCTTCTCCTCTTCTTTCTCCATCTGGCTTGCACTGCAGGAGGATTGGTTCTAGCACTCGCACCCCTTCCATCTGCTGTCCGGCCCCCATGTGCCCCTTTTCCCCCCACAGTGCATCCGGCTTCCTTCCTCTCCTGCCAGCAGCTGCTGCGGGCACACAGGGTGATGTCTCACGATGAAGAGTGGGGGAAGAGGATGATAAATACAGTGGAACCTTGGATTACGAGCTTAATCCGTTCCAGGAGAATGATTGTAATCCAAATCACTCGCATATCAAAGCGAGTTTCCCCATAGAAGTCAATGGAAACGAAGATAATTTGTTCCACATGACTTCTAATGCATGCAATACCGCATGTGGCCAGGGGTGGGGGGGGGGCACCGGAGAGACTCAGAAATACTCGGAAAGGCTCGGAAACACTCGGGAACAGAGTATTTCCGAGTGTTTCTGAGTATTTTCGAATGGCTTCGAACAGCTCAGAGTGTCACCGGCGCCCCCCGCACCTCTGGCCAAATGCGGTACTGCACACCGCAGAGGCTTTAATCCTGCTTGTTTTGGGAGACAACACTCGCAAACCAAATCAGAATTTAAAAAAATTAAATTGCTCGTATTGCGAAATGCTTGTTAACCGCGTTAATCGCAATCCGAGGTTCCGCTGTATGTAATTTAATGGCCCCTTCCATTCCTGATTGAGCACAGTGAGCGATCGTTACCAATCACTCCTGTGTCCATTTGTCACTGAAGCATAGTAAACTGTGTTTACTATGCTGCAGTTTGTGAATGAGCAGGAAGCCTCAGAGCACTTCCCATTCATTTATCTGTGCAGCTGAAGGTACAGATAAAGGGACTGATAAATCTGTGTCCTCAGTCACTTTCAGCCTCGGGAAGAGGGCCCCGTCAGATAGGCTGCATGGGGCCCCGTGATTTCACCAGTGCACAAAGCAAGTCCATTATTTGATTAATGACACCTTAAAAGTCCCATTGTGTTCCTTTTTTGGTTTCCATTATGATGATCTCCTCCTTCTACAAAGTTACAATGTACAGTCTGATCACTGGGGGAGGGGAGACTGAAGAAATGACTCCTCCCCCTTCTACAAAGTTACAATGTACAGTCTGATCACTGAGGGGAAGGGAGACTGAGGAAATGACTCCTCCTCCTTCTACAAAGTTACAATGTACAGTCTGATCACTGAGGGGAGGGGATACTGGGGAAATGACTCCTCCCCTTCTACAAAGTTACAATGTACAGTCTGATCACTGGGGGAGGGGAGACTGAAGAAATGGCTCCTCCTCCTTCTACAAAGTTACAATGTACAGTCTGATCACTGAGGGGAGGGGGGACTGAGGAAAAATGACTCCTCCTCCTTCTACAAAGTTACAATGTACAGTCTGATCACTGGGGGAGGGGAGACTGAGGACATGACTCCTCCTCCTTCTACAAAGTTACAATGTACAGTCTGATCACTGGGGGAGGGGAGACTGAAGAAATGGCTCCTCCTCCTTCTACAAAGTTACAATGTACAGTCTGATCACTGGGGGAGGGGAGACTGAGGACATGACTCCTCCTCCTTCTACAAAGTTACAATGTACAGTCTGATCACTGGGAGGAAGAGAGACTGAGGAGATGACTCCTCCTTCTTCTACAAAGTTACAATGTACAGTCTGATCACTGGGGGAGGGGATACTGAGGAAATGACTCCTCCTCCTTCTACAAAGTTACAATGTACAGTCTGATCACTGAGGGGAGGGGGGACTGAGGAAATGACTCCTCCTCCTTCTACAAAGTTACAATGTACAGTCTGATCACTGGGGGAGGGGAGACTGAGGACATGACTCCTCCTCCTTCTACAAAGTTACAATGTACAGTCTGATCACTGGGGGAGGGGATACTGAGAAAATGACTCCTCCCCCTTCTACAAAGTTACAATGTACAGTCTGATCACTGGGGGAGGGGAGACTGAGGACATGACTCCTCCTCCTTCTACAAAGTTACAATGTACAGTCTGATCACTGGGGGAGGGGATACTGAGAAAATGACTCCTCCCCCTTCTACAAAGTTACAATGTACAGTCTGATCTGAATGCAGAAATAAAGGTGTCGGTGTTCTTGTACAATCGATATTCACCGTTTCTCCGTATTGCAGGAACGCGGACGGGTACATCGATCTGGAGGAGCTGAAGATGATGTTGGAGGCCACGGGGGAAACCATCACTGAGGATGACATTGAAGAACTGATGAGAGACGGCGACAAAAACAATGATGGCAGAATTGATTACGATGGTAATTTCCGATCTTTTGTTGTCAATGTTGTCAGCGGCCTATGAAACTGAGAAGGCTGACACTGGAGGACAGAGCCTCAGTTGGCGGAGGGAAGTCTGGCACTGGAGGACAGAGCCTCAGTTGGCGGAGGGAAGTCTGGCACTGGAGGACATAGCCTCAGTTGGCGGAGGGAAGTCTGGCACTGGAGGACAGTGCCTCAGTTGGCGGGGGGAGGCTGGCACTGGAGGACGGAGCCTCAGTTGGCAGGGGGGCTGGCACTGGAGGATGGAGCCTCAGTTGGCGGGGGGGCTGGCACTGGAGGACGGAGCCTTAGTTGGCAGGGGAGAAGGCTGGCACTGGAGGACGGAGCCTCAGTTGGTGGGGGAAGAAGGCTGGCACTGGAGGACGGAGCCTCAGTTGGTGGGGGAAGAAGGCTGGCACTGGAGGACGGAGCCTCAGTTGGCGGGGGGGAGAAGGCTGGCACTGGAGGACGGAGCCTCAGTTGGCGCGGGGGGGGGCTGGCACTGGAGGATGGAGCCTCAGTTGGCGGGGGGGGCTGGCACTGGAGGACAGAGCCTCAGTTGGCGGAGGGAAGTCTGGCACTGGAGGACAGTGCCTCAGTTGGCGGGGGGAGGCTGGCACTGGAGGACGGAGCCTCAGTTGGCAGGGGGGCTGGCACTGGAGGATGGAGCCTCAGTTGGCGGGGGGGCTGGCACTGGAGGACGGAGCCTTAGTTGGCGGGGGAGAAGGCTGGCACTGGAGGACGGAGCCTCAGTTGGTGGGGGAAGAAGGCTGGCACTGGAGGACGGAGCCTCAGTTGGTGGGGGAAGAAGGCTGGCACTGGAGGACGGAGCCTCAGTTGGTGGGGGGGAGAAGGCTGGCACTGGAGGACGGAGCCTCAGTTGGCGCGGGGGGGGGCTGGCACTGGAGGATGGAGCCTCAGTTGGCGGGGGGGGCTGGCACTGGAGGACGGAGCCTTAGTTGGCGGGGGGGAGAAGGCTGTCACTGGAATACGGAGCCTCAGTTGGCAGGGGGGGGAAGGCTGGCACTGGAGGACGGAGCCTCAGTTGGTGGGGGGGGAGAAGGCTGGCACTGAAGGGCGGAGCCTCAGTTGGTGGGGGGAGAAGGCTGGCACTGGAGGATGGAGCCTCAGTTGGTGGGGGGAGAAGGCTGGCACTGGAGGATGGAGCCTCAGTTGGCGGGGGGGGCTGGCACTGGAGGATGGTGCCTCAGTTGGTGGGGGGGGCTGGCACTGGAGGATGGTGCCTCAGTTGGCGGGGGGGGCTGGCACTGGAGGATGGTGCCTCAGTTGGTGGGGGGGGGGGGAGAAGGCTGGCACTGCAGGACAGAGCCTCAGTTGGTGGGGGGAAGGCTGGCACTGGGGGACGGAGCCTAAGTTGGTGGGGGGAGAAGGCGGGCACTGGAGGATAGAGCCTCATTTGGCAGGGGGGGGGGAAGGCTGGCACTGCAGGACAGAGCCTCAGTTGGCGGGGGGGGGAGAAGGCAGGCACTGGAAGACAAAGCCTCAGGTCTCTGGAGAGAAGTACTGAGGCTGGGTGCTGGGATGTTTTCAGGAAGCTATGTACAGCCCCCTGCCAGCCCCTCCCACCAGCCATGATCTGATCTGAGTGGGGGATCAGCAGAGCTGGGGGTTACTACTGAGTGGGGGATCAGGAGAGCTGGGATTTACTACTGAGTAGGGGATCAGCAGAGTTGGGGGTTACTACTGAGTGGGGGATCAGCAGAGCTGGGGGGTACTACTGAGTGGGGGATCAGCAGAGCTGGGGGTACTACTGAGTGGGGGACCAGGAGAGCTGGGGGGTACAACTGAGTGGGGGTCAGCAGAGCTGGGGGTTACTACTGAGAAGGGGGTCAGCAGAGCTGGGGGGTATTACTGAGTGGGGATTAGCAGAGCTGGGGGTATTACTGAGCATCACTGAAGCAAAAACACAAAAACCCATCAGAAAAGCATGTTGAAGCGGGGGGCTCTTTGGTGTGTGTTGAGGTGTAAAGGAGCCCTCAGAGGTAGGACAAGGATATATTTTCTTTTTTCTTTTATAGAATTCAAATCATTTTGAATAATTTTTGTTATTTTTGATGTTTTTGCAGAATTCTTGGAGTTCATGAAGGGAGTGGAGTAGAAGAAATCGAGTCCATAAACGAAATCCTACAGATCCTGATATGTAGTTGACTGAAGTAAAACCCATGAAGGACCCCTCCCCCCCAACTCAGCTGCCCCATGTGACTCCTCCCCCAACTCCTCCTGTGAATGTCTCTGTCTCTGTAAAATATTGATGTTTGATGGTGCAATAAAGTTATTTACTATTGATTGTTACTCTGGGTTACACCCCTGAAGGGTTATCCGGTTCCTTTGCACGGCTTGATTTACACACTTTCAGGAATAAAATGTTTTTGTTTTTTTAGATAATCTTTGTTACAAAACAAGGTTCAGATGATGTCATAAGGTGGTGGTGTGGGCAGGGCCTGGACAAGGGGTGGGAGGAAGGGGCGTGGTGGTGTGGGCAGGGCCTGGACAAGGGGTGGGAGGAAGGGGCGTGGTGGTGTGGGCAGGGCCTGGACAAGGGGTGGAAGGAAGGGGCATGGTGGTGTGGGCAGGGCCTGGACAAGGAGTGGGAGGAAGGGGCGTGGTGGTGTGGGCAGGGCCTGGACAAGGGGTGGGAGGAAGGGGCGTGGTGGTGTGGGCAGGGCATGGACAAGGGGTGGAAGGAAGGGGCGTGGTGGTGTGGGCAGGGCCTGGACAATGGGTGGGAGGAAGGGGTGTGGTGGTGTGGGCAGGGCCTGGACAATGGGTGGGAGGAAGGGGCGTGGTGGTGTGGGCAGGGCCTAGACAAGGGGTGGGAGGAAGGGGTGTGGTGGTGTGGGCAGGGCCTGGACAAGGGGTGGGTAGAAGGGGCGTGGTGGTGTGGGCAGGGCCTGGACAAGAGGTGGAAGGAAGGGACGTGGTGGTGTGGGTAGGGCCTGGACAAGGGGTGGAAGGAAGGGACGTGGTGGTGTGGGTAGGGCCTGGACAAGGGGTGGAAGGAAGGGACGTGGTGGTGTGGGTAGGGCCTGGACAAGGGGTGGGAGGAAGGGGCGTGGTGGTGTGGGCAGGGCCTGGACAAGGGGTGAAAGGAAGGGACGTGGTGGTGTGGTTAGGGCCTGGACAAGGGGTGGAAGGAAGGGACGTGGTGTGGGTAGGGCCTGGACAAGGGGTGGGAGGAAGGGGCGTGGTGGTGTGGGCAGGGCCTGGACAAGGGGTGGAAGGAAGGGGCATGGTGGTGTGGGCAGGGCCTGGACAAGGAGTGGGAGGAAGGGGCGTGGTGGTGTGGGCAGGGCCTGGACAAGGGGTGGAAGGAAGGGACATGGTGGTGTGGGCAGGGCCTGGACAAGGAGTGGGAGGAAGGGGCGTGGTGGTGTGGGCAGGGCCTGGACAAGGGGTGGAAGGAAGGGACATGGTGGTGTGGGTAGGGCCTGGACAAGGGGTGGAAGGAAGGGATGTGGTGGTGTGGGTAGGGCCTGGACAAGGGGTGGGAGGAAGGGGCGTGGTGGTGTGGGCAGGGCCTGGACAAGGGGTGGAAGGAAGGGGCATGGTGGTGTGGGCAGGGCCTGGACAAGGAGTGGGAGGAAGGGGCGTGGTGGTGTGGGCAGGGCCTGGACAAGGGGTGGAAGGAAGGGACATGGTGGTGTGGGCAGGGCCTGGACAAGGAGTGGGAGGAAGGGGCGTGGTGGTGTGGGCAGGGCCTGGACAAGGGGTGGAAGGAAGGGACATGGTGGTGTGGGTAGGGCCTGGACAAGGGGTGGAAGGAAGGGACGTGGTGGTGTGGGTAGGGCCTGGACAAGGGGTGGGAGGAAGGGGCGTGGTGGGGTGGGCAGGGCCTGGACAAGGGGTGGAAGGAAGGGACGTGGTGGTGTGGGTAGGGCCTGGACAAGGGTGGGAGGAAGGGGCATGGTGGTGTGGGCAGGGCCTGGACAAGGGGTGGGAGGAAGGGGCGTGGTGGTGTGGGCAGGGCCTGGACAAGGGGTGGGAGGAAGGGGCGTGGTGGTGTGGGCAGGGCCTGGACAAGGGGTGGAAGGAAGGGGCATGGTGGTGTGGGCAGGGCCTGGACAAGGAGTGGGAGGAAGGGGCGTGGTGGTGTGGGCAGGGCCTGGACACGGGGTGGGAGGAAGGTAGGTGCTCCAGTTGAAGAGCAATGGGATACATACTACTGAGGGTAACAATAACAAAGAGGACAACTGCCCTCTGCTGGCCACTCCTGGTATTACAATTGTTGGCATAGAGGACATGACAGGGCCTCTTTAGCGCTACTTACTGTCTCAGTCCGGTGCATAGCGGCTGTACTGACCACCCGTGTAGTTTTGTTGATGTTTTGGCTTATATAAACCCCCATATCTCATTATTTTCCCACAATCTCCCATGATTAGATTTGACAAAGTACACAGAGGTCCATTTTCTGTCCATAATGGTTAATTTGATTGGCTGATGAGGGGTTTGCCCCGTCTCACCCACCAGAGGCGGCTCTCTAATTTAGGCAAATTAGGCGGTCGCCTTAGGCCTCGCACTCCCAGGGGCCTTGCGGCTGCCTAATTTGCCTGAAGTGTGTGGGAATTGGAGGGAATGTCCACTTGAATAATTTTTACCGTTTTGGGCATGAGTGGGTCTTAGATTTGCCTAAGGCCTCACAAAGCCTAGAGCCGCCTCTGTCACCCACTACACACACCTCATCAGATACACCACATTGGAGGTCCTGAAGACATTCCCCTCGTTCTCTGTACCTGCTGAGGTTGTGAAATACTTGAAGTGAAGAAGAAATGGAGCTTCAAAAAGAAGAATCAATGAAATAGTTGGGTGCAAATTATTGTCCTTAATGTTCAATGAAAGCCGACGCATTTCAGGAGATAAGGAATCCTCCTTATTTTGCAGCCACTTGTGCGACGCCAACCTTGCGGTGCCACACCTATTTCCAAAAGTAGTTCCTGCACTACTTTTGGCGACTTCGGGGGGCGACTTCAATAGACATCTGTGCAAGAACACAAATGTCTTTCAAGTATGCCCCCCCCCCCCAAAGTCGGACTGAAATGCGGCTTTGAAAATCGTGCGAGTTTGCCTCTGATTGGCTATCACAGTGATCAGTCACTGTGAAGCCTGCCCCCCGTGTTTTCTGTCTCTGTGAATGGACAAAAGAGATACAATGTATCATTTTCTGTCCTTGCAGAAACAAAAAAAAAAGTGTGTGTAGAAAAAACAAACCAATAAAAAAAATATAAAAAAAAGCAAAACTTAAAATGTTAAATTTTCAAATAAATAAAAAAATAAAATGTTAAAAATTTTCAAAATTTTTTACAAAACAAAAATTTTTAAATAATAGGTGGCACTGATGGGCAATTGAAATAAATAAAAAAATACCTAGCAATGTGAATGAGAACATGTAAAGTAGATGTTCTCCCAATTTTCACTTTGAGGCCTTTTCAAAAAATTTGTCTTTGATGGTTAAATGTCTTCTTCATTAAAGGAGTTATAAAGGCAGAAGGTGCGTTCTAAAAAACCCCCCCCCCCTAATACTTACCTGAGCCCCATCTCTGTCCAGCGATCCACGAGTGTCTCCGTCCGAGACGCTCCTCCTGATTGGCTAGCCAATCGGGGGCTTGAGGGGTCGGGGCCCACCATGATAGCATCCTCTTTTATGGCGATATCATATGATGGTGGCAAGTGGTTAAACCCCTTCATATGCAAATATGTGTCCCCCCACTGGATATATTTGCGTTTCTCCCTTTTGTGCTGGGAGCGCGCTTCTTGGTGCGCTCCCAGCACAAAGACTGAGGTCTCGCTGAAAAGGAATAAAATAAAAAATACACAGGAAATAAATAATAATAAAAAAAAAGTAAAACTTTAAAAATAAAATTTTTAAATAAATAAAATAAAATAAAAAAATACCTAGAGCGAGGTTTGATCTGGGTCTGTGCCAGGGTTAGTGTTTGGGTCAAAGGTCAGGGTCAGTATTTTTTTTTTAACAGGATTTTTTTTTCTTTTTGGTATTAGTGTTTTGTAGGATAAAAAAAAAAAAGCGAAATGCCCCCTATTGTTTTTGGGCGGTACTACGGGTACAAACAACAAATAACATGCCCATATGTGGTATCGCTGCGATCGCCAGGAGCAGGAGATTTTATTTTGGGTTGTGTTTTGGTGGAAGGTTACGGTAGTAGAAAGAACTATACAGTTACATTTAAACACTTTTTTTTACTATTTCAGGCCATTTTTCCTTTGATAATAAAGATCAGGAGATATCCATGACCATTCACCACCAAATGAAAGCCCAATTTGTTCTGGAAAAAAACGCGGTATAATTCAGCTGGATGTACAAAGTAGTTGTAATGATATGTACACAAAATTGTAAAATTGGGCTTAGGAATTCGATTTGTTTTACCCTGAGGCGGACGCGGGGGTTAAAGACAGTGACTGACGAAAACAACAAAAAATAAAGTGTCAGCGGGAAGATGGGAAGGAAAGTGGAAAAGAGAACTAAGATAGTCGCTGGATGGTGATACCGATGGCCTCCGAGGGTCATAGACTGCGGACCAGCTGGTCACCGGAAATCTTTATGATCAACTTCCGGCAGCGACCGATTCATTCTCCGGCTTGCCGAATGAACGGACGAGACCGGAGAAGCACCGGAGGGCGGTGGGACGGGGTGACGTCCCCTCCCACCACCTCTAAAAATGATCGAGCGGCTGAACTGCAGCTATGATTGTTCTTACGGTGCACAGAATCGCCGGTGGAAATCAGGCATCATTCAGATATCACCACTGAAAATCCATGACGTCATATGATGTACTGCCGGAGCAAAGTGGATAAAGCACATGTGTCAAGCACAAGGCCCGACTCCGAATCCGACCTGCCAGGCCAGTTCATGTGACCATCGCATCTCTCCTGCAGCAGTGGCACCCACACTTGCGTCCGCTCCCACCTTATGTCAGCAGTGAGGAGGACAGAACTCCTGCACCAGGTCCTGCGCTTCTCCATGCAGCCGAGGAGAGGCTTGTCTCTGCCATCCCCCATCTCAGCGGTCAGCAGCAGAGAGGAGGACAGAACTCCTTTGCCAGATCCTGCACTTCTCCATTAGGCCGAGGGGGGGGGGGCTTGTCTCTGCCCCCCCCCCCCCCCAGCTCAGTGGTCGGCAGCAGAGAGGAGGACAGAACTCCTTTGCCAGATCCTGCACTTCTCCATAAGGCAGAGGATAGACTTGTCTCTGCCCCCCTATCTCTGTCTCTGCCCCCTATCTCAGTGGTCGGCAGCAGAGAGGAGGACAGAACTCCTTTGCCAGATCCTGCACTTCTCCATGAGGCTGAGGAGAGGCTTGTCTCTGCCTCCCTATCTCTATCTCTGCCCCCCCCATCTCAGTGGTCAGCAGCAGAGAGGAGGACAGAACTCCTTTGCCGGAAACTGCACTCCTCCATGAGGCAGAGGATAGACTTGTCTCTGCCCCCCAATCTCTGTCTCTGCCCCCCATCTCAGTGGTCAGCAGCAGAGAGGAGGACAGAACTCCTTTGCTGGATCCTGCACTTCTCCATGAGGCCGGGGAGAGGCTTGTCTCTGCCCCCCCCCCCCATCTAAGCAGGTGGCAGCAGAGAGGAGGACAGAACTCCTTTGCCGGAAACTGCACTCCTCCATGAGGCAGAGGATAGACTTGTCTCTGCCCCCCAATCTCTGTCTCTGCCCCCCATCTCAGTGGTCGGCAGCAGAGAGGAGGACATAACTCCTTTGCCGGATCCTGCACTTCTCCATGAGGCTGAGGAGAGGCTTGTCTCTGCCCCCTCATCTTAGCGGTCGGCAGCAGAGAGGAGGACAGAACACCTTTGCCAGATCCTGCACTTCTCCATAAGGCAGAGGATAGACTTGTCTCTGCCCCCCTATCTCTGTCTCTGCCCCCCATCTCAGTGGTTGGCAGCAGAGGGGAGGACAGAACTCCTTTGCCGAATCCTGTACTTCTCCATGAGGCCGAGGAGAGGCTTGTCTCTGCCCCCCCCCCATCTAAGCAGGTGGCAGCAGAGAGGAGGACAGAACTTCTTTGCTGGAGACTGCACTCCTCCATGAGGCAGAGGATAGATATGTCTCTGCCCCCTATCTCTGTCTCTGCCCCCCATCTCAGTGGTCGGCAGCAGAGAGGAGTACAGAACCCCTTTGCCAGATCCCACGCCTCTCTGTGCAGCTGCGGTCTCACCATTCAGCAGACTCCGGTAACTGACTCCAGCCATCTTCTGGCCCTCCTCCAGACCCTGCAACTGCTTCCCAGCTCCACCCTCAGCTTCTTTCCAGCAGTAGCACAAAGAAAAGGGGGTGCACTGTGATGTAAGGGAGGGGGGACCTTTGACATCTGCGTATAATTATAATGGAGATGCGATACGATGGTGGCAAGTGGTTAAAAGTCAGCGACTGACGAAATAATAAAATAAAATGTCGGGAGGTCGATGGGAAGGAAAGTGGAAAGGAGAGCCGAGATCGTGGCTGGGCGGTGGGACAGACCAAGGAAGATGTAATTATTATAATAATCATTATAATGAAAATAATAAAATTCTGTGTTAGTTGAATGGAGGGTCGTACACCGCTGGTATTATCAACAAAAAACTTTATTGTACACTGCTGAGACAGAACACCACGGAAGATACAACGGGCCCTTCGAGGGGCCACCATAATGCCGATGTGGCCAACAAGGAAATCGGGTTTGACACCCCTGGACTTCCATACCGGTCCTAGTCTGACACTTCTCTCCTACTTGTAAAAATCAGCATTTTTTTGCTAGAAAATTACTCAGAACCTTCAAACAATAATAGTTTTTTTAGCAGACACCCTGGGGAATGGCGATCATTCCAACTTTTTATCTCGCACCATATTTGCGCAATCATTTTTCAAACGCCCTTTTTTTGGGGGAAAAAAAAACGGTTTCATGAATTAAAAAATAACAAAACAGTAAAGTTAGCCCATTTTTTTAATATAATGTGAAAGATGATGTTGCGCCGAGTAAAAAGATACCCAACACGTCACGCTTTAAAATTGCGCACACTCGTGGAATGGCGCCAAACTTCGGTACTTAAAAATCTCCATGGGCGACGCTTTGAAAATTTTTACAGGTTACCAGTTCAGAGTTACAGAGGAGGTCTAGTGCTGGAATTATTGCACACGCTCTAGCGCACGCAGCGTTTACATATGTGGGCGGGGCTTGCGTGTGCGTTCGCTTCTGAGCACAAGCCACCGGGGACAGGACAGGGTGGTTTAAAAAAAATATATATATTTTATTTATTTATTTTTTTTACTTAATTTTTTTTATTTTTACACTTTTTTTTTCCATTTTTATTTTTTTCATCACTTTTATTCCTATTACAAGGAATGTAAACATCCCTTGTAATAGGAATATATTGTGACAGGTCCTCTTTATGGAGAGATTCGGGGTCAATAAGACCCCACATCTCTCCTCCAGGCTGGAAAGCATGAGATCGTGAAAAAAAGAGAAGAGCCTACAGGTGGAGCAGTGTGGGGGGAGAGCACACAGGGGGGGCAGTGTGGGGAGGGGGGAAAGCATACACGGGGAACAGTTCGGGGGGAGAGCATACAGGGGGGACAGTGCGGGGGGGGGAGCACACAGGGGGACAGTGTGGGGGGGGGGAGAGCATACAGGGGGGACAGTGTGGGGAGAGCATACAGGTGGGACAGTGTGGGGGGAGAGCATACAGGGGGGCAGTGTGGGGGGAGAGCATACAGGGGGGACAGTGTGGGGAGGGGGGAGAGCATACAGGGGGAACAGTGTGGGGGGAGAGCATACAGGGGGGGCAGAGTGGGGAGGGGGGAGAGCATACAGGGTGGGCAGTGTGGGGGGAGAGCATACAGGGTGGGCAGTGTGGGGGAGAGCATACAGGGGGGACAGTGTGGGGAGGGGGGAGAGCATGCAGGGTGGGCAGTGTGGGGGGAGAGCATACAGGGGGACAGTGTGGGGAGGGGGGAAAGCATACACGGGGAACAGTGTGGGGGGAGAGCATACAGGGGGACAGTGTGGGGAGGGGGGAGAGCATACAGGGTGGGCAGTGTGGGGGGAGAGCATACAGGGTGGGCAGTGTGGGGGGAGAGCATACAGGGGGGCAGTGTGGGGAGGGGGGAGAGCATACAGGGGGGACAGTGTGGGGAGGGGGGAAAGCATACACGGGGAACAGTGCGGGGGGAGAGCATACAGGGGGAACAGTGCGGGGGGAGAGCATACAGGGGGGACAGTGTGGGGAGGGGGGAGAGCATACAGGGTGGGCAGTGTGGGGGGAGAGCATACAGGGGGGCAGTGTGGGGGGAGAGCATACAGGGTGGGCAGTGTGGGGAGGGGGGGGAGGGGGGACAGTGTGGGGGGGGGAGAGCATACAGGGGGGACAGTGTGGGGCGGGGGGAGAGCATACAGGGGGGACAGTGCGGGGGGAGAGCATACAGGGGGGACAGTGTGGGGAGGGGGGAGAGCATACAGGGTGGGCAGTGTGGGGGGAGAGCATACAGGGGGGGCAGTGTGGGGGGAGAGCATACAGGGTGGGCAGTGTGGGGAGGGGGGAGAGCATACAGGGTGGGCAGTGTGGGGGGGGGGGGAGAGCATACAGGGTGGACAGTGTGGGGGGGGGAGAGCACACAGGGGGGGACAGTGTGGGGAGGGGAGAGAGGGGGGACAGTGTGGGGAGGGGGAGAGCACACGGGGGGGACAGTGTGGGGAGGGGGGAGAGCATACAGGGGGGCAGTGTGGGGGGAGAGCACACAGGGGGGACAGTGTGGGGGGGGGGCATACGGGGGGGTGTGGGGGGAGAGCATACAGGGGGGGGCAGTGTGGGGGGGGGGAGAGCATACAGGGGGGCAGTGTGGGGGGGGGAGTGCACACAGGGGGGGCAGTGTGGGGAGGGGGGAGAGCATACAGGGGGGACAGTGTGGGGGGGAGAGCATACAGGGGGACAGTGTGGGGAGGGGGAGAGCATACAGGGGGGACAGTGTGGGGGGAGGGGGGAGAGCAGACTGAATTGTGGCCCGGGCCCCATACATCTGAACTGCCCCCTCCCTCCGATGGCGACCCTCCAGTAAAAAAAAATTTCCCTCACCCGGTGCCTGTAATAAAACCGCTAACGGCGCGCTGCTCCCCGCCGGCCCCTTCTCTCTTCTCGTCCATCCTAGACTCCTAGGTGATACAGTGAAAACCTTGCACTGTATCACCTAGGAGTTTAGGACGGACAAGAAGGGAGGAGGGGCCGGCGGGGAGCAGCGTGCCGTTAGCGGTTTTATTACAGGCACCGGGTGAGTGAAGCACCTGCGATAATACAGCTAACGGCATGCTGCTCCCCATCGGCCCCTCCTTCCCTCCCGTCCATCATGGACGGGAGGGAAGGAGGGGCCAGCGGGGAGCAGTGCGCCGTTAGCGGTAGTACTACAGCAGCTTCAAGGGGCCTCTCGTTGGGCCGGGGACAAGGGCCCCTAATGGCTCCGGGCCCTCGGGCGGCGACCGAATCACTGATCGGTCAGTCCGCCCCTGGCTGCACCCATCGTTCAGATATCCCCCCACAAACTCAAGGACGTCATTGGACTATGTGCGGTATGGAAAGGAAACCAAAGTCATGGATTTAGCTTGTTGAGGAGCTGCAAAGCTCTGAGAAGGGCTCTCTTAAGGTCTTTGTTCCTTATACTGTAGATCAAGGGGTTAAGTAAGGGGTTAACGAGGGCGTACAACACAGACACCACCCTGTTAACAGTAAACAGATTACTGGTTGCGGGGATGAAGTAGATGAAAATAATCGACCCGTAAAAGATGAAGACCACGGCAAGGTGAGACGTGCAGGTGGAGAAAGCCTTCGTCTTCCCAAGTTTGGTTCGAATCCCGAGAACCGCATTGAAGATGTGGACATATGGAAGAAAGGTGATGGCGAAGGCTCCCAACCCTAGACCGCCACCGACCACCAATATGACCAATATGTTGATGTAAGTGTCAGTGCATGAGATCTGAAACAAGTGCGGAAGATCACAGAAGAAGTTGTGGATGGTGTTTGGGCCACAGAAGGTCAACCTGAGGGAAAACAACGTATGGACCAAGGAATAAAAGAAGCTAAGAACCCAAACCACGGAGGCCACGTGAGCGCAGAACCTCTTGGACATAATTTGCACATAACGTAGAGGGTGACAGATGGCCACAAACCGGTCGTAGGACATAGCCGAGAGCAAGAAGAGCTCGGCACAAGCAAAGTAGATGAAGAAAAAGATTTGCGCAGTGCAAGCGGGGAGGGTGATTGACCGGTTTTTGGTGACCAAGTCGTAGAGCATCTTCGGTGCGGTGACTGACGAGTAGGACGTGTCTAAAAAAGCCAAGTTTCCGAGAAAGAAATACATCGGGTTGTGAAGCTGAGAATCTGTGAAGACCAAGTAGATAATTAGAAGGTTAATGATGAGAGTCGTTAGATAGATGAGAAGGAAGGCCACGAAGAAGACACCGGTGGTTGATGGACGGTCAGAGAGGCCAATAAGAAGGAAACTGGTAACTTTGGTGAGGTTTTTCATTGTATTACCAATCCAGTCCCACTGACTCACGGCAAAAGCTGTGCATCGGTCATGGCAAGGATCTATAAAAGGTAAAAGTTTGTGTATAGAGCCACATTTTCTGCATCTATCTGCTACAAATTTACTCTCCAGCCATAAAGATATATAAAATCTCACAGTCCCCGTGGGGGAGGGGGAACCCCTCTGATACTCAGATCCACGTCTGTACGTCTGCCGCGCCACAAATCTCCAGATATTAATTATAAGAAAACAAATACAATCGTCTTCAGAGTCATTAATAACCTCTAAAGTATTGGCTTCTAAAGTTTGCTGCAAATAACTTTTCTTGCCAGACCTATTTGTGGTTCCATCCAAGGTCGGTTCATTGGACTCAAAATGTAGTTTAAAGCAAATAGAAATATATAATTTTTTCTAGTTTTGGATAAAGTTACAGCAGAACTCCGCCGCATCTCAGCACCGCAAAGCAAAAATACAATTTAATTCATTTTTAACCCCTTCAATACCGGGGGGGGGGGCACTTACACCCCCTTCCTGCCCAGGCCAATTTTCAGCTTTCAGCACTGTTGCAATATGAATGACAATTGCGCGGTCATGCTACATTGTACCCAAACTACATTTTTATCATTGTGTTCCCACAAATAGAGCTTTCTTTTGGTGGTATTTGATCACCCCCTTGATTTTTATTTTTTGTGCAACAAATAAAAAAAAGACTAAAAATTTGGAAACATTTTTTAGTTTTTCTTTATTTCTGTTAATTTTTTTAAAAATAAGTACGTTTACTCCTTCAATGACGGGCAAAGATAAGGCTGCACCGATGGGTACTGATGAGGTGACACTGGTATGTGGCACTGATGGGCACTCATAGGCAGCACTGATGGACACCAATGAGGTGGCATCAATGAGGTGGCACTGATGAGGTGGCACTGATGGGCACTCATAAGCAGCACTGATGGACACAGATGAGGTGGCATCAATGAGGTGGCACTGATGGGCACTGATGATAGGCACTTATAGGCGGCACTGATGGGCACTGATAGGTGGCACTGGTATGCGGCACTGATGGGCACTCATAGGCAGCACTGATGGGTACTTATGGGTGGCACTGATGGGTGGCACAGATGGTCACTGATAGGTGGGCACTGATGGGCATGGATGGGCACTGAGAGGTGGCACTGATGGACACTGATGAGTGGCATTGCTGGGCATCACTTGTCTGATCTGGTGCATAATGTTGCCAGTCAGTGCCCATTATTGGGCACTGATTGGCATATATTTGGCATATTTTTGTATATGTGGATAGCCATGAGGTACGTGCATGACCATCCACATGTTGGGGGCTTCCCTAGTGGTCTAGTTTGGGCATCCGAGGGGGGGGGGGGGGCTGCGCTGCTAAACAATCAGCACAGACCCCTCCCCCTGTCAGGAGAGCCACCGATCGGCTCTCCTCTACTCGCATCTGTCAGACGTGAGTGAAAAGCCGATCAACGGCTCTTCCTGTTTACATTGTGATCAGCCGTGATTGAACACAGACTGATCACGTGGTAAAGAGCCTCCGCCGGACTGACACACTGCACCACCGATTGCCGTGATGCGGTAGCGGCAAAATTTGGCCAGTTTAGCAGGGACTGGACAAATTTTGATTCATCTATGGCCATTCCCGCTTGGCAGAAGTTGCTCTAATGACCAGATTGCTTACACCCATGTGTCCTTAAAGAGTTAAGCTCTATTATTTCTAAACTATTGTTTCAAATTTTTACAGACTTATTAATGACTGGAATGGCAGCACTGGATTGGTGTAAGGCCAATGTGGTGTCTATATTTAAAAAGGATCAAAGTCTTTTCTGGGTACTTAAAGAGCGGTTCGTTTCTCATCTATAGTTAGGAAGATACTGGAGAGTTTTAAAGACCACATAGAATAGTTTTTGCTAGAAAAGAATACTTTATACTTGGACAGAGGGGTGGCTGTGGACGTGGTATACTTGGACAGAGGGGTGGCTGTGGACATGGTATACTTGGACAGAGGGGTGGCTGTGGACGTGGTATACTTGGACAGAGGGGTGGCTGTGGACGTGGTATACTTGGACAGAGGGGTGGCTGTGGACGTGGTATACTTGGACAGTAGAGTGTATGTGGATGGGGTATACTTGGACAGAGGGGTGGCTGTGGACGTGGTATACTTGGACAGAGGGGTGGCTGTGGACATGGTATACTTGGACAGAGGGATGGCTGTGGACGTGGTATACTTGGACAGAGGGGTGGCTGTGGACGGGGTATACTTGGACAGAGGGGTGGCTGTGGATGTGGCATACTTAAACAGAGGGGTGGCTGTGGATGTGGTATACTTGGACAGAGGGGTGGATGTGGACGTGGTACACTTGGACAGAGGGGTGGCTGTGGACGTGGTATACTTGGATAGAGGGGTGGCTGTGGACGTGGTATACTTGAACAGAGGGGTGGATGTGGACGTGGTACACTTGAACAGAGGGGTGGCTGTGGATGTGGTATACTTGGATAGAGGGGTGGCTGTGGATGGTGTTATTAATGGTGTACCCCAAGGTTTGATGTTGGGACCCTTATTTTTTAACAAGATTATAAATGATATAAAACACTAAGCAACGCAGGGGAATGATGTTCTTATAGGATGTCTCCAACTTACAAGCCAAACTCAATGCACTGTTTGATTGGACAACTATGCTGTTAAAGAGGTTGAATCTCATATAACCTCCTTTATCCCTGATGCTTCAACTAACTTCTTCCGAGAGGTGCAAACAGGAATGCACAACTTACCACATAAGATTTCGGGACCAGGAGCTGAACACCTGACCTCTGCTGTGTCCAGCAGTAGCTCTTCTTGCTGAGCCACCTGAGAAATCTGGACAGCTCCCTGTCTGATCCCTTAGGACAACCTTGCCTGTCTCTTTTTTCTGGTGAACCTTGAACTCCTCCCATCAACTTCCTGATTTAAGCCATGTCTCTGCACTTCCTGTTTGCCAGATTATTGTGCTCTCTCCGGCCGATATCTGGCTCCTTTGCATACCTGCAGCTGTCCTTATCTCCACTACCACTTGTTACTGACCCTTGGCTTATTCCTTCACTACCCTTCTGCTTGATCCCAACCTGCACAAATTTGTTACTTACCTTTGGCTTGTTTCTCAACTACGCTTCCGCTTGATCCCAACCTGAAATCACTGGTTACTGACCTCTAGCTTATTCTTTCACTACCCCTCCACTTGATCCCAACCTGCAAGAATTTGCTACTGACCTTTGGCTTATTCCTTCACTAACCTTCCATTTGATCCTCACCTGCAAGAATTTGCTACTGACCTTTGGCTTATTCTTTCACTACCCTTCCATTTGATCCCAACCTGCAAGAATGTGTTACTGACCTCTGGCTTGTTCCTCAAGTACACTTCCACTTAAACTCCCAACCTGAAATCACTTGTTACCGACCTTTTGGCTTATTCCTTCACTACCCTTTTATTTGATCCCAACCTGCAGGAATTTGTTACTGACCTTTGTTTACTGACTATGATTCAGCTTGATCCCCATCTGCTATATCTGCTACTGGACTCAGCTTGTTCATATCCTGGTGGGGGCGATCCCAAGGACCGTGACCTGGTACTAACACACAGAAAAACCCATCTTCACCATCAGGATCTCTGGTGAATACTGGTTAGGGCTTGGACCCCGCACCTCGTGTGCTCTTGAGTGATCCTCCAGGGTGACCTGTTTGTATAGTTATCCAGCTTGTTGGTTGGAGCCTCTCTGTTATAGCTACGGGTCTCCGAGCCTGACTCCCGACCCTGGACTTGCCCAAAATGTCCGCTGGCCACCCGCAATTATGAACATTGGCACTCCCTCCTCTCCCCTGCAGCAAAGCTGGCTGGCACCGGGGAGCTGGATCATGTGACGGGACCATAACAGGCTGAAAATAGGTAAGAGTCTTTTTTACGCAGGTTAGTCAGCATAGGTGGCTGACTTAGAGAATGCATTAAGGTAAAAAACTTTAAGGCTTTAGAATCACTTTAATGAGAGCTTCGAGCTTCATACTATACTGTGAACTGAAATGTATCTTCACCTTGGAAGTTTTGCCTTCCTCCAGCCTGGTCCCAGCCCCCCCCCACACCCCACACCCCCCATCCCCACACTTGTCATTTTATTTTGGCAGTTCATTATATTAGCTCCACAGGTATTGCACCCCAAAGCTCAAACACACATGTGTGTGCATGTATATATATATATATACAGTGGTGTGAAAAAGTGTTTGCCCCCTTCCTCATTTCCTGTTCCTTTGCATGTTTGTCACACTTAAGTGTTTCGGAACATCAAACCAATTTAAACAATAGTCAAGGACAACACAAGTAAACACAAAATGCAATTTGTAAATGAAGGTGTTTATTATTAAAGGTGAAAAAAAATCCAAACCATCATGGCCCTGTGTGAAAAAGTGATTGCCCCCCTTGTTAAAACATACTATAACTGTGGTTGTCCACACCTGAGTTCAATTTCTCTAGCCACACCCAGGCCTGATTATTGCCACACCTGTTCACAATCAAGGCATCACTTAAATAGGAGCTGCTTGACACAGTAAGGTCCACCAGAAGATCCTTAAAAGCTACACATCATGCCGAGACCCAAAGAAATTCAGGAACAATTGAGAAAGAAAGTAATTGAGATCTATCAGTCTGGAAAGGGTTATAAAGCCATTTCCAAAGCTTTGGGAATCCAGCGAACCACAGTGAGAGCCATTATCCACAAATGGCGAAGACATGGAACAGTGGTGAACCTTCCCAGGAGTGGCCGGCCGCCCAAAATTACCCCAAGAGCGCAGCGACGACTCATCCAAGAGGTCACAAAAGACCCCACAACAACGTCCAAGGAACTGCAGGCCTCACTTGCCTCAGTTAAGGTCAGCGTTCATGCCTCCACCATCAGGAAAAGACTGGGCAAAAATGGCCTGCATGGCAGAGTTCCAAGGAGAAAACCACTGCTGAGCAAAAAGAACATCAAAGCTCGTCTCAATTTCTCCACAACACATCTTGATGATCCCCAAGACTTTTGGGACAACATTCTGTGGACCGATGAGACAAAAGTGGAACTCTTTGGAAGGTGTGTGTCCAAGTATATCTGGCGTAGAAGGAACACTGCATTTCAGAAAAAGAACATTATACCAACAGTAAAATATGGTGGTGGTAGTGTGATGGTCTGGGGCTGTTTTGCTGCTTCAGGACCTGGAAGACTTGCCGTGATAAAAGGAACTATGAATTCTGCTGTCTACCAAGAGATCCTGAAGGAGAATGTCCGACCATCTGTTTGTGTACTCAAGCTGAAACGAACTTGGGTTCTGCAGCAGGACAATGATCCTAAACACACCAGCAAGTCCACCACCGAATGGCTGAAGAAAAACAAAATGAAGACTTTGGAGTGGCCTAGCCAAAGTCCAGACCTGAATCCTATTGAGATGTTGTGGTATGACCTTAAAAAGGCCGTTCATGCTCGAAAACCCTCTAATGTAACTGAATTAGGACAATTCTGCAAAGATGAGTTGGCCAAAATTCCTCCAGGACGCTGTAAAAGCCTCATTGCACGTTATCGCAAACGCTTGGTTGCAGTTGTTGCTGCTAAGGGTGGCCCAACCAGTTATTAGGTTTAGGGGGCAATCACTTTTTCACACAGGGCCATGATGGTTTGGATTTTTTTTCACCTTTAATAATAAACACCTTCATTTACAAATTGCATTTTGTGTTTACTTGTGTTGTCCTTGACTATTGTTTAAATTGGTTTGATGTTCCGAAACACTTAAGTGTGACAAACATGCAAAGGAACAGGAAATGAGGAAGGGGGCAAACACTTTTTCACACCACTGTATATATAGTTATAGTTATATTTATTTAGCAGTAGAGCAGAGATCGGTGTCAGTAGTCTACCGTTATTATTTTTTTTAATTTAACTTTTTTTGCAATTTTCAGTTTTAATTTTTTTTTTTACAATTTTTTTTTAATAATCATTTTTTACTAAAATTTTTAAGGAGCCCCATCGGGGGACGGGGACGGGGGGGGGGGGCTTTGGCCAAATATCAGGGGTCTAAAAAGACAGTGAAAGGTACTGAGGACAGAGATTCCCCCGGTCCCTTTATCTGATGCCAAGCAGCAGGGGGAATCTGCGCAGCAACAGGGTGATTAGGGTGTGCCCAGTACACACCTGGCACACCCTGTGTGCACACCTATGATTAGCTCATGTGTGCTGTATATCGTTTATTATATGGTTTATTTCATTTTCATCCATCCATTCTTGGTGGTGTAATATTAGTCAATTTTTTTTCTTCTTCCCCTCTCTGGACGTTTTCACAAATGTATTCTTAATCATTTTTTTTTTTCAATTTATTTGATACATTTATGTTTATTTTTTTTTAATCTTTATTTCTATAATTTATATCCCCACCTCCCTTTTAGTTACAAGCATCATCATTATTTATGTTTATAAACCCCAGTTTATACTTACTGTTATGTTTGTTGCCACTATAATTGATTGTTTCCACTTATTTGTTACTGAATGAATGAATGATTTGTATAGAGCTACAAATGCGAACTGAATCGCCTCAAGGCGCTACTACACGTTCCATGTATCCTGTTTGGTACTCTTACTCCCTCTGCTGGTTTTCTTTGAATATTACCTCTCCATTTAATTTTATACTGTATTCATAAAAACGAATGTGTTGCGCTTAGACTTAAAAAAAAACACAATAAATGAAAATACAATCTTTCATTTATTTTTTTTTAGTTCATTTATTTTGTTTTAGTTCATTTATTTTGTTTTACAAATTTATTTTGTTTTACAAATTTATTTTGTTTTACATATTTAAGAGCAACACATTTGTTTTTATTTACTTTTTTTAATTCTATATTTTATTTTTTCAACAATTTTTATACATATATACAAACAAACACATTTTAATTGCATGCGTACCACAGAGTATGTCTT
The DNA here is from genome assembly GCA_028564925.1 of Lithobates sylvaticus. NCBI lineage: Eukaryota > Metazoa > Chordata > Amphibia > Anura > Ranidae > Lithobates > Lithobates sylvaticus. The sequence goes on along the minus strand of CM053032.1, from coordinate 5,481,627 downwards.
AACACAAATCGATTATATTTTTGATTATATTTTCATCAAATATATATAAGGCTACTAGATAAATAATAATTTAACTATTTTAATTTACTTGTTTATGTGATTATATCTCACGTCAGCGGTGCTGCTATTTACACGTTTCGCCATTCACGAGCGCAGTATTTCTTGCTTTTCATTTCCTATACTGTATAAATACAGTGAAAGATTCAGGATACAAACTTGCTTTACAAAATAAAATAAAAATAAACACAATTATTAATAACCGCACTTTATTTTAACCCTTTTTTTCCTTAAATCTATTATAATTGTTTTCTTGTTTTTTTTTTGTTTTTTTTTTAAACAGCATACTGGTTTTCCCCTTTTTTTTTTATGTTGTTTTTATGTTGTCGGCTTTTTTTATGTTTTTATGTTGGCGGCTGTCATCCCCAGCTCCCCGCCGCTCTCCAAATGTCTTTTCAGTTTTCTTCTTCTCCAAATTTCTCCAGGCTTGATAAAGGGGCATATCAGCCCAGAAACGTGTTATCTATCCCATCCCCCCGTGTCCCCCTTTATCACAAGGTGGATTCGCTGACTGGTCCCATGAAAGAGTTGCATGCGCGTGCCGTTCTGCGCTGCCGCTCTGGCTTGCGCTCTCTGCCCCCGCTCTGCGGATCCTGAATCCTTTCCTTCATCCCACTGGTGCTGCTGTGATTACCGTGGGCTGATGCTCAACCACCAGGCACATTATTGCGGTATTCTTTTTCCCCCGCCATACCTCATTAAGAAAAAATACCACATTATGGCCACTAGATGGAGCTGACAGTTACAGTTAAGAAAAATACGACCAGAATTCATAAAGAATGGGCGAATGTTTGCCACATTCGTCCAGCAAATATTATTTTTTTTTGTAAAAAGACTCCATTAGACATGTGCACAACAAAAAAATTCGTTTATTTTCGTTTCGTTTTTTTTGTTTCCGAAAAAAAATCTTTTTTTTTTGTTTCGTTTTTTTCTTTGTTTCGTTTTTTTTTTTTTTTGTTTCCGTTGATTCGTAATGATTCGTACATTCGTAAGTCGTCGGTGTTCGTATTCGTAACGATTCGTATTTTCGTAAGAGTTATTTTTCGCTGATTAGTTTTTTCGTTAGTTTAATTTTCATTTATTCGAAATTCGGACGCATTCGTATTTTCGTAGATTTGTAACATTTGTAGATTCGTAATCGGAGCATAATTCATAATTTTATGTAATGTGTATGCTATTATTACATTTTAATCAATTACGAATCGAAAAAAAAAAGTTACGAATCGAAAAAAAAAGTTACGAATCGAAAAAAAAAAAAGTTACGAATGTACGAATTTTTTCATTCAATCTATTTGAAGCACGTTAAGCAGCACCATTGTAAGGGACACGGAAAATTACCAATTCAACAAAAAAAAAAAGTTACGAATGTACGAATTTTTTCGTTCATTTTCGGTTTTTTTTCGGATTTTCTTCATTCGTACATTCGTTGTTTCTAATTTGGTTTTTCGGATTTTCGTTGTTTTTCGGATTCGTACGATTCGTTAATCGGATTCGTACGATTCGAACAATTTGTTTTTCGAACGATTCGTTCGATTCGAACGATTCGTTCATTTGTACGAAAACAAACGAACGAAAAAAAAAAAAAAAAAAAAAAACGAAAAAAAAACGAAAAAAAAAACGAAACGAATTGCACATGTCTAGACTCCATCGTGTTCTTTGTTTAACCTCTTGCCGACCACCCCACCCCCGTACATCTGCGGCGTCTCTCTGGTGTGTACAGAGAAAGGCTCCAAAAAAGGTTTATAAAGTCCAGAAAAACGTTTAACTAAAAACTATTTTAAGTAACAGCCAACAACAAGACCATAATAGAGGCAGTGATTGCTCTCAGCTACATTTTCCAATTGGCTAATTCCACACGTTATATGAGGGTCTCCACAGGCCAGACTAGCTTGTTTACCTCTCCGGACTGTACACACTTGGGGTTGCCCTTTAGGTGAGGATCATTAGTGGGGATATGATTGGTTTTTAGAGATTTTTCTTTTGTATATTTTTTTATTCTTATTTTTTTATATATATATATATATATATATATATATATATATATATACAGTATCTCACAAAAGTAAGTACACCCCTTAGTCACATTTGTGTAAATCTTTTCTTCTCTCTTTTCATGTGACAACACTGAAGAAATGACACTTGTCTACAATGTAAAGTAGTGAGTGTACAGCTTGTATAACAGTGTAAATGTGCCGTCCCCTCAAAATAACTCAACACACAGCCATTAATGTCTAAACCGCTGGCAACAAAAGTCAGTACACCCTAAGTGAAAATCTCCAAATTGGGCCTAAAGTGTCAATATTTTGTGTGGACGCCATTATTTTCCAGCACTGCCTTAACCCTCTTGGGCATGGAGGTCACCAGAGCTTCACAGGTTGTCACTGGAGTCCTCTTCCCCTCCTCCATGACGACATCACAGAGCTGGTGGATGTTGGAGACCTTGCGCTCCTCCACCTTCGGTTTGAGGATGTCCCACAGATGATCAATAGGGTTTAGGTCTGGAGACATGCTTGGCCAGTCCATCACCTTTACCCTCAGCTTCTTTAGCAAGGCAGTGGTGGTCTTGGAGGTGTGTTTGGGGTGGTTATCATGTTGGAATACTGCCCTGCTGTGAGATACTGTATATTTTTTTCATAGTGTTGGTAGTGTTACCTGGTCTCTGATGACATCCCCATAGATGTCATGGACAGATTTTATGCCATATACATTTCTTGAGATATTGAATCAACTTCTGTGTATGTAATGAGATGGTTATGTGCTGAACTTTACCGTTCTTGTATGAATTACTCTGTATATTCAATCTACTTTGTTTTTTTGCTAGATCATAGGATTGTGACGTTGAAGACAATTGTTGAGTGTCCTAGGCCTGAGGAAGCGGAATATCTTTGAAACGCGTTAACAATATTGGACGTATATGAATACAGTCCACAACATTCTGCAGACATTTTCAGGAATACACTTTTTATATGTTTTTGGGCTTGTTTTTAGCTCTATGTATATAATAAAAATTCAACTTTTATTGTATTCAATTTTGTTATATTTTCCTGGTGGCTCGTCCTTTAATTTCCTTATTTTTTTTTCTACTCGTTAGCATTGACTGGATGGTGCCCTCAGGAAAAAAAAAATGTTATGAACATTTATAGGATGGTTTGAGGACTTCACTGACCACATTTTAGCTGTTGTACCTCATTTCTTTTAAGCACTCTTATTATTTATAAGAAATAGCAAAGTATCCAATTGCCTTCAGGGATCAGGAAGAACATTTTTGTTTGGAGCGAATTTCCTTTTCTGGCCTTCATCTCTATCAACTGCGTGTTTAAAGTTCTCAGGTTCTGAATTGTTTTTATTTATTGTATTTATGTAGCTATTTATGTATTTCTTTAAAGTGGGGTTGCGGTAAAAAAAAAAAAGGGGCTTAAAAATCATAAAAAAAATTAAAAAAAAATAATTGGAAAAAAAAAAATTTTTTACTCACCTCCAAATGCCTGTTGCTATGGGGTCCCTCGTCGTCTGCCACCTTCATTGCCCGGGCTAAACGTCACTTCCCCCTCGGCGCCGCACAGTCATCTGTGACCTTTCACGTGTCCCAGATGACTGAGCGTCAAATCACGGCGCACGGCGCCGCTCGCGCATGCGCAGTGGGTGCCCGGCTGTGAAGCCAGAGCCGGGTTCCCACATTAGTAATGCCGGCGCCGCAAGCGGCTCGTGGAACGAGGGGGGCCTCGTTCCCCCGCATCGCTGGACCCTGGGACAGATAAGTGTCCGATTTTTAAAAGTCAGCAGCTGCAGTATTTGTAGCTGCTGACTTTTAAAAAAAAAAAAATTTTTTTTTTTCCCCAGGACGGAGCTCCACTTTAAGGGTGAGCCTGATGGACAGGGTTCTTTTTTTTCAACCTAATTATGTAACATTAGGCTGCACATTTTCTTTTTTTGTAGCCTATTTGTAGCTGGTTCTCTATATGTAAATCTGTGAGCTCTTAACATTTCACATTCAAATAAGAAGTTATTGAAACCCCTAGTCAACTCAACATTGAAAAAAAAAATACAAAAGTGCCACATTTTCCATAATTACTTTCAACTTAACCCCTTTATTGACTTTATATGATATAAAAACCTCATTAGTGCCTCCATGAGATCTTTGTTCCTCAGGCTGCAGATCAGAGGATTCAGCAAGGGGTTAATGAGGGAAGACATGACTGAAAACAGTTTGTTTGAATTGTACATATCGCTGGAGGAGGGGACAAAGTAAATGAAAATTAAGGAGCCATATAAGATGGAGACCACGGTGAGGTGTGATGAACAGGTGGAGAAGGCTTTCTTCTTTCCAGTCTTGGTACGGATTCTGAGGATGGTACTGAAAATACGCAAATAGGGAAGAAAGGTCAAAAGAATGACTCCTAACCCAAGACTGGCACCTGCTATGAATATGACCATTATGTTTATGAAGGGGTCGGTACATGTAATTTTAAACAAGTGTGGAAGGTCACAAAAGAAGTTGTGGATGGAAGATGTTCTGCAGAAGGACAACCTGAGCAAAAAAAGAGTATGAATCAAAGAGAGAGAACATCCTCCAACCCAGACCAGAGAGGCCATACGAGCGCAGACCCTCCAAGACATAATTAGTTTGTAATGTAGGGGGTGGCAGATGGCAATGTAGCGGTCGTAGGACATAGTTGAGAGCAGGAAGAGTTCTGAGCTAGTAAAGTAGAGAAAGAAGAAAACTTGAGCTATACAGGCAGGAATGGATATTGATCGTTTTTTTGTGACCAAGTCAAAGAGCATCCTTGGTGCCGTCACTGATGAATAGGACATGTCCAGAAATGCCAAGTTGGCAAGAAAAAAATACATTGGGTTGTGCAAATGGTAGTCAGTGAGGACCAAGAAAAATATAATGAGGTTTGTGATAAGAGTCATCAGATAGATCAGAAGGAAGAACACAAAAAGTGCATTCATGGTTGGTGGATGGTCTGATAGACCCACAAGAATAAGAACGGTAATCTTGGTGAGATTCATCATAATATTTATTCCTTCTCAGTGTAATGTTATCAATCTGAGGAATTGTGACTAGGAAAACATGTATTGTGTGTGCGCATATTATGATTTCCATGTAGACTTGTTATCCAGATAATGACTGATATAGATATAAAATGTTGGCGTTCCCACAGGACAGTGTGCCGTGTTTTAAGAATACAAAGCTTTAAAGTGGTTGTAAACCCTTACAAACCACTTTGGCCTACATGTAAGCCCAGATTAAGGCTCACCTGTAGGTCCAATAAATATCTCCTAAACCTACATGGTTTAGGAGATATTTAGAAAAAAAGAGGCATCGCTGTCTACGGCGCATGCGCAGGCGCACTGCGCAGGCGCACTGCGCATGCCGAGATCACAGGGATATGCCGCTTTCGTGCGCATGCGCGGGAGTGACGTCATCGCCGATCCAGCAAATGACAGCGCTGGAGCGGCGAGACCCGGAAGTCACTCCGGGCTTGATGGCGGCGGAGAAGGTCGTTGATGAGGAATGCTTCGGGGGCTTCATTCTCAGGTAAGTTATTCATAATGAGCTACTATGCTATGCATACTAGCTCATTATGCCTTTGCCTTGCAGGTTCGGTTTTTTTTTTTTTGAGGAGGCTTTGAATAATTTTTTTTTTACTGCGATTTTTATTGTGGCTGCGACATTATGGCGGACACATCAGACAATTTTGACACATTTTTGGGACCATTGTCATTTATACAGCAATCTGTGCTATACAAATGCACTGATTCCTGTGTAAATGACACTGGCAGTGAAGGGATTAACCACTAGGGGGCAGTTAAGGGGTTAAGTGTGTCCTGGGGAGTGATTCTAACTGTGGGGGGGGCGGCGTGGCTACGTGTGGCATGTCACTGATCTCTGCTCCAGATCACACTGAGCAGAGATCAGTGACACTGTCACTAGGCAGAACAGGGAGATGCTTGTTTACATTAGCATCTCCCCGTTCTTCTGCTCCGTGCGATGATCGAGGGTATCCCTGCGGCGATCGAGTCCGCGGGACCCGCGACCTGACTCACGGAGCTTGCGGCGCGCGCCCGCCTCTTAAAGAGCAACGTACAGGTACGTTAGTTTGCCTGTATGAGCCCTTCTGCGGACGAATATCGGCATGAGGCGATCGGCAAGCAGCTAACCAAATTCCGTGGTGCCTGTTTATTGGTAAAATGTATTCTTTATTTCTACCTTCATCTCTTTTTTTTTTTTTTTAAATCCAGTAATCTTTATTACAAAAATGTTTCTTACATCAATACATCAAACATTCATATTTTCCAGATACAGCAAAAATACACATTACATAAAACAACCCCCCAAGCAACAAAAAAAATTAAAAAAATAATAATAATTTCAAATCAACTAGCCCCCTCATCTCCCCCTCCTCTTCCTCCTCCCCTCCCCCGACCCCCCCCCCCCCTCAAAAGGCCCAACCCCCCCATCTCCCATCTCTGACCAGCTGGCTGGTATCCCCCCATCCATCCTATGACTCAAACTCACATTTCAAGGCCCAACACCTCCAACCAGCTTTTCCAAATAGCCTCAAACTTCCCTCGACAATTTCTATGTAGAAACGTAAATTTCCCTTTTAATATAGTTTCTTTTATTTGCGTTCTCCATTCCTCCACTGTCGGTGGTGTAAACTTTGGGCATAATAGCTCCACGGGATTAAGTGCATAAACCGTTTAAACTTGAAACAAAAGAAATTTATTTATAAGAAAATCAAAAATAAGGCTTCCTTCAGCACACAGGTCAAAAATACAAAACAAAGTCCACTTACCTTCAGCACAAAATAAAGCCCACTTACCTTCAGCATAAAATAAAATCAAGGAAAAAGCACATACAGTTTTTGTAGCCGGGTCTTCACCCCAGAGTTTAAAGTCCCTGCTGAATCTTTAGCAGCCTCCAAACAGCAACACAGCCAGGGGTCAAGTCCTGGGGAAAAAAAGTGCGGGAACTCCCACCCAAGATCCACTCCCCCACCAAAAAAAATAAAAAATGATCCGCTCATATGCACGAACGCTTCAAAAGTGGTATTTTTCATCCAATTTTCGTATTGTGTGGATGAAGCTTAACTGTTAGTACATAAAAAAAACAATCCTCAATAAACATAAATCGGGTAATTCTCTGAATAATCAGCATTCATTCAATTGTGCTTCCATGTAATGTGATCATCGTGTTCTGATCTTTATTGGGGAATGTTATTTTGTATATAGAGTGTTTATGTGGTGAGTTTACACTTTTCATTGAACAGAGTTTGGATAACACAGGGTTAAACGGAAAGGTGATAAATGAAGTGCACATTATCTGGACAGAATGCTTGGGGAGATAGTGATGTGTTCCTGCTTAGGAGATGTATGTTATCTTGGGGGGCTGCAAACTCTACAGGGGCTCCAACACACACTCGCTGCTATTCCAACCCTTCACATATTTCCACATAAACTTCCCTCCTGGCATTAAACTTTGACAGGTATTGTGCTCAGCTTACCACCCCAAACTGATGTTCCTCCCTCAGCTCACCTCTCTCCCTGCATGTCCTGTGAGCAGAATAGCTGTGCTCCTCCTCTGGGTTCTCTCATCATATGGCACTGAAGATAGAGGAGGGGGGGATTCAGCGGGACACACAGAGCAAGTATGCAGGAGACTGGGGGGGGGGGAGGAGATGAGGAGACAGAAAATCAGGAGGGGCCGGCGGGGAGGAGCGCATCACGAGAGGTCTGACTAAATACAATCTCTTAGCAGCAGGGACCTGATCTACCTGTCAGCTAGCTGTGATTAACAGGTAGATCGAAGCGGAAGCTGTCATGGGGCCCCCTACTGGCAATGCCTGAATGGTCAGGTGTGCGGCACTTAGTATTGCGAGCTGTGTCGGCGGCTGCTGGTGTAGCACCTGCCACACAGCTCGCATACTTCAAAGTCTTGCAGGACACGGCTGCTAATGGGAACTGAGTTCCTGTTGTGAAAAAAGTACAGGAACTCCGTTCCCATGCGTTCCCGCAGGACTTGAGCCCTGAAAACAGCTCATCAGACAGGTGTAATCACCTACTCCTCCTCACCACCAACTCTCCACTACTTCCTGTCTCTTTATGAGCTGTTTCCTGGAGGCCCTTAACCCCCTGTGTGCTTAATCCCTGTGGTCAGGGAGGGAGGCTCTTTCCCACCCGAATATCACTTTAGAGCCTCCCAAATTCCGGGTCCCAAATAACTCTCTATTAATATAGAGATGACTGCGAGTCAGTCCTCTCCTGCTTGACTAATCCCGGAATCCCTCACCCATTTTGGGTGACCCCCTGAACACTACTGCGATTCCCTTAAAGGGACCACAACCCAAATACTGGTGCTATATAGCACCCGTCCAGGACCCAACCTTGACGTCCTGTACAGTGGGTAAGTGGAGATCCATTTCTGAGCAATTCATTTACGTGCCTGGAACAAACTTCTCGCTATTGTATCCTTCATCTCTATCAACTGCAAGTTTAGGGTTCTCAGGTTGCAAAGTGTTTTATTTTTATTTTATTTATTTTTGTCTTTTGGGTGAGCCCCAAATGGTCATGTGTCTTTTCAACCTAATTATGTAATATTAGGCTGAAAATTTATTTTCTTTTATGCCGCGTACACACGGTCGGAATTTCCGATGGAAACAGTCCGATGGGAGCTTTTCAACGGATTTTCCGAACGTGTGTACGCCCATCGGTCTTTTTCTGTTGGAATTTCCGACGGACTTTGGATTGAGAACCTGTTCTCAATTTTTCCGACGGAAAACCTTTCTATCGGATTTTCCGATCGTGTGTATGAAATTCCGGCAGACAAAATTCCGACGCATGCCCGGAAACAATTTGACGCATGCTCGGAAGCATTAAACTTCCCTTCTATAGTGCTGTCGAACGTGTTTTATGCCGCTGTGTTACAGACCATCGGAATTTGGTGTGATCGTGTGTAGGCAAGACAGTTTAGCCCCATACACACGGTCGGATTTGGTCCGACGGATTTAGTCCGACACTGGTGTTGCATACACACGGTCGGACAAAGTTGTCGGAAAATCTGATCATTCTGAGCGTGGTGACGTTTGTTGCGTACGACGGGACTACGTAGAGGCTAGTAGCCAATAGCTTTGGTCTTGTAATGTGATCTGAGCATGCGTAGCACTTTGTCCGTTGGAATTCGCTACACACGATCGTAATTGGTGTGATCGGACTTTGTTGTCGAAAAATCTATCCAGCAGGAGATAGAACTTTGTCCGTCGGACAATCCGATGGAAACTGTCCGATGGTGCCTACACACGGTCGGAATTTCCGACAACATTGTCCGATAGGACAGAATCCATCGGAAAATCCGACCGTGTGTATGGGGCATTTGAGCGAAATTCCGTCGGAATTCCGACGGGAAAACCATCAGAGCTTTTTCCGACGAGAATTCCGACCGTGTGTACGTGGCATTAGTTGCCTATTTTGTAGCTGGTTCTCTCTAAGTATAACAACGAGCCCCTTAACATTTCTCAAAGAAACCCCAAGTCAAGTGAACACTGAAAAAATAAATTGCCAAATTTTCCAATATTATTTTCAGCTTAACCCCTTTATTAACTTTATGTAATAACGAGACCTCATAAGTGCCTTCATGAGATCCTTGTTCCTCAGGCTGTAGATCAGAGGATTCAGCAAGGGGTTAATGAGGGCAGATATGACAGTAAAAGTTTTGTTTAAATTGAACATATTACTGGAAGTTGGAACCAAATAAATAAAAATTAAGGAGCCATAAAAGATGAAGACCACGGTGAGGTGTGATGTGCAGGTGGAGAATGCTTTCATCTTTCCAGTCTTGCTACGGATTCTGAGGATGGTCCTGAAAATATAGACATAGGGAAGAAAGGTAAGAAGAAAGGCTCCCAAACCAAGACTGGCACCTGTTAAGAATACGGCCACCATGTTTTCGAAGGGGTCTGTACACGTAATTTGAAACAAGTGTGGATGGTCACAAAAAAAGTTGTGGATTGAATTTGGTCCACAGAAGGACAACCTGAGCAAAAATAAAGTATGAACCAAAGAGAGAGAACATCCTACAACCCAGACCAGAGAGGCCATATTAGTACAGACTCTCCAAGACATAATTTGTGTGTAATGTAGGGGGTGGCAGATGGCGATGTACCGGTCGTAGGACATAGCTGAGAGCAAGAAGAGTTCTGAGCCAGTAAAATAGACATAGAAGAAGACTTGGGCTATACAAATAGAAAGGGCAATTGATCGGCTTTTGGTGACCAAGTCAAAGAGCATCCTTGGTGCCGTCACCGTTGAATAAGACATGTCTAGAAAAGCCAAATTGCCAAGAAAAAAATACATTGGTGTGTGCAAATGATGATCGGTAAGAACCAGTAAGAAAATAAGAAGGTTTATGATAAGAGTCATCAAGTAGATTAGGAGGAAGAATACAAAAAGTGCATTCATGGTTGGTGGATGGTCTGATAGACCCACAAGAGTAAGAACGGTAACCTTTGTGAGATTCAGCATATTATTTATTGATTTTCAGTGTAATTTTTATCAATCTGAGGAATTGTGAATAGGAAAACCTGTACGGTGTGTGTGCGCTTATTATGCTCAGATTTCCATGTAGACTTGTTATCCAGATAATGACTTATATAGATGTAAAATGTTGGCGTTCCCACAGGACAGTGTGATAACAATGCAAAGCTTTGTCTTGTTAAAGGTCTCTTAGGATTTAATTTAAAACATCATACCACTTGAGATTCTCTTCATATAAATAGATTTACAGTTACTAAAATATCATCTGAATAAAAATCTACTGAAATCATTATTATTATTTTTATTGGCCAAAGTAAGTAAAAAAAACGTTAAAATAAAAACCAAGCACTCACAAATAGCAAAAATCAGGATTTTAAACACACCAAAAAAAGTATCAAAACAAAAATAAAACTTTCAATATTTATTATAACTCCTTAAAAACTATGTGCATATACAAACATAACATAGATAGCTCCATGGTCATACAGGTAAACCACAATGAAATACCATATATACTCAAGTATAGGTCGACCCGAATATAAGCCGAGGCCCCTAATTTACCACAAAAAAAATGGGAAAACTTATTGACCCATGTATAAGCCTAGGGTGAGAAATGCAGCAGCTACTGTAAGTGGAAAAGAGGGTCAGCAATGCCCATTTGCAGCTGCATGCCTCCCTGTGTCCTGTGCATGCCTACCTGTGCAGATCTGCCTACCTCCCTGTGTCTTGTGTACATCCCTGTGTCCATTGCAGCCTACCTGTGTCCTGTGCATGCCCCTGTGTGCCGTTCTGCAGCCTCTGTGTCCTTCTACAGCCTCTGTGTCCTTCTGCAGCCTCTGTGTCCTTCTACAGCCTCTGTGTCCTTCTGCAGCCTCTGTGTCCTTCTGCAGCCTCTGTGTCCTTCTGCAGCCTCTGTGTCCTTCTGCAGCCTCTGTGTACTTCTGCAGCCTCTGTGTCCTTCTGCAGCCTCTGTGTCCTTCTACAGCCTCTGTGTCCTTCTACAGCCTCTGTGTCCTTCTGCAGCCTCTGTGTCCTTCTACAGCCTCTGTGCCCTTCTGCAGCCTCTGTGTCCTTCTACAGCCTCTGTATCCTTTGCAGCCTCTGTGCCCGTCTGCAGCCTCTGTGTCTTTCTGCAGCCTCTGTGTCCTTCTACAGCCTCTTTGTCCTTCTGCAGCCTCTGTGTCCTTCTACAGCCTCTGTGTCCTTCTGCAGCCTCTGTGCCCTTCTGCAGCCTCTGTGTCCTCTTCTGCAGCCTCTGTGTCCTTCTACAGCCTCTGTGCCCGTCTGCAGCCTCTGTGTCTTTCTGCAGCCTCTGTGTCCTTCTACAGCCTCTTTGTCCTTCTGCAGCCTCTGTGTCCTTCTACAACCTCTGTGTCCTTCTGCAGCCTCTGTGCCCTTCTGCAGCCTCTGTGCCCTTCTACAGCCTCTGTTTCCTTCTACAGCCTCTGTGCCCTTCTACAGCCTCTGTTTCCTTCTACAGCCTCTGTGTCCTTCTGCAGCCTCTGTGTCCTTCTGCAGCCTCTGTGTCCTTCTGCAGCCTCTGTGTCCTTCTGCAGCCTCTGTGCCCTTCTGCAGCCTCTGTGTCCTTCTGCAGCCTCTGTGCCCTTCTGCAGCCTCTGTGCCCTTCTGCAGCCTCTGTGCCCTTCTGCAGCCTCTGTGTCCTTCTACAGCCTTTTTTGTCCTTCTACAGCCTCTGTGTCCTTCTGCAGCCTCTGAGTCCTTCTACAGCTTCTGTGCCCTTCTACAGCCTCTGTGCCTTTCTGTAGCCTCTGTGCCCATCTTCAGCCTCTGTGCCCATCTTCAGCCTCTGTGTCCTTCTGCAGCCTCTGTGCCCTCTGCAGCCTCTGTGTCCTTCTACAGCCTCTTTGTCCTTCTGCAGCCTCTGTGTCCTTCTACGGCCTCTGTGCCCTTCTACAGCCTCTGTGTCCTTCTACAGCCTCTGTGTCCTTCTACAGCCTTTGTTTCCTTCTACAGCCTCTGTGCCCTTCTACAGCCTCTGTGCCCTTCTACAGCCTCTGTGCCCTTCTACAGCCTCTGTGCCCTTCTACAGCCTCTGTTTCCTTCTACAGCTTCTGTGTCCTTCTGCAGCCTCTGTGTCCTTCTGCAGCCTCTGTGCCCTTCTACAGCCTCTGTTTCCTTCTACAGCCTCTGTGCCCTTCTACAGCCTCTGTTTCCTTCTACAGCTTCTGTGTCCTTCTGCAGCCTCTGTGCCCTTCTGCAGCCTCCGTGTCCTTCTACAGCCTCTGTGTCCTTCTGCAGCCTCTGTGCCCTTCTGCAGCCTCTGTGTCCTTCTGCAGCCTCTGTGCCCTTCTGCAGCCTCTGTGTCCTTCTACAGCCTCTGTGTCCTTCTACAGCCTCTTTGTCCTTCTGCAGCCTCTGTGCCCTTCTGCAGCCTCTGTGTCCTTCTGCAGCCTCTGTGCCCTTCTGCAGCCTCTGTGTCCTTCTACAGCCTCTGTGTCCTTCTACAGCCTCTTTGTCCTTCTACAGCCTCTGTGTCCTTCTGCAGCCTCTGTGTCCTTCTACAGCCTCTGTGCCCTTCTACAGCCTCTGTGCCCTTCTACAGCCTTTGTTTCCTTCTACAGCCTCTGTGCCCTTCTACAGCCTCTGTTTCCTTCTACAGCTTCTGTGTCCTTCTGCAGCCTCTGTGTCCTTCTGCAGCCTCTGTGCCCTTCTACAGCCTCTGTTTCCTTCTACAGCCTCTGTGCCCTTCTACAGCCTCTGTTTCCTTCTACAGCTTCTGTGTCCTTCTGCAGCCTCTGTGCCCTTCTGCAGCCTCCGTGTCCTTCTACAGCCTCTGTGTCCTTCTGCAGCCTCTGTGCCCTTCTGCAGCCTCTGTGTCCTTCTGCTGCCTCTGTGCCCTTCTGCAGCCTCTGTGTCCTTCTACAGCCTCTGTGTCCTTCTACAGCCTCTTTGTCCTTCTGCAGCCTCTGTGCCCTTCTGCAGCCTCTGTGTCCTTCTGCAGCCTCTGTGCCCTTCTGCAGCCTCTGTGTCCTTCTACAGCCTCTGTGTCCTTCTACAGCCTCTTTGTCCTTCTACAGCCTCTGTGTCCTTCTGCAGCCTCTGAGTCCTTCTACAGCTTCTGTGCCCTTCTACAGCCTCTGTGCCTTTCTGTAGCCTCTGTGCCCATCTTCAGCCTCTGTGCCCATCTGCAGTCTCTGTGCCCATCGCATTTGCACCGATCAGTGTGTAATAAAAGCCATTCCAGTATTCAAAAGCCGTGCCTCCTCCTTGTCTGTGATAGGTGGAACACTGACTGCTGGGAAATTGAGTGTTCCGCCTATTACAGACGAGGAGGCAGGGCTTTGCACACTGGAATAGCCGCCGTCTGTCTGCATGACACTCTGATTAGGTAGGCAGATGGTGGCGACTCGAGTATAAGCCAAGGGGGGCACTTTCAGTTCAAAGAAAAGGGCTGAAAATCTCAGCTTATACTCGAGTATATATGGCACATGTACATGGATATGGTAGGTGAAGACCCCCAATGCATTACAATTCTGACATGACTCTTTATCAGGGGGATACATTTCAGTGCTTAAGATTATGGTGTAAATATGCACTATATTGTCAAAAGTACCAGTTTTGCCGTCGGAATAAACTCTGAAGGTTTTTTAGACGGAATTCAGCTCAAGCTGTCTTGCCTACACACACGGTCACACCAAATTCTGACCGTCAAGAACGCGGTGACGTACAACACTACGACGAGCCGAGAAAATTAAGTTCAATGCTTCCGAGCATGCGTCGAATTGTTTCCAAGCATACGTCGGAATTTAATGCTTCGGAATTGCCACAGACGATCGGAATTTTTCCGTGGGAAAAATAGAGAACCTACTCTCAATCTTTTTCTGTCGGAAATAGCGCCAGCAAAAGTCCGATGGAGCATACACACGTTCGCCCATTCCGACCAAAAGCTCACATCTGTCTTTTGCTGGCGCATTTTCCGATCGCGTGTACGTGGCATTAATCCGTAGGGTTCAATATTGAGTTGACCCCCCCCTTGCAGCTATAACAGCTTCAACTCTTCTGGGAAGGCCGTCCACAAGGTTTAGGAGGGTGTCTATGGGAATGTTTGACCATTCTTCCAGAAGAGCATTTGTGAGGTCAGGCACTGATGTTGGATGAGAAGTCCTGTTTGGCAGTCTCTGCTCTAATTCATCCCAAAAGAGTTTTATTGGGCTGGACTCACTCAAGTTCCTCCACCCCAAACTCGCTCATCCCTGTCTTTAGGGACCTTGCTTTGTGCACTGGTCCAAATTATTTGGTGGAGGGGGGATTATGGTGGGGGGTTGTTTTTCAGCGGTTGGGCTTGGCCCCTAATGGGAACTCTTAAGGCGTCAGCATACCAAGACATTTTGGACAATTTCATGCTCTCAACTTTGTGGGAACAGTTTGGGGACGGCCCCTTCCTGTTCCAACATGACTGCCCACCAGTGCACAAAGCAAGGTCCATAGAGACATGGAGGAGCGAGTTTGGGGTGGAGGAACTTGACTGTCCTGCACAGAGTCCTGACCTCAACCCGATAGAACACCTTTGGGATGAATTAGAGGGGAGACTGCGAGCCAGGTCTTCTCGTCTTTTGTTATGTCATGTTTTTAACTGATCATTTCATGTTTGTGTGATCAAATTTTATGTGTAATAGTAAATACTTTTTACTCTATACTTGTGGTGTTGTTGCCTTTAAAGTCTCAAGCAAGGGGGTTTCCTTTTTTCCTATATATCAGGGATGTGGCAACAACACACCAATCTCTGACTCCCACAGCTTTTCTCCAGGCTGCAGTCTCTCAATCTCTCTCTTGGGGTGCCCCCCCTGGAATCAGGGATCGGATCGGCACATTCAGCACAGTGGCGTCGCTATGGGGGAGCGGGCAGCCAGCGGGGTGACACCATCAAGGCGCTGTCAAGCGTAGTGTAGAGAAGGGTGACTGCCGGCTCTTTTCCCTGCTCAGTCCAGTAGAGAACTTGGCGGCACTGTGTCAGGAGAAAGGCGATCTGCGGGCTGTCAGAGGTTTCCCCCGCTTGCACCCCTTTCCCTGTCAGGGAGAAGAGACGGCGGCTCTCACCAGCTTCCCCGCCCAGCTTCCTGCCTGCTCCGTTCCTTCCCCATTGGCCATAACTGAGGGCCAATCAAAGGAGACTAGGAGAGGAGAGCATCATGGGACATGTAGTCCTGAAGATTGGCGGCCCCATTTTCCACAGGAAGGAGGCTACAGCTTGATCAATAGAGAGAGAGAGAGACTGCAGTCTGGAGAATAGCTATGGGAGTGAGTGCTACAGGACAAAGAAAGAGGCGTGTGCTGGGCGGAAGCCAGAGAGAGAGTCACGCTGCCCAGTGACACCAGAGAGAGCCACGATGCCCAGCGCCACCAGAGAGAGCCACGATGCCCAGCGCCAGAGAGAGAGCCATGCTACCCAGTGACACCAGAGAGAGCCACGCTACCCAGTGACACCAGAGAGAGCCACGCTGCCCAGCGCCAGAGAGAGAGCCATGCTACCCAGCACCAGAGGGAGAGCCATGCTACCCAGCACCAGAGAGAGAGCCACGCTACCCAGCGCCAGAAAGAGAGCCATGCTACCCAGCGCCAGAGAGAGAGCCACGCTGCCCTGCGCCACCAGAGAGAGCCACGCTGTCCAGCGCCAGAGACAGAGCCACGCTACCCAGTGCCAGAGAGAGCCATGCTACCCAGCGCCAGAGAGAGAGCCATGCTACCCAGCGCCAGAGAGAGAGCCACGCTACCCAGCGCCAGAGAGAGAGCCACGCTACCCAGTGCCAGAGAGAGGGCCATGCTACCCAGCACCAGAGAGAGAGCCATGCTACCCAGCGCCAGAGAGAGAGCCACGCTACCCAGTGCCAGAGAGAGGGCCATGCTACCCAGCGCCAGAGAGAGAGCCACGCTGCCCTGCGCCACCAGAGAGAGAAAGACTGAGCTACTGCCAGGGTACAGACATGCTACACTACTGACCAGAATCGCCCCCCGGAGAGCCCAGAGCGATCGATCATCCAGCCGGAGGGATCACTGCTGTAGTTTTGCTGGGTCTGGTAAGAGGGCCTGTCGGCCATTATCCCTTACTTATCCTAGGGACTGTACTACGCCTGCTGTCTCTGACCATGATAATGTGATAATGACATTGTCGAAAAGAGGTGGCACACGGGTGACCCTAAAAGGATGCCCCCCCCCCTGAAAAAAGTTCTGCAGACGCCCATTAAACCAGTGTCTGTATTTTGCTTCATTAAGGGTTTCTGAAGCATTTTTAAGGACCAGGTGTAACTATTGAAGATATCCCCTGACCTTGTTTTCTGACAACGCTAAAGTGTTGTACTTCCCCTCACTCCACATTGTCTGCCAAAGCTCTCCCCATCAAAGCATACCAGAAATGCTGAGAATAGGAACTGGGTTCCACTATCACTCCTTTGGTAAGACATATGGCTGGCTACTGCCAAAACCTCTTGACATTTCCTGACTTTGGAGAACTCTTATGCCGCGTACACACGGTTGGAATTCTCATCGGAAAAAGCTCTGATGGTTTTCCCGTCGGAATTCCGACGGAATTTCGCTCAAACTGTCTTGCCTACACACGGTCACACCAAATTCCGACGGTCAATAACACCACGCCTTAAAAAACATTCGACAGCACTATAAAAGGGAAGTTTAATGCTTCTGAGCATGCGTCGGAATTTTGCGTGTGGGAATTGCATACACACGATCGGAAAATCCGATAGAAAGATTTTCCGTCGGAAAAATTAAGAACAGGTTCTCGATCCAAAGTCCGTCGGAAATTCAGACAGAAAAAGAACGATGGGCGTACACACGGTCAGAAAATCCGATTACGAGCTCCCATCAGAGTGTTTCCATCGGAAATTCCGACCGCGTGTACGCGGCATTACACATTTCTTTATAGGTGGTTTGTTTAGTGCAACTCATAATGACATATTCCCACCTGTGTTTCAGAGGTTGCTCTCGACTGGGCCCTATAGCCCATATTCGGTGGCACTGCCTGAAAATATCCAATTTTTGGATTATTGCATGGTATGAAAAGTAACTTACCGTATTTATCGGCGTATAACACGCACCCCAAGTTTAGGAGGAAATTTTAAGGAAAAAAACTTTTTAAAGGAAAAAAAAATTAAATTTAAATGCCCATCAATGCAGCCTTGCACAGCGTCCATCTGCATGCTTGTCAGTGTCATTTGCAGCCTTGCCCAGCGTCATTGCAGCCTTGCAGCCTTGCCCAGTGTCACTGTAGCTTGCCAGCGTCATTTGCAGTCTTGTCCGGGTTTAAATTTCCCGCCGCCAAGACGCTCTGTCGCGCGCGCCGCCGAAAAAGACTGAATCGCGGCCGAAAAAAAACGAAGCAGCGTCGGAAATGACCGAGCCGACTGTTCGGCTCCGCTCGCGGTCCCGCCGCCCTACTGTTTCCGGAGCGAGCGCAAAAAGGCGGGACTACGAGCGGAGCCGAACAGTCGGCTAGGCCTTTTCCGGCGCCGCTTCTGTTTTTTTCGGCAGCGCTCGCTATTTTTCGTCGGCGCTTGCCATTTTTGTCACTTTTTTTGGGGGGTATCGGCGTATAACACGCACCCACGACTTTCCCCCGATTTTAAGGGGGAAAAAGTGTGTGTTATACGCCGATAAATACGGTAAATTGTCCGGACGTTTACTTATGAACTTTCTTTTGAATCTTAAGCACGTTTGCTACATGTGGTCACTTATTCATTTTAAATCAACATTATTTGGGTTTATATTGTTTATTTTGGCTGACTAAGCTATATATATATATATATATATATATATATATATATAGCAACTCATTTGTTTTAAATCAGCACTATATTGTTCACTCTGGTTGACTACGTTCACTAGGAGTTGTTTATTTCTTATATATTATCCAGCGCTGCACTTTCTATTTATGTATAAATGAACAACCTAGCCTTAAAAGGTTGGTTCACTGCAGTAGATAATACATTGTAAGCCATATGGAAGAATGACTCCATGGCCCTGAAGGAACCTTTGATATATTCCTCGCAACTTGGAACGAGTGGATGACTTTCAAAAAATCCGGTGTTCATGTGGACCTCCTCTAGACATGTGCAATTTGTTTCGTTTTTTTTTTGCTTTTAGTTCTTTTTCGTTATATTCGTTCATTCGTTATCGTACGAATGAACGCACGATTCGCAAAAAATTTTAACCAATAACGAATGTTCGAATCGAACGAATACGAAAAACAACGAAAATCCGAAATAACCAAATTAGAAACAACGAAACTACAACGAAAAAATTTGTACATTCGTAACTTTTTATTTTTTGTTGAATTGGTAATTTTCTGTGTCCCTTACAATGGCGCTGCTTAACGTGCCTCGAATGGATTGAACGAAAAAATTCGTACATTCGTAACTTTTTTTTTTTTTTTTAGATTCGTAATTTTTCGTGTCTCTTACAATGGCGCTGCTTAACGTGCCTCGAATGGATTGAACGAAAAAATTCGTACATTCGTAACTTTTTTTTTTTTTTTTCGATTCGTAATTTTCAGTGTCTCTTACAATGGCGCTGCTTAACGTGCTTCGAATGGATTGAACGAAAAAATTCGTACATTCGTAACTTTTTTTTTTTTTTTTCGCTTCGTAATTTTCCGTGTCTCTTACAATGTAATAATAGCATACACATTACATAAAATTATGAATTATGCTCCGATTACGAATCTACGAAAACAATGTTACGAAAGTACGAATAAATCAATCTAACGAAAGTACGAATGTAACCAAATCTACGAAAATACGAATGCGTCCGAATTTCGAATAAACGAAAATTAAACTAACAGAAAAACGAATCAACGAAAAAAGAACTCTTACGAAAATACGAATCGTTACGAATACGAACACCGACGACTTACGAATTTACGAATCGTTACGAATCAACGGAAATGAAAAAAACGAAACGAAAATAAACAATTTTTTCTGTTGTGCACAAGTCTAACCTCCTCATCTCAAACTCCTCTCAGTAAATTCCTGCCGCTCAGGCTCAGGCCTCAGTCCTTCCTCTCTTTCCAGTCCAACCCAGAAGAGGAGATATCCCTGAGCCCAAGTGTAGGTGGCCACACCCCAGCCGGCCATAAGTTAGACCGGCTATGTTGCCCAATGAGGGGAACTTATAAAATCGTGTGCCACATCCAATAATGAATAGAAAAGAAAAAATCTCCCCTATGTGGTGGACTTTTAACCGTTTTTTTTCCCAAAAGAGAAATTTAAATAGAGTATTGATATAAATATGAAAAGATTTATTAAGAAAAACAATCTTGAAATGAATGCATTAAAAGTAAAGCGTCTTAACACCGTACATATTATATAATACATCAACATCATAAATGATTGATCAGACCCAACGCGTTTCGGAGATACATAGGGTTTCCTCCATCTTCAGGGGTCACAATACAGGGGATATAGACCCTGTTATAAGTACAAAAAACAGATTCAATATGTCAGACATCACAGCTTATGGGGACATAGGGTAAAAGAGGGGGAAATGCTCAGTGGATAATGACCTCCTTATTACAGATGTTTATGGTTTTATCTTTAGATTATTGTATATTACGATTGCAAAAATACCCCCCCCCCCCCAAAAATATCGTATCAACCCCCCCTTTCTCCTGCTTATTGACTTACTTATTACGTACTTCTGATGCTTGTTAATTTACTATAATGCCCCGTACACACGGTCAGAAATTCAGACGGAAAATGTCCGATCGGACCATGTTGTCGGAAAATCCGACCGTGTGTGGGCTCCATCGGACTTTTTCCGTTGGAATTTCCGGGGGAAAAAAAATTTGAGATCCTGCTCTCAAATTTTCCGACAACAAAATCCGATCGGGCTTTTTCCGATCGTGTGTAGAGAATTCCGACGGACAAAGTGCCACGCATGCTCAGATCAAATTAGGAGACCAAACCTATTGGCCAATAGCCTCTACGTAGTTCCGTCGTACGCAACGAACGTCACCACGTTCAGAATGATCGGATTTTTCGACAACTTTGTCCGACCGTGTGGATGCAACAACAGTGTCGGACAAAATCCGTCGGAAAAAAATCCGACGGATTTTGTGGTCGGAATTTCCGACCGTGTGTACGGGGCAAAAGTCTGGTCTTCTTTGAACGAGTAGTATTTTTCTATATGTTTGTACTCGATTTTATGGACCCCGATGACCTATCTTATTGTAATACCCTCTTAAAGCGGAAGTAAACCCATCGATTTAACAGTTTAAAAAAAAAAGGCATGCCGGGAATGCTAACTGCACATTGGCTGTGCTCTCAACCAAACAGTCAAACCATCCAATGGCTGGTGTCATAACGGATCACATGTGCAGCACTGTGGCAGTTGAAGATTAAACAGAGGCAAAGATGGCAGCTTCCTTGGCTGAAAACGATAGGGGGGTTTACTTCCACTTTAAATTTCCAATAAACAGAAAATAACAAGGGAAAAAAAGAAAAAAGAAAAAAAGAAATACTAAAGATGTCAAATTTCACAACAATATTTTCAGCATGATGTCTGAATCCACTTTAAGTGATTATAAAACCTCATAAGTGCCTCCATGAGATCTTTGTTCCTCAGGCTGTAGATCAGAGGATTCAGCAATGGGTTAATGAGGGTAGATATGACTGTAAACAATTTGCCTAAACTGACCATATCGCTGGAAGTTGGAACCAAATAAATAAAAATTAAGGAGCCATAAAAGATGAAGACGACGGTGAGGTGTGATGTGCAGGTGGAGAATGCTTTCTTCTTCCCAGTCTTGCTACGGATTTTAAGAATGGTACTAAAAATATAGACATAGGGAACAAAGGTCAAAAGAAAGACTCCTAATGCAAGAGTAGCGTCCGTTAGGAATATGGCCACCAAGTTTATGAAGGGGTCAGTACACGTAATTTGGATCAAGCGTGGAATGTCACAAAAGAAGTTTTGGATGGAAGCTGTTCTGCAGAAGGACAACCTGAGCAAAAGTAAAGTATGAACCAAAGAGACAGAACATCCTCCAACCCAGACCAGAGAGGCCATACGAGTACAGACCCTCCAAGACATAATTAGTTTGTAATGTAGGGGGTGGCAGATGGCAATGTAGCGGTCGTAGGACATAGCCGAGAGCAAGAAAAGTTCTGACCAAGCAAAGGAGAGGTAGAAAAATACTTGGGCTATACAGGCAGGAATGGATATTGAACGGCTTTTTGTGACCAAATCAAAGAGCATCCTTGGTGCCGTCACTGATGAATAGGACATGTCCAAAAATGCCAAGTTGGCAAGAAAAAAATACATTGGGTTGTGCAGATGGTAGTCAGTGAGGACCAAGAAAAAAATAAGAAGGTTTGTGATAAGAGTCATCAGGTAGATCAGAAGGAAGAGCAGAAAAAGTCCATTCATGGTCGGTGGATGGTCTGATAGACCCACAAGAACAAAAGAGGAAATCTCTGTCATATTCCTCATATTACGCATTTTTTACTATAGAACAGTAATAGAAATGATGGATCTGAGGATTAAATAGGAAAACCTGTACGGTGTGTTCACACATTGATCTCAGATTTACATGTAAGTATTTCTATCAATTAAGGATTTATTCTTATATAAAATGTTGGCACTCCCGTAGGACAGTCTGCTGTGCTGTAAGAACACAAAGCTGAAATATTAAAGGCCTCCTAAGATATAATTTATAACACCTCGAGAGAGTCTTTTTCTATAACTGAGAACAGTCCTAAACATCTGAATTGAAAATACACTGAAAGTGTTTTTATCTTTTTTGTCACCGATTTTAGTTATTGGTTAGTGGACAGAGTGACCTAAAACACAATAAAAGGAACATTGCTTTCCTTTTAGCTTTCATCATTTTATAGTTACATTTTTATAAAGGTCGTTAATTTAAAACTTTTTTGGATTGCACAGTTGATAGTCAGTAAGGAGCTATAACCTTTAGGCTTGGGTGGGTACAAATTGTCCAGGGTCACCACAGTTTGCTAGCTAAACTGACCAAAATACAGAAACACAAAATAGAGGTAGCTGTCTTCCTCTAGAACATTGGATCTTCAGCTCTTAGATTTTGGTGGCTAAACATTTGCCAGTGGCACTATAATTTGACTGCAGCGCCAACAGGCCCTAAAGGGGAGACACAAGTCACAGGGAGGTGTCTATATAAAAATACATAGAATGCAGTCCTTGGGTATGGAGGGGAAAAAATTGGCCAGTGGCACCATAGTTTGAAGGCCGCACTGGCAGCTCCGAATGTTTACAAAGAGGTCATAGTCAGCAATCTTCCTAAACATGTGTAGCACCCCCTACGCTTAGGTAGGTGCTTAGTATGGGTTTTTTTTATAGTGTAGGCTAGATATAGGTAAAATTGTCCGGGGCCTTACTCTTTTTTTCTTAGGCCTGGTTGTTTATTTGGGGATGGGAGTGTTAGAGTAGGGGGGGGGGGTGTGGCCGCCTACACTTGGGCTCAGGGATACCCCCTCTGCTGGACAGTGGGTTGGACTGTAAATAGAGGAAGGACTGAGGCCTGAGTGGCAGAAAACCCATGTGGGAGAATTGACCAATGGTTAAAGTTCTTTATCAGATATCACCCAAATTGTCCCCTCCGCTCCTCCCAGGACCTCCTGCTTTCTAGCTCCGTGGTTACCTCCTCCCATGATCGCCTTCAAGACTCCTCCAGAGCCTCTCCTGTCCTCTGGAACACCCTGCCCCAGTCTGTCCGATCAGCCCCTACCCTGTCCACCTTTAGGAGATCCCTGAAAACTCATTTATTAAGGGAAGCCTATCCCACTAACAACAACTGTCCCCGAGCCACCCCCATCAAAGCATTCTCTGCAGCTATTGACTTTTGTACCACCACCTCGTCCCTTTAGAATGTAAGCTCTACGAGCCGGGCCCTCCTGTACCTTTTGTATTGAACTGTACTGTAATTGTGTTGTCCCCCCTATACATTGTAAAGCGCTGCGTAAACTGTTGGCGCTGTATAAATCGTGTATAATAATATAATAATAATAAAAATTCTTTGGTTGATGGGAGTCTCTCATATAAAAAGGGGGGCCACATGCTCTTCAGGGGTTTTTCGTAAGAGAGAAGGAGGAGTTTGAGGGCCGGAGGGCCGGGGGTTCAGAGACCCCGGAGCCTCCGGGAGGAGGTTTGAAGGCCTGGGGGTTCAGAGACCCCAGAGCTGGATAACCAGAGGAGGAGTCCAGGTAGGCCGACATCTGGCCCCTGGAACGAAAGTCACCATGTAGAATTTAAGGAAGACCGGGTGTCCCATGCGGGGATGTACCGGACAGCAAGGAGGATGATGTAGGAGCTAAGCGGACGGAGGAACTGGGAATCGGCTTTTTGTGGGTAACATGGACTGTTGATTGGGAGTGAGCAAAGGGAGTGCAACCCAGTGGTGCTATTTCGTAGACATGCTGTGTGTCCAAGGACTACAGTATTAAACACTTTCCAGGGCTGACGGGGATTTGAGGACAAGAGTCATGGAAATAGGCACTGTGGCCTGTGACTTTGGAGTTTATGTTCGCAGCATTATTCAGAGTGATGCTGGTCGGTCCATATTGGAAGTGTTCAAGGTCTGAAACAGAAGTTGAAATCAGGAGGGGATCACTAGTAGAGGCTAAATTACAACATGCTACCACAACAAGCAAGTACCTTTCCTTTTGGAATCAGAATTGGGGTCGGATGGGGCATCTCATATAGTTGCACTCCGATTTACCCCAGAATAAAGCATTATAAAATTCAAAGTTTGTTTGGTGTCTTGAAGTTGCATGGGGAAGGAAGAGCGGGGGTTACTTGACAAAAAGGTAATGAACAACACTGCCGCTCCCAAGGGGGTAGTGCGCTACACATGCTTTAAAGAATAATTTGCATGGTATATTTTTACATATATCAAGAACAAAAATTCAGGTGTAAAGCACCAGAAAAGAGTTACTAATGGCAACAGAGCGGCAAAGAGTATCAAAAATTCACATTTATTATATTAATTTAAAACAAATTGGCAAATTCATAAGCCAATTGTCAAAAAAGAGCAGCTTCACAATATGGCCAAAAAAACATTTTGCTCAATGCCACTAAGGGTGCCCAACAGGCATGAAAGTAAAGGGGAATTATGCCCTGAAATTACCCACCAGGAGAGGTGACTTTGACCGTATACTCCTCCAAAAAGAAAAATGGTGGATATATAGGCTGAAGTCCCTCTTTCCGGTGGGCCTTAACACCGAACTAAATCTGCTTTTTTCAAGTTATCTTGAAGAGCTAATGGTCCCCCCTACTGAATTTCCTATCAACTGAACCGCTACACTACCATTAATGGGCTGATCCCCCTATGGAATACAGTTGTCCACGGGTAGGACCACCATAGCAATAGTCCATAGTAATTCCATAGCAATAATAATAAAAAAAAAAAAACATTTGCTCATCCAAGCTTCTAACTAAACCCAGATCAATTTCTGACTAAAAGGATGCACCATAATTGGTTCCACAGCACAAACAGGTAGCACTTGCACCTTTTAGTGTTCTGTCAGCAGTCAGCCCTTTCACCTAGCAACAGGTTCCCACATCAGAGGCCCCCACATGGTGGCAGGACACCAGGGCCTGGTCGCAAGTGCAACCTTTGTGCCCCCGGTAGTTCAGACCATTGGTGCCAGTAGTTTTTCTTACCATTTTATTTTATGTATTTATTTACAGTTTTATTTTTTATTATTGAATTGAAATATTAGGGGTCTAAACAGACCTCTGATGTTTCACTTTTGATATAGAGAAAGGAGATTGAGGACACCTCCATCTTCATCTCTGCAGGCTCATCACAGCACAGAATGTATGAACAGGAATAGCTCTGTACAGAGGCGTCCTATTCATTCATAAACTGAAGGATAGGAAAAACGGTTTACTATGCCTCAGCTATGAATGAAAAAAAAAAAATGATCACTGGCTCTATTCATTAAGACAAGGAAGTGGCTGGCTCCTTCCCCACTCTCCATCCTGACAGCATCCCCCACAGCAGCCAGCGGACAGGGATAGGGAGGTGGTTGGGGCAGCATTGAGAGCAACTGATGCCCTCCATGTCCTGCCTGCAGCGGTGGGGACAGCATGTGGAGCAACCGATGCCCTCCATTTCCTTCCTGCAGCAGGGGGGGGGGGCAACATGTATAGCAACCGATGCCCTCCATTTCCTTCCTGCAGCGGTGGGGGCAGCATGTAGAGCAACTGATGCCCTCCATTTCCTGCCTGCAGCAGTGGGGGCAACATGTAGAGCAACTGATGGAGAAGGAGAAGGGAGCATTCAGCGGCAGCATGGAGGAAATGGTTTCTTTACATGCCGACGGCCCCGCCGCCACCCTTCTCATCCCCTGCAATCACATCCCCTGCAACCCCTGTATGTAGGTCTAGCTACCAGGTAAGAAGTGGAGCTTGAATCCCATCCAGGTCTCTATAAATCCTTTGGGCTCCAAGACCCAGACCTGTTGTGACTCTGAGAAAACAAAATGTCTTTTTTTTTTTGTTAACATCATTCATTAACTCTGCGTATGTAAGAAACCTAAATGACATACACACTGACTGTCCACCAACTTGCATGCCAGTCTCACATACCCTCCCCCTCTGCTCAGACCTGTGGGAAGGAGCACATTTTGCCAACTCACAGTGGATTCATGGCAGTCCATCAGCATTCCCATGCTGGGTGCCTGGCCTGTGTCCTCCATAAATTTAAAGTCTTGAAAAAACAGACGTCATCTTGTGAATCTTGCGTTGTTCTCTTTGTTCCAAGCCACCCACTGTGGAAGAGTTTGTCCTTTAATCAGTTGGAACCAACTGATCAAAAGGTAGTACCTCATTGACTCTAGGGCCTACTTTATGACCATACACTCCTTTTCCACTATTGACTTATTTCCACTGACCACATTTTAACAATTGCATCTCATTTCTATTAAGGCCACAGCCCCCAACCTCCTTGGCACCAGGGACTGGCCTTGCGGAAGATAACCCCTTCACCGGCCAGGGTGGATAGTGGGTGAGGGGGGGGGGGGGATTGGGACGTGGTTTGCAGCCTGTCACCTCACCTGCCACTCCCATTTTTTTAAAATCTTTATTTGTATCTCTTTGAGCCACATAAGCTCAATTTATTATTATTATCAGAAACATATTATTAATATTATTATTCAGGAAAAATATATATTTTTAAATCTTTATTTGTATCTGTTTGGCTGATCATATAAGCTCTGTTAAATAGTATTACAGATATTGAATTGCGCTTATGTAATCAACAAAACAGATACAAATTAAGATTTTTAAAAATATATTTTCTTTCATAAAAAGATATTTTTATAATGATAATAATAATAATTTGAGCTCATGTGATCAGTCAATCAGATACAAATAAATATAAACATTTTTTTTTCTATAATAATAATATAACTGTATATTTTTTCTATAATAATACAAATTTTTTTCATAATAATAAATTGAACTCATGTGGTCAGCCAAACAGATACAAAAAAATATATATATACATTGGCTGAGTGACATCACCACAAAGAGGGAAGAGAGTGTGGTGGAGCTGGGAGAAGGGGAGCCGGCGCCCACTGGTGGTGGAAGGGTGGCAGTGCAAGTTGTACTGACTCGTCATCTTGGCATCATAACCCCTGCCAGACCACCAGGCACTAGACCCTCACAAGGATCCAGATCTCCCTCATATGCAGCCCACAGCAGGGCCCCTGCCGCTAACCCGAGGGAAGGTTGCTGCCAATACAAATTGAGCCTTGCTTGCTTGACCGTCGCCCACACCCTGCCATGCGGGCCCAGGGTAGGGGACCTCTGTATTAAGAGATATTAATATTTATAAGAAATAACAAAATGCTGAACCAGGAAGTAGTAGTCAGCGGATCCTACCATATTCTACGCCTGCTACGTAGACTCATCCCCTTCATTCCAGAAAAGGAAAAAGCAATAGTGGTAGGAACAATCATCAACTCTCGACTTGACTACGCAAACTCCCTCTACATAGGACTACCTAAATTCCAGATTGCACGCCTACAAGTCGTTCAAAACGCGGCAGCAAGACTAGTCTTGGGAAAAAGACATGGGAATCCATCTCCCCATCCCTGAGGACCCTCCATTGGCTAACCGTAAAGGATCGGATCACATTCAAGACCCTCTGCCTGACCCACAAATGCACACAAGGAAACGCTCCTCAATACTTATGCGAAAAAATAAAACCCTACACTCCCAATCGCAACCTCCGATCAACCAACCAAACCTCCTCCTCATCCCCAAGTCCCGGTACAAATCAAGGGGAGAACGAAGATTTGCAGTCCAAGGACCACAGCTATGGAACGCTCTACCTACGAACATCCGCTTGGAAGGAAACCATCGGGCCTTCAGGAAAAAACTCAAAACTTCTAAGAAGGAATCAACGCAGGTCGGATCAAGCGCCTCGAGGCCATTCAGTTCGCAGTTGCAGCGCTATACAAGTCATTCATTCATTCATTCAAGTATCCAACTGGCTTTGGTTTGCACATTTAATTTTCTTTCATCTCTATCAACTGCATGATTACGGTTCCAAAGTGTTTTTATTTAATTAATTCATTAATTATTTAATTAATGTATTTATTTATTTATGGGTGAGCCTGATGGACAGGTGTCTAATTTTTCAACCTAATTATGTGACATTAGGCTGTACATTTATTTTCTATTTGTAGCCTATTTGTAGCTGGTTCTCTATACATACAACTTTGAGCCCTAAACATTTCACATTTAAAGAAGAAGTTACTGAAGCCCCCTAGTCAACGTAACGTTGAAAAAAATACAACAATGCCACATTTCCCAAAATGACTTTCAACTTAACCCCTTTATCAACTTTATGTAATATATAGACCTCATAAGTGCCTCCATGAGATCTTTATTCCTCAGGCTGTAGATCAGAGGATTCAGCAATGGGTTAATGAGGGCATAAATGACTGAAAACAGTTTGTTTGAATTGTACATATTGCTGGAGGAGGGAACCAAGTAAATAAAAATCAAGGAGCCATAAAAGATGAAGACAACGGTGATGTGTGATGTGCAGGTGGAGAAGGCTTTCCTCTTTCCAGTCTTGCTACGGATTCTGAGGATGGTACTGAAAATATAGACATAGGGAATAAAGGTCAAAAGAAAGGCTCCTAACCCAAGACTGGCACCTGCTACAAATATGACTATTATGTTTATGAAGGGGTCAGTACATGTAATTTGAAACAAGTGTGGGAGGTCACAGAAGAAGTTGTGGACGGTAGTTGGGCCACAGAAGGACAACCTGAGCAAAAAAAGAGTATGAATCAAAGAGACAGAGCATCCCGCGACCCAGACCATATAGGCCATACCAGCGCAGACTCTCCAGGACATAATTTGTGTGTAATGTAGGGGGTGGCAGATGGCAATGTATCGGTCATAGGACATAGCCGAGAGTAAGAAGAGTTCTGCGCTTGTAAAATAGAGAAAGAAGAAGATTTGGGCTGTACAGGCAGGAAGGGAAATTGATTGGCTTTTGGTGACCAAGTCAAAGAGCATCCTTGGTGCCGTCACTGATGAATAGGACATGTCCAGAAAAGCCAAGTTGCCAAGAAAAAAATACATTGGGTTGTGCAGATTGTAGTCAGTGAGGACCAAGAAAAAAATAAGAAGATTTGTGATAAGAGTCATCAGATAGATGAGAAGGAAGAGCACAAAAAGTGCATTCATGGTTGGTGGATGGTCTGATAGACCCACAAGAATAAGAACAGTAACCTTTGTGAGATTCATCATCATCATATTTTTTTTTTTTCAGTGTAATTTTATCAATCTGAGGAATTGTTAATAGTGCTCAGATTTCCATGTAGACTTGTTATGCAGATAATGATGACTTATATAGATATAAAATGTTGGCGTTCCCACAGGACAGTGTGCCGTGTTGTAAGAATACAAAGCTTTAAGTCTTGTTAAATGTCTCTTAAGATTTAATTTAAAACACTTTCCTCACTTGAGATTCTCTTTATATAAATAAGCCTACAGTTAAAAAAATATCCTCTAAATAAAAATGTACTGGATATCTATTTTTTATTTATTGGCCAAATTAAATACAAAACATTTTCCAATGAAATCAATAACTACGGTACTTTTCTTTTATTTCCCTTTATTCTACCATTACATTTTGTAAAAAAAATAATACAATTTTTTGAAAATAATAATAAAAAAGAATTTGGTTTTTGGGCAGCCTGTTGGGGTATGCTACGTTTCCAAAAGACCTCAGGCATCACCAGAATGTGGAATTCAGTATTTGGATAGGAATTTTTGGAGGCTTGATGTCGGCTTGAGGATAGTGGCCATACTGAGAAAACCACCAACTTGCACCTTAAAGTGGCATTAAAACATGTTTTTCTTACCTGCTCTGTGCTGTGGTTTTGCAAAGAGCAGCTCCGATCCTCTTCTTTTCAGGTTCCTAGCCGGTGCTCCTTGAGTAGTGCTCCGGGCCGGCCCAGTCTCCATGTGGCCCCGCCCCTGCTCTCTCCTCATTGTCTCTCGCCTGTAATTGCCATTGTCTCAGCCAATGAGAAGGGAGAGTCCCAGGACAGCAGAGGTTATCGTGAACATCGCTGGATAGGAGTCAGCTCGGGTAAGGATTGGGGGGCTTTGCATAGAATGCATGAAGGTAAAAAAACCTTCAGCCTTTAGAATCACTTTAAGTGTCTTTTTGTCCATTGGGAAATACTACGTTTCTGAAAGACCTCAAGCAATACCAGGATGTGGAATTCTAAAACTCAGTATAGGAACTTTTGGAGGCTTGATGTCTTTTTGAGGACATTGGTCATAATGAAAAAAACACCAACTTGCACCTTAAAGCGGTGGTTCACACAAAAAAGTGAACCTCCGGTGTCACATTTGGCACCTTTGAGGGGGGTGCAGATACCTGTATTATACCGGGAATAGACTCCCGTGGGAGTCACGCCCCTTCGCGTCACCCCGCGCTGTGTTCTGGGAAACACACAGGTCCCAGAATACAGCGGGGACCAGTGAGGACGCAGATCGTGACTTGCGCATGCGCAGCAGGGAACTGGGAAGTGAGGCCGCAACGCTTCACTTCCTGATTCCCTCACCTAAAATGGCGGCAGGGGCAGCTGAGAGACTAGCGATTGCTCGGCTTCGCCTGCCGACATCGCGGGCACCCTGGACAGGTAAGTGTCCATTTTTTTTTTTTGGGTGGACCACCTCTTTAAGTGTCTTTCCGTGCATCACACCACCTTGGCTTAGTGTTTCTTTTTTACTATACAGGTTTACTTTACTAGATTTTTCAGTTTTATAACCCATTAGTCTTAAAGAATAACTCTGCTCTAGATCTTTTTACTTACTTTTGATAGATACAGCATAAGGATTCCACTGTGGCCACACTCCTATAATCACCTCAAGATCCAGACAGGGAAAGGTGGAGCCGTGGACGTTCAACCTAGCTGCCCGAATCCTGGCATGACCTGAGGAAGGAGGTTATGCCTCCGAAACGTGTTGTTGTGGCAACTGTGTGCTATCCTCACTCTCTTCTTTCCTGTATCCTGCTCGTGTGGGTTTGTGTGTCCTCGTGTTCATGTGGCTGGGCCGAACGCATGCGCATTAGGATCCGGGCAGCTAGGTTGAACTGAACGTCCACGGCTCCCCCTTCCCCTGTTTATAGGAGTGCGGCCACAGTGGAATCCTTATGCTGTATCTATCTTCACATAATGTCCATAGATCCATAGAGAGCAGCAACACCCTTTGACTTGTCTAATTATCACCAATAGCAAGATGGAGGGCTTTACCAAACTGTTGATCAGCACACCTGCTAGTTTTTTCTTTTGTGTGTATTTTTTGTCTCAACTCCCTTGTAGACACTGCTCCCAGCTCTACTACTGAAGAAAATGTCAGCCCACCTTTCTGCTTCTCCAGCAGCCCACCCAGCTGCTTCTTCACCAGTCTACCTGACTGACTCTTCAGCAGTCTCCCTGATTGACCCAGAGACCTCCCAGGGAAAAGTTAGGGAAGAGCCCTCCATGGGAGATGCTAAACCCTGTCGTCCTGAGTTACCCAGAGTTTGTGGCTTCCTTTAACCACTTGCTTACTGGGCACTTAAACCCCCCTACTTTCCAGACCAATTTTCAGCTTTCAGCGCTGTCGCACTTTGAATGACAATTGCGCGGTCATGCTACACTGTACCCAAATTTTTATCATTTTTTCCCCCAAATAGAGCTTTCTTTTGGTGGTATTTGATCACCTCTGCGATTTTTATTTTGTTAAAAAATTTTTTAAAAGACCGAATAAAAAAAATAAAAAAATGTTTTTTTTTTTAAATTTTGTTATAAAAATATAAAATGGGTAATTTTTGTCCGTCATTGATGTACACTGATGAGGCGGCAGTGACGGGCACCGATACGTGGCAGTGATGGGCACTGATGGGTGGCAGTGATGGGCACTGATGGGTTACACTAATAGGCAGCACTTTTAGGTGGCACTGATTGGCAGCACTGGTGGGCATTGATAGGTGGCACTGGTGGGTATTGACAGGTGGCACTTGTGGGCATTGCAAGATGTCCCTTTAAGATAAGCCGGTGACCGGCTTTTTTTTTCTCCTCCACTGTCAGCGTGAGGAGAAAAAAAAAACGGTCACCGAGCTTTTGTTTTTATCATGTGATTAGCTGTCATTGGCTGACAGCTGATCAAATGGTAAGGGGCCGTGACCCGCCTCTTATTCGGATCGATGATCACCCGAGTCTCAGTGACTCAATGATCACAGTGGGCCCCGCGCGTGCCCTACAGGGCACGCGCAGGGATCGTGCACACGGGAGGACGTCATATGACGGCCTCCCGGGAATTGAGATCCGCGCTGTGGCCGTCATTCGGCCGTATCGCGGATGTCAAGTGGTTAAAAGGGTGTTTGACGTTCCCGCACGCTCCACTTCTGCTGCCAAAAGCCTCATGTCCATCAAACAGAGTATGAGAACTGTTGACGATTACACCATTGCATTCCGTACTCTCGCAGCAGAGGTCGCTTGGAACAATGAGTTCCCCGTGGCTGCTTTTTTATCATGGACTCCCAGATAACATCAAGCCCAAGACATACCAAAGATTAGTAGCACAGTTGGTCCAGATTGATGGTGGTTATCTCCATGGGGTATACGGTATATACAGTGGTGTGAAAAAGTGTTTGCCCCCTTCCTCATTTCCTGTTCCTTTGCATGTTTGTCACACTTAAGTGTTTCGGAACATCAAACCAATTTAAACAATAGTCAAGGACAACACAAGTAAACACAAAATGCAATTTGTAAATGAAGGTGTTTATTATTAAAGGTGAAAAAAAATCCAAACCATCATGGCCCTGTGTGAAAAAGTGATTGCCCCCCTTGTTAAAACATACTATAACTGTGGTTGTCCACACCTGAGTTCAATTTCTCTAGCCACACCCAGGCCTGATTAGTGCCACACCTGTTCACAATCAAGGCATCACTTAAATAGGAGCTGCTTGACACAGTAAGGTCCACCAGAAGATCCTTAAAAGCTACACATCATGCCGAGACCCAAAGAAATTCAGGAACAATTGAGAAAGAAAGTAATTGAGATCTATCAGTCTGGAAAGGGTTATAAAGCCATTTCCAAAGCTTTGGGAATCCAGCGAACCACAGTGAGAGCCATTATCCACAAATGGCGAAGACATGGAACAGTGGTGAACCTTCCCAGGAGTGGCCGGCCGCCCAAAATTACCCCAAGAGCGCAGCGACGACTCATCCAAGAGGTCACAAAAGACCCCACAACAACGTCCAAGGAACTGCAGGCCTCACTTGCCTCAGTTAAGGTCAGCGTTCATGCCTCCACCATCAGGAAAAGACTGGGCAAAAAAGGCCTGCATGGCAGAGTTCCAAGGAGAAAACCACTGCTGAGCAAAAAGAACATCAAAGCTCGTCTCAATTTCTCCACAACACATCTTGATGATCCCCAAGACTTTTGGGCCAACATTCTGTGGACCGATGAGACAAAAGTGGAACTCTTTGGAAGGTGTGTGTCCAAGTAAATCTGGCGTAGAAGGAACACTGCATTTCAGAAAAAGAACATTATACCAACAGTAAAATATGGTGGTGGTAGTGTGATGGTCTGGGGCTGTTTTGCTGCTTCAGGACCTGGAAGACTTGCCGTGATAAAAGGAACTATGAATTCTGCTGTCTACCAAGAGATCCTGAAGGAGAATGTCCGACCATCTGTTCGTGTACTCAAGCTGAAACGAACTTGGGTTCTGCAGCAGGACAATGATCCTAAACACACCAGCAAGTCCACCACCGAATGGCTGAAGAAAAACAAAATGAAGACTTTGGAGTGGCCTAGCCAAAGTCCTGACCTGAATCCTATTGAGATGTTGTGGTATGACCTTAAAAAGGCCGTTCATGCTCGAAAACCCTCTAATGTAACTGAATTAGGACAATTCTGCAAAGATGAGTGGGCCAAAATTCCTCCAGGACGCTGTAAAAGCCTCATTGCACGTTATCGCAAACGCTTGGTTGCAGTTGTTGCTGCTAAGGGTGGCCCAACCAGTTATTAGGTTTAGGGGGCAATCACTTTTTCACACAGGGCCATGATGGTTTGGATTTTTTTTCACCTTTAATAATAAACACCTTCATTTACAAATTGCATTTTGTGTTTACTTGTGTTGTCCTTGACTATTGTTTAAATTGGTTTGATGTTCCGAAACACTTAAGTGTGACAAACATGCAAAGGAACAGGAAATGAGGAAGGGGGCAAACACTTTTTCACACCACTGTATATATATATATATATATATATATATATATATATTCCATGGAAAGGTTTTTCCTATGTGATTCTAGTGAAATATTATTCATGTATTGATGTTCATCATGTTCATCATACATTTCTTGGATTATATGTTGTTTTTAAATGTATGTCAATACATTTTTCAGATTTTTTATATATTACATTTGAGGTGTAACTCTTTAAAAGTCCCGTGGGCTAAATATTTTTTGTTGTGTGCACCTTCCTTTAAGGAGCGCTTGTGGAAGACTCCTGTACGTTTGGCTCCGAGCTTTGCAGTCCCACCCGTTCTTCCCTCACCTCCCATAACTCCTGGTACCGAGTCTGCCAGTGAAGTAGAACCCATGCAGTTGGGCTTTACTCGTCTCTCTGTGGAGGAGAGGGCCTTTAGGAGAAGGGAGAGATTGTGCCTTTATTGTGGCCCGGCAGGTCACTTCCTGAAGTGTTGTTCTACCCGTCCGAGAGGATGCTTGCACCTGAGGTCCTGTAGGGGACAGACCTTAGGTGGCGTTGTTAGATACCCAGTTATCCAAAAGGATAAGCCTCTGGTTCCGGTTACCCTTTCTTGGTCTGAGTCATCCATCAAGATACAGGCTCTATTCGACTTTGGGGCTGCAGGCCTGTTCATTGATGGTGCCTTTGTACTAAGCACTCAATTCTGCTGCACCTTTGTGCCGCTCCACTTGCCATTGAGGCTATTGATGGGAGAACTCTACAGCCTGCCCATGTGACTCATGAGACTGCTCCGTTGACCATGGCCGTAGGGGCTCTTCACCATGAGATAATCCAATTCCAAATCATTTCCTCACCTCATTTCATGGTTGTTGGTTATCCTTGGTTACAGAAGCACAACCACTCTTTTGATTGGCTTTGTGCTGAGGTTCTGTCCTAGTTGCAAAAATGCAGGAAGACATGTTTTCAGGAAGTGGCTAAGGTCTTGTGCACCTCTTCACTCTCCTTCCTGCCGGAGGAGTAACGCAAATTTAGCGATGTCTTTGACAAAGGCCAAGCCAGTAGTTTGCCTCCACACCATTCGTATGATTGCACAATTGACCTTCACCCTGATGCCATACCCCCTCGTGGCCGGGGTTTACCCTTTTTCTGTCTCGGAGGACAAAGCCATGGAGGAGTATGTTGCCGATACACTTTCTCGAGGATTCATCCATAAATCCTCGTCTCCTGCTGGTGCTGGTTTCTTCTTTGTGAAAAAAGAAGAGTGGTGAACTGAGACCTTGTATTGATTTTAGGGCCCTCAATCGAATCACGATTAAGAATGCTTATCCAATTCTGTTGATTATGGAGTTATTTGACCGCCTCAAGGGAGCAGCGGTTTTCACAAAGCTTGATCTGAGAGGGGCATATGATCTCGTGAGGATCAAAGAGGGTAATGAATGGAAAACTGCGTTTAATACCAGAACAGGCAATTACGAATACCTTGTAATGCTGTTTGGTCTGGCAACGCCCGGCAGTTTTCCAGGAATTTATCAACGATGTCCTCTGAGATTTGTTGCAGGTATGTGTGGTGGTTTATCTCGACGATATCCTCATAGTTTCCAATTCCCTAGAGAGCCACTACACAGATGTCTGCCGTGTGCTTCAGAGGCTGAAAGAATATAACCTGTATTGTTATTTGGAGAAGTGCGAGTTTCATCATGAAAAAAGGTTAAATTTCTTGGTTATGTAATTTCCACTGCTGGTTTTTCGATGGACCCAGAGAAACTTTTGGCAGTACTACAGTGGTTCCGACCCGTGGGTTTACGTCCATTGCAATGTTTAATTGGCTTTGCCAACTATTATCGGAAGTTTATTCGCAACTCTGGTCAAACCCCTGACTGATATGACCAGAAAGGACGGAAACTCACAAAATTGGTCTCTGGATTCCATTAATGCCTTTGAGAGTCTCAAGGCTGCCTGTTTCTGCTCCTGTGTTTGTACATTATGATCATATGGTACCTTTCATCCTTAAGGTTGATGCATCTGAGTTGGTGCCCTACTGTCTCAACATCCTACCTTTGAGAGCGCTATGCATCCTTGTGGCTACTTTTCCAAGAAATTGTCTCCTGCGGAATGCAATTATGAGATTGGGGACAGAGAGTTGTTAGCGATCATTTCAGCACTTAAAGAGTGGAGGTACCACTGTGCCGGTTCTTATTTTCACTGACAATAAGAATCTAATATTCTTGTCTGAGGCTAAACGCCTCTCTCCCAGAATTGCGCAATGGGCTCTTTTCTTGTCAAGCTTCAATTACGTAGTCTCATTCTTACCCAGTACTAAGAATGTAAGGGCTGATGCTTTGTCGCTAGAGTTTTCCTCTGCTTCCAAGATAGATTTGGTTCCTGTCCCTGGTATACCTCCCGATCATATTCTGGCTACGGTTTGTACCAGTCTCACTTAACCTTTGGGTGACAGAATTCTTGTCGCTCAGATCCATTCTCCTCTTGAGAAACCTTGTGACTGCTGCTTTGTCCCTGAGAATCTCTGCACTGCCGTGCTTCAGACTTACTATTTTCCCAAGGCTGCTGGCCCCCCAGGGAAGAATCAACTCAGTTGGGCTATTTCCCAACAATTCTGGTGGTCCAGTCTATGCACCGATTTAGCCACCTTCGTAGCTGCTTGTTCCGTGTGTGCTCAAAGTAAGATACCACAACACCTTCCAGTGGGCCTCCTACAACCCATACCCAATTCAGAGAGGCCTTGGACTCCCCTGTCTATGGATTTTATTGTGGAGTTACCCAACTCTCAGGGCAACACAGTTATCCTTATGGCGGTTGATCGGTTCTCAAAAATGTCTCATTGTATTCTACTCAAGAAGCCCACATCCAAAGAACTTGTTTCCATTTTTTGCTCGGGAGATTTTTCGCTTACATGGGCTACCCAAGGTTATCATCTCGGACAGGGGTAGCCAGTTTGTGCCTAGGTTTTGGCGAGCCTTTTGTGCACAGTTGGGAATTCAGCTTTCCTTCTCCTCTGTGTATCACCCACAGTCCAATGGGGCCACAGAACAAGCCAACCAGTCCTTGGAGCAGTTTTTACATTGCTTCAGTTCTGACCACCATAACAACGGGTCAGACCTCTTACCTTGAGCGGAGTTTGCTCACAATAGTGCTGTCAATACCGCTTCCCGATTGTCTCTTTTTTTTTTTTTAATTCTTTATTTTCCAAAATTTTTCATATACAATAAACAGTGAGTCAAACTCCATATTACACATTTCATCACATCAGATTGCAAAGTTTTTTCTCCCCTCCCCCCCCCCTCCCCGCCTTGCCTTAGCGTGTGTCGAGGTTTAACATTATTATCCCTTTAATAAATGTGGGGCTCCTTCTACAATGTGTGAGGTACTTTTATCTCGTCAGTTCCAGGAAATACCTCCAAGAATCCTTGAAGTTATTCCATTCTGTCCACTTATTTTCTATCTCGGGTTGTCCCTCTCCCTCCCCCTCGGTTGGCCCTGCGCCTTCAACTCTCTGCAGTGCGTTGACGCCCAAGATCCAATCCCGCAGGGACGGTCCCTCTGCTTCTCTCCATCTCTTTGGTATTAAATCTTTGGCTACATTGAGAAAGACCGGGGTCAGCGACGCCCTATATTGTCTTAAAGGGGTCGCGGTGGCATGAAACAGACACGTCCAGGGATCATCTTGGACTTCCCGATTGTCTCTATTCATGGCGAATTATGGTTTCCAACCATCTATGTTGCCTGACTCATTTGTTCCTCAGAGAATTCCTGCATAGGAGGAGCATCTCCGTGGTCTTTATTCCACTTGGGTACAGGTCCAAGAGTCCTTGCGACATACCACACACCATACTGACCGCCGATGCCTACCTGTGCTGACAGCTGATCACGTGGTAAGGGGTCTCATGGACTCCCTGATCACAGAGCGTGCTGCGTGTGCCCTGCAAGGGGCGCGCAGGCCACTCAAGCACAGGAGGATGTCCAGGGACCCCCTCCCGGCAAATGAAGTCCACGATGTAGCTTTCTTTTGGCTATAGCGTGGACGGGAAGTGGTTAAAAAGCATTTTAAAAGGACATCATCTGATATCTGAAATAATGGATAAAAACATTACCTAATGGTTAAAATATTATACCAAAGAGTTACTGAACGGTCTTTACACCATTCTTAAAGGGACTTCGTCTAATGTATAAAGCAATGAATAACAACATTACCTAGTAGCTAAAATATTAAATATAAGAACAACAACTACTTATTAAGGTAAAATATATAAATGTTAAAAAGGCAGCGCTCTATATACATAATTGAACAACTCTAAATATGAATCATCCATAAGTATAACAACTGGTATAAGAAGTCAATTACAATAGCAACACCTAAAATTATTGATTTTATATAACCATCACTATTTAAATTATAAAGTTACATTAAGTAGGTAATAATATCAGTAAACGCTACATTGTCACACATGACATAAAGGAATGGCATAGTAAAATGTAATAAAAGAGCAAAGACTATAGGGATACATTAAGTGATTACTAAAAGCACAGAGAATAGGAGCAATTAGTATATAACCTCAGTAATCGCTGATAAAACAATTTATGTCTAACTCAACGTTTAACCCTTTAGGGGAGAGTATATCTAATAGTAAAATCCAATAAGTCTCACGTTTGGAGAGTTCTCTCACCTGATTGGACCCTCTCCACGCTGGTTTTACAATATCTACTCCCCAAAACTTCAATCCTGTATTGTCTTGATTGTGAAGTATTTTAAAATGGTCTTTAAATCCAAGTTTTATGTTTTGTATATGTTCCGCAATGCAGACCTTCAACTGTCTTTTTGTGCGGCCTACATACATCAGCCCACATGGGCATGCCAATAAATACACCTCGTGCGTGACATTACATGTTATAAACTCCTTTATTTCCAATTCTCTATGATTCACTGTTGAGGTGAATTTGACCATTCCTCTCATAGTGGTAGTGACCTCTCTGCATGCCTTGCATTTGCGGCAGGCATAGAAGCCATCTTTCTCCCAAAAGGTAGGCTGTCTAGAAGGGGGGTCAAGAATTCTCTTTACTACTCTATCTCCCATATTAGGGGCTTTTCTGTATATAAACTTAGGGACCACAGGTAAAACACAGGTTTAAAAGTCTTATCTAGACTCAAGACATACCAATGGGCTTTAAAGATATACTCTACTTCTATTTTGTATGAAACGATGAAATAAAACTCCATTCGTGGTCTGTATGTGTCCTGGCCACTGTTGTATTCCTCAGACACTCCTCAGGTGGCACATCCTTTATCTCATTAATGACCACATCCAATCTCTGGTGGTCATACCCTTTTTCTATGAGACGTTCCTTCAGCATTTCTGATTGCGTCTCGAAATCACCTATAGTTGAACAGTTCCTTTTACAATGCATTATCTGCCCTTTTGGGATGCTCTTTAACCATAACGGGTGGTGGCCACTCCGGATGGGCCGGAAACTGTTTCTATCAGTTGGTTTAAAATAAACCTTAGTCTGCAACCTATCGTTAACCCTATAAATATTAACATCAAGAAAATTCACCTGGTTTTTACTCCACTGATGTCAGGAATGGTTCCACCTGCTGGTAGCACTGTCAGACATTTGGCGTGCAGTACTGATGTCCACCAGTGGGTGTCTCCTGGCAGTCTGGCACTGTCAGGGGAGCTCTCTCCTGCTGGTGGTATTATTTGATCCTTGGGTCGCAGTACTGGCGTCCACCAGCGGGTGGTTCCTGGCAGTGTGGAGCCGACATCATCTCCTGCGATCAGGCATCCCCTGAGCCTGATTGCAGGAGATGTGTATAAATTCCACACACACAGAACAGCTATCTATAGAACTTCAGTAAATAAGCCAAAAAAGAAACGGAAGTTCTTTCCAACTCACACGATCGTGCCAGTAACCCAACCTGCCTCCTCACCAGCCAATCTGCTCCAGTCTACCTCCGTGATTACCAATGGAGCCAAGTTGGCCTCCGAAGATGCTGAACTTAACCCTGACAACTTTCTATCTGCTGTCCAGCCTGAAGTTCCGGTACCTGTGTCCCAGCCTGAAGTCTCGGTGCCTGTGTCCCAGCCTGAAGTTTCGGTGCCTGTGTGTCAGCCTGAAGTTCTGGTGCTTGTGTCCCAGCCTGAAGTTCCTGTGCCTGTGTCTAACAAGCCTGCTGCCCAGTTTGATGTGCTCACTGCCCAGCTAAATGTGCCCGTTGCCCAGCTTGATGTGCCCATGCCTGCTGCCCAGCTTGATGTGCCAGTGCCTGCTGCCCAGCTCAATGTGCCTGTGCCTGATGTCCAGCTCGATGTGCCGTGCCTGCTACCCATCTCGATGTGACCGTGCCTGCTGCCCAGCTCGATGTGCCTGTGCCTGCTGCCCAGCTTGATGTGCCTGTGCCTACTGCCAAGTCTGATGTGCCTGCTGCCCAGCTTGATGTGCCTGTGCCTGCTACCCATCTTGATGGGCCTGTGCCTGCTACCCAGTTTGATGTGCTTGCTGCCCAGCTTGATGTGCCTGTGCCAGCTGCCGCGCTTGTTATGTCTATGCCTGCTGCCCAGCTGGAGGTGCCCGTTGCCCAGCCTGATGTGCCTGTGCCTGCTGCCCAGCTTGATGTGCCTGTGCCTGATACCCAGCTTGATGTGCCTGCTACCCAGTTTGATGTGCCTGCTGCCCAGCTTGATGTGCCTGTGCCGCTGCTGAGCTTGTTATGTATATGCCTACTGCCCAGCTTGAGGTGCCCATTGCCCAGCCTGATGTGTCTGTGTCCACTGCCCAGCTTGATGTGTCTGCTGCCCAGCTTGCTGTGCTACTGCTCGCTGCCCAGCTAGATGTGTCGTTGCCCGCTGCCCAGCTTGAGGTACCTCTGCCCGTTGCCTGGTTTAAAACCATGCCCAGCTTGGTGTGACTCAGCCCGCTGCCCGGCTTGATGCTTTGGACTCTCTTCATGCCCAGCTTGATGTGCCTCTGCCCGTTGCTCGTTTTAAAGCCATGGACCTTCCATATGCCCAGCTTGGTGCCTTGGACTTTCATCTTGCCCAGTGTAATATGCCTCTGCCCACTGCCTGGCTTAAGATTTGGGGGAGGATTCTTGAGAGAGCTGGGGGGGATTTGTGAGAGAGCTGGGGGCAGCATTAGTGCGAGAGCTGGGGGGTAGCATTAGTGAGAGAGCTGGGAGGGTGGCATTGGTGAGAAAACTGGGGGGGGGGCATTGGTGAGGGAGCTGGGGGGCATTTGTGAGAGATGAGAGAACTGGGGGGCATTTGTGAGAGGTAAGAGACCTGGGGGACATTTGCAATTATGGCATACCTGTGTATGATCTGGATAAAATATGATAATTTTACAAGGGCGTTTAGGGGCAGGGCAACTGGTGGCAGCTCAGGACTTAAAATTTTGAGCCCTGTATTAGGAAATAATTAGTTCATACAAATACTTCCTACAGTCCTGGAAATATGCTCATTGAAGGCGTTTAGGCTGTGACTGCAGGCAATGTCTGATAGATCAGGCTGGTAATGACCAGAGTCAAGCACAGGAAGATCACCCTGGTACTTGAAAGTTCCTTGAGGATAGTTCATCAAAAGGGAGGATGATGGGAAATTGGGAGGGCTTGGCACATGAGGGGGAGAAGAAAACAAAGCCGTTCTGTGTTACAGCATAGTAGCTTCTAATGACATCCTAGATTGTGCATATAGGAATACACTGACATCTCATCACCTCTGCCGTCTCCACTTGACCATCCACCTATCGCTCCCAGCTCCTTTATGCAGATTGCAGATTGAAGCGGTTTCGTAACATTGTACCAGATTTTTTTTTACTATACCGGTTTATGTCATTGGATTTACCAGTTTTATAACCTGTTAATCTTAAAGAATAACTATAGCCTCTTTACCTACTTTATATGAGCCAGGAACCACCTCCACTAGCTCAGGCAACTCCATCCATTTATACTGAGCCAACAACCCTTGGTATATTGTACGTGTGTAGTTGTTTTTGTATAGAACTTAAAGGAGAAGCCTTCTCCTTTCATTCTCTGGTAAATGTAGAATAAAGGCATCTCAAATAGTTTCCCTCATTAAAGAATTCTATGACTTGCCTTAAGAATGTATGGGAAGTCTACTGTGCAATGCTGGTCTTGCAAGGGAATGTTCTGAGAGGATGCTGTGTGGTACACAGTTGCCCAAGAGCAAATATTTCCCAGGATCTCAGACAGCGAAGTGGAAAATTTGGAGGACTTGCTGGTGAAGGAGGCCTTAAGTTAAAT
Organism: Lithobates sylvaticus; assembly: GCA_028564925.1. NCBI lineage: Eukaryota > Metazoa > Chordata > Amphibia > Anura > Ranidae > Lithobates > Lithobates sylvaticus. Next base: position 5,439,014 of record CM053032.1, on the reverse strand, counting down.
GGTAACTTCTCTAAAAGTACATTATCCTTTAATCAACAAACATCTTCTAACTTGTAACTAACGATGAGCTGAACGTACCTGGGTTCAATTACGATGAGGTCTGCTAAACTGTGCTGAAGTTCTGATCATTAATCCAAACCCCAAAAAAGACAATGGGAGCCGAATCCTTAAAATCAGTTCTGGCAATTCTTTGTACCGGCAAATTTGTTTTGGCACTTTTGCTCTAGTACATTCAACAGCAAGAATGCAAACAATTCATGCCAGAACCCTTAATCTTGTTGAAGGTCTGTTATGGGTTTTAATGGGGATCCCTACGCAAAAAACAAAACAAAAATCACATCCCTAAAAACTATAGCAGACCCTTCAGGTCTGGTATGGAGTTTAAGGGGGTACCCCATGCAAAAAACAAGAAAATATGACATGGCGTCACCCCCATATCCTTACCAATATCTTATCTATGAAAGCAGTCCTGCTAGCCAGGAAAGGGGGTAACTTGGGTGTGCCCTGCCCCCTCCTAACCAATACCAGGCCAAATGCCTCAACATGGGGAGGATACCTTGCCTGGGGGAAACCCCCTGGTAAAACTGTTTCTCCCCATGTGTATGAGGACAGGGACCTCTTCCCTACAACCCTGTGATGGGGGTCTGGGTACTGCCCCGAGGGACATGTATCAATGAAAAAATATGTTGTCAAAAAACATAATTTTTAAATGAGCAGTGATTTACTGATGCTTAACCACCCGCTGTCATTTTACGTCGCTACTTTAAAGAGGAATGTCGTTGTAATGGCAGCAGCTAGCTGCCATAACCCCGGTATCCTTTTCTTCAGCGGGCGATCAGTTTTCAGATAAAAGTGGTCTCTGTGGCAAATTACTTTTATCAGCGGCGGTAGAGGGCCCCCCTCCCACCGCGCTTCAGTGCCCTTCGCCATTTACCGGAGCCATCGGTAGCAGCAGAGTCGATCGGGTTCTTCTCCCTGTTAGGCAGGGAGATGAGTGAGGGGAAGATGGCCCCCACCCGTCTCCATATCATTGCAGGGCGGAAGCAACTTCAAAATGTCACTTCCACCCGTAGCTCTTAAAGAGACTTTTTTTTTTCAAATCACATTTAATTATTATTATATATTTTTTTATTTTAGTGTAAATATGAGATCTGAGGTCTTTTTGACCCCAGATCTTATATTAAAGAGGTCCTGTCATGTCTTTTTTCTATTACAAGTGATGTTTACATTCCTTGTAATAGGAAAAAAGGGGCACAATTTTTTTTTTAAAAGAACAGTGTAAAAATAACAAATAAAAGGTAAAATAAATAAAACATTTTAAAACGCGCCCCGTCCCGCCGAGCTCGTGTGCAGAAGCGAACGCATAGGTGAGTAGCGCCCGCATATGAAAACGGTGTTCAAACCACACATGTGAGGTATCGCCGCGATCATTAGAGCAAGAGCAATAATTCTAGCACTAGACCTCCTCTGTAACTCAAAACACGCAAACTTTTTTTAAACGTCGCATAGGGAGATTTTTAAGGGTAAAAGTTTGTCACAATTCCACGAGCGGGCACAATTTTGAAGTGTTACATGTTGGGTATCAGTTTACTCGGCGTAACATTATCTTTCACAATATAAAACAAAATTAGGCTAACTTTACTGTTGTCTTATTTTTTTAATTTAAAAAAGTGTATTTTTTCCAAAAAAAGTGCGCTTGTAAGACCGCTGCGCAAATACGGTGTGACAGAAAGTATTGCAATGGCCGCCATTTTATTCTCTAGGGTGTTAGAAAAAAAAAATTATGTTTGGGGGCTATAAGTAATTTTCTAGCAAAAAAATATATTTTTAACTTGTAAACACCAAATCTGAGAAAGAGTCTCGGTCCTTAAGTGGTTAAAGTGAAACCATCAAAATGAGAAATAAAAAATATAAATGAAAAATTCCTTTAAATATAGTGCCTGGGGTGTCCCCTTAGTCTGCCTGTAATGTGGCACATCTGTTCAATGTATAGAGTCTGCTGCAGCAATAATTACATTTATAAAGCCAACAAAAATTACATTTTTCATTCAAGCTACATTTATTTTATAAACAATGACTTGGGGAGCCAGTCTGTATGATGAGGCCACAATGCAGCGTATTGGGAATAAGATTAGAGATTTATTTTTTTGGATAAGTTCTGGTGTCTCTTTTTCAGACTTTGAACAGAAGTAACAGGTGCGGAAAAATTGGTCTTTGGGTGTCGGTGGTGCCTTCACATCATAACCCTATAGAGGTACTCTTGATGAAAGCAAAAATTGGCCTTGCTGTCAAAAATGTAAATGATATGCACCTGTCAAACAGGTGCAGGAAAATTGAGCTTTGGGTGTCGGTGGTGCTTTCACATCATATCCCTATACAGGTACTAGCAAAAATTGTCCATGCTGTCAAAAGTTGCAATGATATGCACCAGTCAAATTCGTTTTTGGTGTCAGTGTTGCCTTCACACCATAACCCTATGCAGGTACTCTTGATGCAAGCAAGAATTGGCCTTGTTGTCAAAAATTTAAACAGGTGCGGAAAAATTGGTCCTATACCAAACGATTTCCTCCAGATGAAATCAACACCCACAAAGCTAGGCAGCCTAGACAATCTTTCAGAGATTCAAGATCCAGGAAGCACTTAAAATGATTTATTTTGATAAATGTCAGCCGGTCCACGGTGTCTGTGAACAGATGCGCTCTCTTATGTGTCACAAAACCTCAAGCAGCACCGAATGCCTGTTCAGAAAGCATGCTGGATGCAGTGCAGCCCAGTAGCTCTATTATATACTGGGAAAGTTCTGGCCAGCGGTCTATTCTCATGACTCAGTAATCCAGTTAATTGTCAACTGGAAAGCTCTCTATATCTGTTTTCTAGATAATCTCCCACCATATGATGAAGACGCCAATGGGATGTGGAAGCTGATCTGAATCTGGAGCAATGCTCAGGGGCATAGACACCAGGACTTCATTGAATTCAATCTTCTATCCATAAGCTTCTAGTACTTTGTGAGCCTGTTTAGCTCTGAGCTAGTTTGCTTAATGCCCATGTCTGCTTAACCATTTTTGCCAACACCTGAAAGGTTCTTTTATGTCCCCTGGAGTCTTGATAAAAATTATCACATTGGTTACATTTACCCTCAGGTGAGCTTTTTACCTACTGCTACCTTGTTAATTTTTGTCACACATCCATTCATCCCCCCTTTCCCCCCCCTTTTCCTTCCCTCTTTTCCCCCCCCTCCCTCCCTGTCCCTCTCCCTTCCCCCCCCCCTTCTTTCTTTCCCTCCCCCCCAACCCCCCTTGTCTTTTCCCTCTTGTTCCAACCTTACCTTCCCCTACCCTATTTTGCCTCTCTTACTCTCCCCCCCTTTTTTCCTGTCCTAACCGACCTTCCCCATCCCCCCTATCTTTCCTTCCTCCTAACCTCCTTCTCACATTTCCTAACCTTTTCTCCTTCTCTCTTTGCACTGAATGGACTGTGACTCTTTCTATCATTTTGGTGTATGATCATTATTTATCAACTTTTCATTCAGACTCATACCCGCATTCATCCCCCTTGTCCGCCCCGCGCGGGGGGGGGGGGGGGCTCTAGTTCAGGCTAGTGGTTTCACATATAGGCCATCCCTGCAGCCTGGTGAGCAATTTGATGGATATCATTCAATTACCTTGTATAGCCTGCTGAACCCTACTGTGTGCAATTTTGAATGTTGTATTCGATCTATTCGTTTCATTATCTATTTTATAGATTAGTTCTCCTGAGGAAGCGGTCACCCACGAAACTAGTAGAGAATCAAATCAATTTAGAGAATTGCTTCAACAGCAGATACTTTTCGGGAGTACCCTGAGTATTTGCTCTTTGAAATACAATTTTTTCCTAATTGTTGTTTTAATATACCTTGTATGTAATTTTTATGTAATCCATAGTTTTTTTGCTTTATTCATCTTGTTTGTTATTAGTACAGAGACAGTCCATCACATTTTTTGAGTCTGGGATTAGATTTATGGCCAGCTTCAGCAACTGCTCTAGCTTCCCACCCTCATGCCCTTTGTATATCAACTTGAAAGTGGTACTTTGTAAATTTTTGAACAAAAAATTCTATATGAGGCTATACTCTTAACTCAAGATCCAGGAAGCACTTAATCAGTGACATCGGCATCGGGGGCTTATTAGCTGCTGCCAATCCAGGACTGATTTATTTTGATAAATGTCAGCTGGGCCACAGAGTCTGTGGACAGATGCCCTCTCTTATCTGTCACAAAACCTCCAGCAGCACTGAATGCCTGTTCGGAAAGCATGCTGGATGCAGGGCAGCCCAGCAGCTCTGTTGCATACTGGGCAAGTTCTGGCCAGCGGTCTATTCTCATGACGTCAACTGGAAAGCTCTCCATATCTGTTTTTCGCCCCTAGATACTCTCCCACCATATAATGAAGACGCTGCCAATGGAATGTGAAAGCTGACAGTCCTGGGCGCCAAAGGACTAAAAAAAATTTGAAAGGCATCACTGAGGCGGCCCCCTTCTCCACCGCTCCTCTCTTGACCAACAGAAGCCTCAAAACAAAGTTTTCCGCCAGACTGTAACCTACCAGAGTCGGAAAATGCATTACATAAACTCCCTTTTTAAGGCTTCCTCAAGAGATTTCATCTTCTGCTCCCTCTGTGGTGATGGGATGAGTTTCAAGACTTTCCCCTTGTAACGGTGGTCAAGGATGGTTGCCAACCAATAGTGATCCTTCTCCTTGATGCCACATATTCTTGGGTCCTTTTGCAGGCTTTGAAGAATGAGGGAGCCCATGCTCCACAAGTTGTACATGCCATATTGAAGAATGACTCCATGCCCCTGAAGGAAACTTTAATATATTTCTTGCAACTTGGAACGAATGGATGACTTTCAAAAAATCAGGTGTTTATTTGGACCTCCTCATTTCAAACTGCTCTCAGTAAACTTGGGTGAAATGCTCAGTATATAATGACCTCTTTAGTACAGATGGTTATGGTTGTATTTTTAAATTATTGTGCAGTAGGATTGCAAAAATACCCCCCCCCACATATCGTATCAACCCCCCTTCTTTTCCCCCTTCTTCATGTCTCTTTCTTATTGACTTACTTATTACTTACTTCTGATGCTTGTTAATTTACTATAAGTCTGGTCTTCTTTGCACAAGTAGTATTTATGTCTGTACTCGATTTTATGGACCGCAATTATCTGTCTTATTGTAATACCCTCTTAACTTTACAATAAAACTTTACAATAAAAAAAAATAATAAAAAAAAAGAATGCAAAACTTCCAAATGATGTTTTCAGCATGAATTCTGGATAAACTTTAAGTGATAATAACATTTGGTCTGTGGGTTGCAATGACTCCTGACCATGCAAGTATAAGTACATGTGTGACCCCCTGACATGTTTACATTTTATAAAAGACATTACAGAATTTTTTAGTCAACTGAAAATGGCCCAGAAATATGAAAAAAAATTCAAATTTCACAACGATATTTTCAGAATGATGCCCGGATTAACTTCAAGTGATAATAGGACCTCATAAGTGCCTCCATAAGGTCCTTGTTCCTCAGGCTGTAGATCAGAGGATTCAGCAATGGGTTAATGAGGGCAGATATGACTGTGAACAGTTTGTTTAAACTGACCATATTGCTGGAATTTGGAACCAAGTAAATAAAAATTAAAGATCCATAAAAGATGAAGACCACAGTGAGGTGTGATGTGCAGGTGGATAATGCTTTCCTCTTTCCAGTCTTGCTACAGATTCTGAGGATGGTACTTAAAATATAGACATAGGGAAGAAAGGTCAAAATAATGGCTCCTGATCCAAGACCAACACCTATTAAGAATATGGCCACCATGTTTATGAAGGGGTCAGTACATGTAATTTGATATAAGCGTGGAAGGTCACAAAAGAAGTTGTGGATGGAAGCTGTTCTGCAGAAGGACAACCTGAGCAAAAATAAAGTATGAACCAAAGAGTGAAAACATGCTGCAACCCAGACCAGAGAGGCCATACGAACACGGACTCTCCAAGACATAATTAGTTTGTAATGTAGAGGGTGGCAGATGGCAATGTAGCGGTCGTAGGACATAGCCGAGAGCAAGAAAAGTTCTGACCACCCAAAAGAGATGTAGAAAAAGACTTGGGCTATACAGGCAGGAATGGATATTGATCGGCTTTTTGTGACCAAATCAAAGAGCATCCTTGGTGCCGTCACTGATGAATAGCAAATGTCCAGAAATGCCAAGTTGGCAAGAAAAAAATACATCGGGTTGTGCAGATTGTAGTCAGTGAGGACCAAGAAAAAAATAAGAAGGTTTGTGATAACAGTCATCAGATAGATGAGAAGGAAGAGCACAAAAAGTACATTCATGGTCGGTGGATGGTCTGATAGACCCACAAGAATAAAATACGTAATCTCTGTCAGATTCCTCATAATATAATTTTTTTCTTTGTTTAAATTATTCAATATAAAACAGTAATACAATTTTGGATCTAAGGATTTAATGATTGGAAAACCTGTCTGTGATGCTCACATATTCTACTCAGATTTACATGTAAGCATTTCTACCAGCTAATGATTTATTCTTATATAACATGTTGGAAGTCCCTCAGGTCTGCTGTGTTGTAAAAACACAAACCCGAAGGCTTATTACAGGTCTCCTAAGATATAATTGGTAACACCTTGGGAGCACCTTTTTCCTATAATTGAGTACAGTCTTTAACAATTAAATGTAAAATCCATTGTAAATATTTGTTATCATTTCATCACCTCTATTACTTATTGGTTAGTGGACAGAGTGACCTAAAACACAATAAAAGGAACATTACTTTCCTTTTAGCTGTCATCATTTTATAGTTACATTTTTATAAAGGTTGTTCATTTAAAACTTTTTGGGATTGCACAGTTGATAGTCAGCAAGGAGCTATGAGCTCTAGGCTTGGGTGGGTACAAATTGTCCAGGGTCACCACAGTTTGCTACCTAAACTGACCAAAATACAGAAACACAAAATGCAGGTCGCTGTCTTCCTGTAGAACATTGGATCTTCAGCTCTTAGATTTTGGTGGCTAAACATTTGCCAGTGGCACTATAATTTGACTGCAGCACCAACAGGCCCTAAAGGAGAGACACAAGTCACAGGGAGGTGTCTATATAAAAATACATAGAATGTAGTCCTTGGGTATGGAGGGGTAAAAATTGGCCAGTGGCACCATAGTTTGAAGGCCGCACTGGCAGCTCCAAATGTTTAGACAGAGGTCATAGTCAGCAATCTTCCTAAACATGCTTTAAAGAAGAATTGACATAGTATATTTTTTACAAAGTTATATCGGTCTAGCTTGGACCAATGTAACTGTCAGGATACTACCCAGAACAGAGACTCACAAATGCCAATATGAAGGCCAAGCACTTCTGCCAGTATCCTTTGTAGTCATGGTAGTTTTCACAAAAACATGCACAGGTGCCATCTGTCTGTGCGAGTCGGCACACGTGCATACCTATCCAATTCCCGAACACCCTTTTTAAAGAAAGAAGCAGTGACAAATGGTTGCCGAATGATCTTCAGCTTGTCGGTTACCCTCGCCTCTGGAGCATCCTTGAAAATATTCTCACTTCCTGTTACTCAGCTTGACTCTGAATTGCCCCATTACCTAACCTCTGATTGTGACCTCAGCTCTAACCTCTGATTCTGCTTCTTCTGATCAACCATACATGACCCCAGCTTGGCTCCTGACTACTCTGCTGTCCTCACCTATCTGTTTCACCATGTATGACCCTGGCTCTGGCTCCTGACCATGCTGTCATCTCTTATTCTACTGATTAGTGTATGACCTCAGTCTGGATCCTGACCTCAACAATACCACTCCAGTTCCTTCCCTGCTGGTGATATTCTGCACCACCTTCACCTCCTGCGGCTGTCAGCACTCCGTCAGCTGCCTCCCCTAACCTGCTCTTCCACAGTGTGCCTTGTGTTTCAGCTGAGGTCCACACCGTCCTCCCTTAGAACTATCCAGCTGATCACCTCCTGGAGCAGCTACCAGTGAACTGGTCTATCGGCACCTGTGCTCATTTGAGCCTTGCACTCCCTGTCATCACCACTGAGGGATAACATGTGCTTGTACCATAGCCACAAGCAAAGCCTGCTAGTCATTTATTTTCTACCAACCAGGTACATGACAGTATCATCCAGCCACATGGCAGCTACTTCCCACTGGAGGGTTGACTTCAAACTCCAACTGCTACCTCTGCATCACCTGTTCAGAGTCCACCAAGAGCTTCCACTACAGCAGCATCAACCTCCCAGGGCAATTAGCCAGTAACCCCTACTGTGCTGATTCCATTGGAATGCAGAGTTACAACCCCTGAGTGGTATGTGGGAGATCAGTGGAAGTTCATGGATTTGCATGCCAGCTGTACTCTGCATCCCCAGACTTTCTCGTTTGAATTGTACAGGTGGGTTTTATCATATCCCTTCTATTGGATGAATCATTATTCTGGCTACGGCTTGTACCAGTCTCACTTAACCGTCTCACTTAACCTTTGGGTGACAGAATTCTTGTCGCTCAGATCCATTCTCGAGAAACCTTGTGACCGCTGCTTTGTCCCTGAGAATGTTTTCCATTTTCCCAAGGCTGCTGGCCACCCAGGGAAGAATCAAATCAGCTGGGCTATTTCCCAACAATTCTGGTGGCCCAGTCTACGTGCCAATGTAGCCACCTTCATAGCTGCTTGTTCCGTGTGTGCTCAAAGTAAGATATCACAACACCTTCCAATGGGCCTCCTACAACCCATACCCAATGCGGAGAGGCCTTGGACTCACCTGTCTATGGATTTTATTGTGGAGTTACCCAACTCTCAGGGCAACACAGTTATCCTTATGGCGGTTGATCGGTTCTCAAAAATGTCTCATTGTATACCATGCAAGAAGTTGCCCACATCCAAAGAACTTGCTTCCATTTTTGCTTGGGAGATTTTTCACTTACATGGGCTACCCAAGGTTATCATCTCGGACAGGGGTAGCCAGTTTGTGCCCAGATTTTGGCGAGCCTTTTGTGCACAGTTGGGAATTCAGCTTTCCTTCTCCTCTGCGTATGACCCGCAGTCCAATGGTTCCGCAAAACAAGGCAACCAGTCCTTGGAGCAGTTTTTACATTTCTACAGTTCTGACCACCATAACAACTGGTCAGACCTATTACCTTGAGCGGAGCTTGCTTACACTAGTGCCATAAATACAGCTTCCCGAATGTCTTTATTCATGGCAAATTATGGTTTCCAACAATCCATGTTGCCTGACTCATTTGTTCCTCAGAGTATTCCTGCATTGGAGGAGCAACTCCATGGTCTTTTTTCCACTTGGGTACAGGTCCAAGAGTCCTTGCGACATACCAATAATAGGTACAGACACCATAATGACTGTGGATGCCTACCTGCGCCTTCCCACAAGTTGGGGTCAGGCTCTAGCTGTCATCTTGCAACCTCCGACTCCGTGTTCCCTCACTAAAACTGGCACCACGGTTTAGTGGGCCTTTCTGTATTCTCCGTCGGATCAACCCAGTGGCTTACGCTTAGACCTTCCTTATAATATGCGTATTTCTAATGTACAGTATTTAATGTCTCCTTATTAAAACCTTTGGCATGCAACGACTTCACCACCTCGGTACCACATCCTCACCCAGTTCACGTTGTGAACCATGAGGAGTATGAAATAAAATCTATAATTGATTCCTGTAGGTTCTGTGGGCGCATACAGTACCTGGTTCTTTGGAAAGGGTACAGTCAGGAAGAAAGCTCTTGGGTCTCATCCTTGGACGTACATGCTCCTGTCCTCCTCCGTGCTTTCCATAGACATTTCCCCTCAAACCTGGTGGTCCTCTGAGGGAGAGGGGTCGTTGAGGAGGGGGTACTGTCAGGGCTGGGCTCAGCCCTTTCTTTTCAGAGCTCTGTGCTCAGCTGTCGGTACACTCGTCATTCCACAGTGACTCACCTGGTCTTCATTTTCTGCTCGTCAGCTAGCCCTGCTGGCTATTTAAACTCAAATAAATCATAAAGCCTGGATCTACCGCTAAACTGATATGATATTCAATAATTCACTAAAATAATTACACAACCACGCACCATATGAATACACATACGGCGCAGTCCACATGGCCAAAAACGACATGCACAAAAGGAAGGAGAAAGATCCTGCCAAGAAGGTCACATCTGCGGAACATTACGGTTGAATAAAAATATATATTTAATTCATTCATATATTCATTCATATTTAATGTAGAAAAAGCACCATAATTAACAAACAGCAAAAACTCAACAAAAATTCCAGAGAAGATAGCCTCCAAACCTAAATAAATTAAAAAGACAACGTTGTCTAGGGAAAGGTCGCTGTCATAAACCAGTTGTGACCAGAACTGTGTGACTGCGACAGAGTGAACCAAACATAAGTCTGCTAAATGTAGCATAAAGGCATCTCAAATAGTTTCCCCCATTAAAGAATTCTATGACTTGCCTTAGAACAGCTTCCCATAAGAATGTATGGGAAGTCTACTGTGCAATGCTGGCCTTGCAAGGGAATGTTCTGAGAGGATGCTGTGTGCTACCCAGTTGCCCAAGAGCAAATATTTCCATGGATCTCAGACTGGTAAGTGGAAAATTTGGAGGACTTGCTGGTGAAGGGGGCATTCAGTTAAATGGCAACTTTTCTAAAAGTACATTATCCTTTAATCAACAAACATCTTCTAACTTGTAACTAGGGATGAGCTGAATGTAACTGGGTTCAATTACGATGAGGTCTGATAAACTGTGCTGAAGTTCTGATCATTAATCCAAACCCCAAAAAAGACTATGGGAACTGAATCCTTAAAATCAGTTCTGGCAATTCTTTGTACCGGCAAATTTGTTTTGGCACTTTTGCTCTAGTACATTCAACAGCAAGAATGCAAACAATTCATGCCAGAACCCTTAATCTTGTTGAAGGTCTGTTATGGGTTTTAATGGGGATCCCTACGCAAAAAAACAAAACAAAAATCACAGAGTGGGCTTCCTAAAAACTATAGCAGACCCTTCAGGTCTGGTATGGAGTTTGAGGGGGTACCCCATGCAAAAAACAAGAAAATATGACATGGCGTCACCCCCATATCCTTACCAATATCTTATCTATGAAAGCAGTCCTGCTAGCCAGGAAAGGGGGAAACTTGGGTGTGCCCTGCCCCCTCCTAAACAATACCAGGCCAAATGCCTCAACATGGGGAGGATACCTGGCCAGGGGGAAACCCCCTGGTAAAACAGTTTCTCCCCATGTGTATGAGGACAGGGAACTCTTCCCTACAACCCTGTGATGGGGGTCTGGGTACTGCCCCGAGGGACATGTATCAATGAAAAAATATGTTGTCAAAAAACATAATTTTTAAATGAGCAGTGATTTACTGATGCTTAACCACTTACGGACCACCCGCTGTCATTTTACGTCGCTACTTTAAAGAGGAATGTTGTTGTTATGGCAGCAGCTAGCTGCCATAACCCCGGTATCCTTTTCTTCAGCGGGCGATCAGTTTTCAGATAAAAGTGGTCTCTGCCGCAAATTACTTTTATCAGCGGCGGTAGAGGGCCCCCCTCCCACCGCGCTTCAGTGCCCTTCGCCATTTACCGGAGCCATCGGTAGCAGCAGAGTCGATCGGGTTCTTCTCCCTGTTAGGCATGGAGATGAGCGAGGGGAAGATGGCCCCCACCCGTCTCCATATCATTGCAGGGCGGAAGCGATTTCAAAATGTCACTTCCACCCGTAGCTCTTAAAGAGCCTTTTTTTTTTTTCAAATCACATTTAATTATTATTATATATTTTTTTAATTTAGTGTAAATATGAGATCTGAGGTCTTTTTGACCCCAGATCTTATATTAAAGAGGTCCTGTCATGTCTTTTTTCTATTACTAAGTGATGTTTACATTCCTTGTAATAGGAAAAAAGGGGCACAATTTTTTTTTTTAAAAGAACAGTGTAAAAATAACAAATAAAAGGTAAAATAAATAAAACATTTTAAAACGCGCCCCGTCCCGCCGAGCTCGTGTGCAGAAGCGAACGCATAGGTGAGTAGCGCCCGCATATGAAAACGGTGTTCAAACCACACATGTGAGGTATCGCCGCGATCATTAGAGCAAGAGCAATAATTCTAGCACTAGACCTCCTCTGTAACTCAAAACATGCAAACTTTTTTTAAACGTTGCATAGGGAGATTTTTAAGGGTAAAAGTTTGTCACCATTCCACAAGCGGGCACAATTTTGAAGTGTTACATGTTGGGTATCAGTTTACTCAGCCTAACATTATCTTTCACAATATAAAACAAAATTAGGCTAACTTTACTGTTGTCTTATTTTTTTAATTTTAAAAAGTGTATTTTTTCCAAAAAAAGTGCGCTTGTAAGACCGCTGCGCAAATACGGGTGTGACAGAAAGTATTGCAATGGCCGCCATTTTATTCTCTAGGGTGTTAGAAAAAAAAATTATGTTTGGGGGCTCTAAGTAATTTTCTAGCAAAAAAATATATTTTTAACTTGTAAACACCAAATCTGAGAAAGAGTCTCGGTCCTTAAGTGGTTAAAGTGAAACCATCAAAATGAGAAATAAAAAATATAAATGAAAAATTCCTTTAAATATAGTGCCTGAGGTGTCCCCTTAGTCTGCCTGTAATGTGGCACATCTGTTCAATGTATAGAGTCTGCTGCAGCAATAATTACATTTATAAAGCCAACAAAAATTACATTTTTCATTCAAGCTACATTTATTTTATAAACAATGGCTTGGGGAGCCAGTCTGTATGATGAGGCCACAATGTAGTGTATTGGGAATAAGATTAGAGATTTATTTTTTTGGATAAGTTCTGGTGTCTCTTTTTCAGACTTTGAACAGAAGTAACAGGTACGGAAAAATTGGTCTTTGGGTGTCGGTGGTGCCTTCACACCATAACCCTATAGAGGTACTCTTGATGAAAGCAAAAATTGGCCTTGCTGTCAAAAATTGCAATGATATGCACCTGTCAAACAGGTGCAGGAAAATTGAGCTTTGGGTGTCGGTGGTGCTTTCACATCATATCCCTATACAGGTACTTTTACTTTTGATGAAAGCAAAAATTGGCCATGCTGTCAAAAATTGCAATGATATGCACCAGTCAAATTCGTTTTTGGGTGTCGGTGTTGCCTTCACACCATAACCCTATGCAGGTACTCTTGATGCAAGCAAGAATTGGCCTTGTTGTCAAAAATTTAAACAGGTGCGGAAAAATTGGTCCTACACCAAACGATTTCCTCCAGATGAAATCAACACCCACAAAGCTAGGCAGCCTAGACAATCTTTCAGAGATTCAAGATCCAGGAAGCACTTAATCAGTGACATCTGCATCAGGGGCTTAATAGCTGCTGCCAATCCAGGACTGATTTATTTTGATAAATGTCAGCCGGTCCACGGTGTCTGTGGACAGATGCGCTCTCTTATGTGTCACAAAACCTCAAGCAGCACCGAATGCCTGTTCAGAAAGCATGCTGGATGCAGTGCAGCCCAGTAGCTCTATTATATACTGGGAAAGTTCTGGCCAGCGGTCTATTCTCATGACTCAGTAATCCAGTGAATTGTCAACTGGAAAGCTCTCTATATCTGTTTTCTAGATAATCTCCCACCATATGATGAAGACGCCAATGGGATGTGGAAGCTGATCTGAATCTGGAGCAATGCTCAGGGGCATAGACACCAGGACTTCATTGAATTCAATCTTCTATCCATAAGCTTCTAGTACTTTGTGAGCCTGTTTAGCTCTGAGCTAGTTTGCTTAATGCCCATGTCTGCTTAACCATTTTTGCCAACACCTGAAAGGTTCTTTTATGTCCCCTGGAGTCTTGATAAAAATTATCACATTGGTTACATTTACCCTCAGGTGAGCTTTTTACCTACTGCTACCTTGTTAATTTTTGTCACACATCCATTCATCCCCCCTTTCCCCCCCTCCTTCCCTCTTTTCCCTTCCTTTGTCCTCTCCCTTCCTTCTTCTTTCCCTCCCCCCAACCCCCCTTGTCTTTTCCCTCTTGTTCCAACCTTACCTTCCCCTACCCTATTTTGCCTCTCTTACTCCCCCCCCTTTTTTCCTGTCCTAACCGACCTTCCCCATCCCCCCTATCTTTCCTTCCTCCTAACCTCCTTCTCACATTTCCTAACCTTTTCTCCTTCTCTCTTTGCACTGAATGGACTGTGACTCTTTCTATCATTTTGGTGTATGATCATTATTTATCAACTTTTCATTCAGACTCATACCCGCATTCATCCCCCTTGTCCGCCCCGCGCGGGGGGGGGGGGGGGGGGCTCTAGTTCAGGCTAGTGGTTTCACATATAGGCCATCCCTGCAGCCTGGTGAGCAATTTGATGAATATCATTCAATTACCTTGTATAGCCTGCTGAACCCTACTGTGTGCAATTTTGAATGTTGTATTCAATCTATTCGTTTCATTATCTATTTTATAGATTAGTTCTCCTGAGGAAGCGGTCACCCACGAAACTAGTAGAGAATCAAATCAATTTAGAGAATTGCTTCAACAGCAGATACTTTTCGGGAGTACCCTGAGTATTTGCTCTTTGAAATACAATTTTTTCCTAATTGTTGTTTTAATATACCTTGTATGTAATTTTTATGTAATCCATAGTTTTTTTGCTTTATTCATCTTGTTTGTTATTAGTACAGAGACAGTCCATCACATTTTTTGAGTCTGGGATTAGATTTATGGCCAGCTTCAGCAACTGCTCTAGCTTCCCACCCTCATGCCCTTTGTATATCAACTTGAAAGTGGTACTTTGTACATTTTTGAACAAAAAATTCTATATGAGGCTATACTCTTAACTCAAGATCCAGGAAGCACTTAATCAGTGACATCGGCATCGGGGGCTTATTAGCTGCTGCCAATCCAGGACTGATTTATTTTGATAAATGTCAGCTGGGCCACAGAGTCTGTGGACAGATGCCCTCTCTTATCTGTCACAAAACCTCCAGCAGCACTGAATGCCTGTTCGGAAAGCATGCTGGATGCAGGGCAGCCCAGCAGCTCTGTTGCATACTGGGCAAGTTCTGGCCAGCGGTCTATTCTCATGACGTCAACTGGAAAGCTCTCCATATCTGTTTTTCGCCCCTAGATACTCTCCCACCATATAATGAAGACGCTGCCAATGGAATGTGAAAGCTGACAGTCCTGGGCGCCAAAGGACTAAAAAAAATTTGAAAGGCATCACTGAGGCGGCCCCCTTCTCCACCGCTCCTCTCTTGACCAACAGAAGCCTCAAAACAAAGTTTTCCGCCAGACTGTAACCTACCAGAGTCGGAAAATGCATTACATAAACTCCCTTTTTAAGGCTTCCTCAAGAGATTTCATCTTCTGCTCCCTCTGTGGTGATGGGATGAGTTTCAAGACTTTCCCCTTGTAATGGTGGTCAAGGATGGTTGCCAACCAATAGTGATCCTTCTCCTTGATGCCACATATTCTTGGGTCCTTTTGCAGGCTTTGAAGAATGAGGGAGCCCATGCTCCACAAGTTGTACATGCCATATTGAAGAATGACTCCATGCCCCTGAAGGAAACTTTAATATATTCCTTGCAACTTGGAACGAGTGGATGACTTTCAAAAAATCAGGTGTTTATTTGGACCTCCTCATTTCAAACTGCTCTCAGTAAACTTGGGTGAAATGCTCAGTAGATAATGACCTCTTTAGTACAGATGGTTATGGTTGTATTTTTAAATTATTGTGCAGTAGGATTGCAAAAATACCCCCCCCCCCCACATATCGTATCAACCCCCCTTCTTTTCCCCCTTCTTCATGTCTCTTTCTTATTGACTTACTTATTACTTACTTCTGATGCTTGTTAATTTACTATAAGTCTGGTCTTCTTTGCACAAGTAGTATTTATGTCTGTACTCGATTTTATGGACCGCAATTATCTGTCTTATTGTAATACCCTGTTAACTTTACAATAAAACTTTACAATAAAAAAAATAAATAAAAAAAAAGAATGCAAAACTTCCAAATGATGTTTTCAGCATGAATTCTGGATAAACTTTAAGTGATAATAACATTTGGTCTGTGGGTTGCAATGACTCCTGACCATGCAAGTATAAGTACATGTGTGACCCCCTGACATGTTTACATTTTATAAAAGACATTACTGAATTTTTTAGTCAACTGAAAATGGCCCAGAAATATGAAAAAAATTCAAATTTCACAACGATATTTTCAGAATGATGCCCGGATTAACTTCAAGTGATAATAGGACCTCATAAGTGCCTCCATAAGGTCCTTGTTCCTCAGGCTGTAGATCAGAGGATTCAGCAATGGGTTAATGAGGGCAGATATGACTGTGAACAGTTTGTTTAAACTGACCATATTGCTGGAATTTGGAACCAAGTAAATAAAAATTAAAGATCCATAAAAGATGAAGACCACAGTGAGGTGTGATGTGCAGGTGGAGAATGCTTTCCTCTTTCCAGTCTTGCTACAGATTCTGAGGATGGTACTTAAAATATAGACATAGGGAAGAAAGGTCAAAATAATGGCTCCTGATCCAAGACCAACACCTATTAAGAATATGGCCACCATGTTTATGAAGGGGTCAGTACATGTAATTTGATATAAGCGTGGAAGGTCACAAAAGAAGTTGTGGATGGAAGCTGTTCTGCAGAAGGACAACCTGAGCAAAAATAAAGTATGAACCAAAGAGTGAAAACATGCTGCAACCCAGACCAGAGAGGCCATACGAACACGGACTCTCCAAGACATAATTAGTTTGTAATGTAGAGGGTGGCAGATGGCAATGTATCGGTCGTAGGACATAGCCGAGAGCAAGAAAAGTTCTGACCACCCAAAAGAGATGTAGAAAAAGACTTGGGCTATACAGGCAGGAATGGATATTGATCGGCTTTTTGTGACCAAATCAAAGAGCATCCTTGGTGCCGTCACTGATGAATAGCAAATGTCCAGAAATGCCAAGTTGGCAAGAAAAAAATACATTGGGTTGTGCAGATTGTAGTCAGTGAGGACCAAGAAAAAAATTAGAAGGTTTGTGATAACAGTCATCAGATAGATCAGAAGGAAGAGCACAAAAAGTACATTCATGGTCAGTGGATGGTCTGATAGACCCACAAGAATAAAATATGTAATCTCTGTCATATTCCTCATAATATATTTTTTTTCTTTGTTTAAATTATTCAATATAAAACAGTAATACAATTTTGGATCTAAGGATTTAATGATTGGAAAACCTGTCTGTGATGCTCACATATTCTACTCAGATTTACATGTAAGCATTTCTACCAGCTAATGATGTATTCTTATATAACATGTTGGAAGTCCCTCAGGTCTGCTGTGTTGTAAAAACACAAACCCGAAGGCTTATTACAGGTCTCCTAAGATATAATTGGTAACACCTTGGGAGCACCTTTTTCCTATAATTGAGTACAGTCTTTAACAATTAAATGTAAAATCCATTGTAAATATTTGTTATCATTTCATCACCTCTATTACTTATTGGTTAGTGGACAGAGTGACCTAAAACACAATAAAAGGAACATTACTTTCCTTTTAGCTGTCATCATTTTATAGTTACATTTTTATAAAGGTTGTTCATTTAAAACTTTTTGGGATTGCACAGTTGATAGTCAGCAAGGAGCTATGAGCTCTAGGCTTGGGTGGGTACAAATTGTCCAGGGTTACCACAGTTTGCTACCTAAACTGACCAAAATACAGAAACACAAAATGCAGGTCGCTGTCTTCCTGTAGAACATTGGATCTTCAGCTCTTAGATTTTGGTGGCTAAACATTTGCCAGTGGCACTATAATTTGACTGCAGCACCAACAGGCCCTAAAGGAGAGACACAAGTCACAGGGAGGTGTCTATATAAAAATACATAGAATGTAGTCCTTGGGTATGGAGGGGTAAAAATTGGCCAGTGGCACCATAGTTTGAAGGCCGCACTGGCAGCTCCAAATGTTTAGACAGAGGTCATAGTCAGCAATCTTCCTAAACATGCTTTAAAGAAGAATTGACATAGTATATTTTTTCAAAGTTACATCAGTCCAGCTTGGACCAATGTAACTGTCAGGATACTACCCAGAACAGAGACTCACAAGTGCCAATGTGAAGGCCAAGCACTTCTGCCAGTATCCTTTGTAGTCATGGTAGTTTTCACAAAAACATGCACAGGTGCCATCTGTCTGTGCGAGTCGGCACGTGTGCATACCTATCCAATTCCCGAACTGGTGCCAAACACCCTTTTTAAAGAAAGAAGCAGTGACAAATGGTTGCCGAATGATCTTCAGCTTGTCGGTTACCCTCGCCTCTGGAGCATCTTTGAAAATATTCTCACTTCCTGTTACTCAGCTTGACTCTGAATTGCCCCTCTACCTAACCTCTGATTGTGACCTCAGCTCTAACCTCTGATTCTGCTTCTTCTGATCAACCATACATGACCCCAGCTTGGCTCCTGACTACTCTGCTGTCCTCACCTATCTGTTTCACCATGTATGACCCTGGCTCTGGCTCCTGACCATGCTGTCATCTCTTATTCTACTGATTAGTATATGACCTCAGTCTGGATCCTGACCTCAACAATACCACTCCAGTTCCTTCCCTGCTGGTGATATTCCGCACCACCTTCACCTCCTGCGGGTGTCAGCACTCCGTCAGCTGCCTCCCCTAACCTGCTCTTCCACAGTGTGCCTTGTGTTTCAGCTGAGGTCCGCACCGTCCTCCCTTAGAACTATCCAGCTGATCACCTCCTGGAGCAGCTACCAGTGAACTGGTCTATCGGCACCTGTGCTCATTTGAGCCTTGCACTCCCTGTCATCACCACTGAGGGATAACATGTGCTTGTACCATAGCCAAAAGGAAAGCCTGCTAGTCATTTATTTTCTACCAACCATGTGACAGTATCATCCAGCCACATGGCAGCTACTTCCCACTGGAGGGTTGACTTCAAACTCCAACTGCTACCTCTGCATCACCTGTTCAGAGTCCACCAAGAGCTTCCACTACAGCAGCATCAACCTCCCAGGGCAATTAGCCAGTAACCCCTACTGTGAGTTACAACCCCTGAGTAGTATGTGGGAGATCAGTGGAAGTTCATGGATTTGCATGCCAGCTGTACTCTGCATCCCCAGACTTTCTCGTTTGAATTGTACAGGTGGGTTTTATCATATCCCTTCTATTGGATGAATCATTATTCTGGCTACGGCTTGTACCAGTCTCACTTAACCGTCTCACTTAACCTTTGGGTGACAGAATTCTTGCCGCTCAGATCTATTCTCGAGAAACCTTGTGACCGCTGCTTTGTCCCTGAGAATACTTACCATTTTCCCAAGGCTGCTGGCCACCCAGGGAAGAATCAAATCAGCTGGGCTATTTCCCAACAATTCTGGTGGCCCAGTCTACGTGCCAATGTAGCCACCTTCATAGCTGCTTGTTCCGTGTGTGCTCAAAGTAAGATATCACAACACCTTCCAATGGGCCTGCTACAACCCATACCCAATGCAGAGAGGCCTTGGACTCACCTGTCTATGGATTTTATTGTGGAGTTACCCAACTCTCAGGGCAACACAGTTATCCTTATGGTGGTTGATCGGTTCTCAAAAATGTCTCATTGTATACCATGCAAGAAGTTGCCCACATCCAAAGAACTTGCTTCCATTTTTGCTTGGGAGATTGTTCGCTTACATGGGCTACCCAAGGTTATCATCTCGGACAGGGGTAGCCAGTTTGAGCCCAGATTTTGGCGAGCCTTTTGTGCACAGTTGGGAATTCAGCTTTCCTTCTCCTCTGCGTATCACCCGCAGTCCAATGGGTCCGCAAAACAAGGCAACCAGTCCTTGTAGCAGTTTTTACATTGCTACAGTTCTGATCACCATAACAACTGGTCAGACCTCTTACCTTAAGCGGAGTTTGCTCACAATAGTGCCGTAAATACCGCTTCCCGAATGTCTCTATTCATGGCAAATTATGGTTTCCAACAATCCATGTTGCCTGACTCATTTGTTCCTCAGAGTATTCCTGAATTGGAGGAGCATCTCCATGGTCTTCGTTTCACTTGGGTACAGGTCCAAGAGTCCTTGCGAAATACCAATGATAGGTACAGGCACCATAATGACTGTGGATGCCTACCTGCGCCTTCCCACAAGTTGGGGTCAGGCTCTAGCTGTCATCTTGCAACCTCCGACTCCGTGTTCCCTCACTAAAACTGGCACCACGGTTTAGTGGGCCTTTCTGTATTCTCTGTCGGATCAACCCAGTGGCTTACGCTTAGACCTTCCTTATAATATGCGTATTTCTAATGTACAGTATTTAATGTCTCCTTATTAAAACCTTTGGCATGCAACGACTTCACCACCTCGGTACCACATCCTCACCCAGTTCACGTTGTGAACCATGAGGAGTATGAAATAAAATCTATAATTGATTCCTGTATGGTTCTGTGGGCGAATACAGTACCTGGTTCTTTGGAAAGGGTACAGTCAGGAAGAAAGCTCTTGGGTCTCATCCTTGGACGTACATGCTCCTGTCCTCCTCCGTGCTTTCCATAGACATTTTCCCTCAAACCTGGTGGTCCTCTGAGGGAGAGGGGTCGTTGAGGAGGGGGTACTGTCAGGGCTGGGCTCAGCCCTTTCTTTTCAGAGCTCTGTGCTCAGCTGTCGGTACACTCGTCATTCCACAGTGACTCACCTGGTCTTCATTTTCTGCTCGTCAGCTAGCCCTGCTGGCTATTTAAACTCAAATAAATCATAAAGCCTGGATCTACCGCTAAACTGATATGATATTCAATAATTCACTAAAATAATTACACAACCAATCACCATATGAATACACATACGGCGCAGTCCACATGGCCAAAAACGACATGCACAAAAGGAAGGAGAAAGATTCTGCCAAGAAGGTCACATCTGCGGAACACCACGGTTGAATAAAAATATATTTAATGTAGAAAAAGCACCATAATTAACAAACAGAAAAAACTCAACTAAAATTCCAGAGAAGATAGCCTCCAAACCTAAATAAATTAAAAAGACAACGTGGTCTAGGGAAAGGTCGCTGTCATAAACCAGTTGTGACCAGAACTGTGTGACTGCGACAGAGTGAACCAAACATAAGTCTGCTAAATGTAGCATAAAGGCATCTCAAATAGTTTCCCCCATTAGAGAATTCTATGACTTGCCTTAGAACAGCTTCCCATAAGAATGTATGGGAAGTCTACTGTGCAATGCTGGTCTTGCAAGGGAATGTTCTGAGAGGATGCTGTGTGGTACACAGTTGCCCAAGAGCAAATATTTCCATGGATCTCAGACAGCGAAGTGGAAAATTTGGAGGACTTGCTGGTGAAGGGGGCATTCAGTTAAATGGCAACTTTTCTAAAAGTACATTATCCTTTAATCAACAAACATCTTCTAACTTGTAACTAGGGATGAGCTGAACGTACCTGGGTTCAATTACGATGAGGTCTGCTAAACTGTGCTGAAGTTCTGATCATTAATCCAAACCCCAAAAAAGACAATGGGAGCTGAATCCTTAAAATCAGTTCTAGCAATTCTTTGTACCGGCAAATTTGTTTTGGCACTTTTGCTCTAGTACATTCAACAGCAAGAATGCAAACAATTCATGCCAGAACCCTTAATCTTGTTGAAGGTCTGTTATGGGTTTTAAGGGGGATCCCTACGCAAAAAACAAAACAAAAATCACAGAGTGGGCACCCTAAAAACTATAGCAGACCCTTCAGGTCTGGTATGGAGTTTAAGGGGGTACCCCATGCAAAAAACAAGAAAATATGACATGGCGTCACCCCCATATCCTTACCAATATCTTATCTATGAAAGCAGTCCTGCTAGCCAGGAAAGGGGGTAACTTGGGTGTGCCCTGCCCCCTCCTAAACAATACCAGGCCAAATGCCTCAACATGGGGAGGGTACCTTGCCTGGGGGAAACCCCCTGGTAAAACAGTTTCTCCCCATGTGTATGAGGACAGGGACCTCTTCCCTACAACCCTGTGATGGGGGTCTGGGTACTGCCCCGAGGGACATGTATCAATGAAAAAAAAATGTTGTCAAAAAACATAATTTTTAAATGAGCAGTGATTTACTGATGCTTAACCACTTACGGACCACCCGCTGTCATTTTACGTCGCAACTTTAAAGAGGAATGTCGTTGTAATGGCAGCAGCTAGCTGCCATAACCCCGGTATCCTTTTCTTCAGCGGGCGGTCAGCTTTCAGATAAAAGTGGTCTCTGCCGCAAATTACTTTTATCAGCGGCGGTAGAGGGCCCCCCTTCCACCGCGCTCCAGTGCCCTCCGCCGTTTACCGGAGCCATCGGTAGCAGCAGAGTCAATCGGGTTCTTCTCCCTGTTAGGCATGGAGATGAGTGAGGGGAAGATGGCCCCCACCCGTCTCCATATCATTGCAGGGCGGAAGCGAATTCAAAATGTCACTTCCACCCGTAGCTCTTAAAGAGACTTTTTTTTTTCAAAATCACATTTAATTATTATTATATATTTTTTTATTTTAGTGTAAATATGAGATATGAGGTCTTTTTGACCCCAGATCTTATATTAGAGAGGTCCTGTCATGTCTTTTTTCTATTACAAGTGATGTTTACATTCCTTGTAATAGGAAAAAAGGGGCACAATTTTTTTTAAAAGAACAGTGTAAAAATAACAAATAAAATGTAAAATAAATAAAACATTTTTAAACGCGCCCCGTCCCGCCGAGCTCGTGTGCAGAAGCGAACGCATAGGTGAGTAACGCCCGCATATGAAAACGGTGTTCAAACCACACATGTGAGGTATCACCGCGATCATTAGAGCAAGAGCAATAATTCTAGCACTAGACCTCCTCTGTAACTCAAAACATGCAAACTTTTTTTAAACGTTGCATATTGAGATTTTTAAGGGTAAAAGTTTGTCAACATTCCACGAGCGGGCACAATTTTGAAGTGTTACATGTTGGGTATCAGTTTACTCGGCGTAACACTATCTTTCACAATATAAAACAAAATTGGGCTAACTTTACTGTTGTCTTATTTTTTAATTAAAAAAAGTGTATTTTTTCCAAAAAAAATGCGCTTGTAAGACCGCTGCACAAATACGGTGTGACAGAAAGTATTGCAATGGCCGCCATTTTATTCTCTAGGGTGTTAGAAAAAAAAATTAATGTTTGGGGGCTCTAAGTAATTTTCTAGCAAAAAAATATGTTTTTAACTTAAACACCAAATCTCAGAAAGAGGCTCGGTCCTTAACTGCCTGAGATCCGCGCCATAGCCAAATGATGGCTACAGCGCGGATCTGTTGTGCCGGGAGTACGTCATATGACGTCCTCCCCTTCTGTGCACTCCAGGGAGCGCGCGCGCGCTCTCGCCGTGTCACTGGGCACCCGATGTGCGTGCCCAGCGGCCTCATGTCCGCTGGGCACCCGCGATTGCCCGGTAACACAGCGGGACCGTGGATCTGTGTGTGTAAACACACAGATCAACGGTCCTGTCAGAGGAGAGGAGCCGATGGTGTGTTCTCTGTACAGAGAAACACCGATCGGTCTCCTCCCCTTGTGAGTCCCCTCCCCCCACAGTAAGAAACACTCCCAGGGAACATAATTAACCCCCCCGCCCCCTAGTGGTTAACCCCTTCACTGCCAGTGTCATTTATACATGAATCAATGCATTTAAATAGCATTGATTGCTGTATAAATGACAATGGTGCCAAAAATGTGTCAAAAATGTCCGATGTGTCCGCCATAATGTCGCAGTCACAATAAAAATCGCTGATCACCGCCATTACTAGTAAAAAAAAAATATTAATAAAAATGCTATAAAACTATCCCCTATTTTGTAAACGCTATAACTTTTGCGCAAACTAATCAATAATCGCTAATTGCGATTTTTTTTACCAAAAATATGTAGAAGAATACGTTTCGGCCTAAACTGAGGAAAAAATTTTTTTTTTTTTATATATTTTTGGGGGATATTTATTATAGCAAAAAGTAAAAAATATTGTTTTTTTTTTAAATTTGTCGCTCTTCTTTTGTTTATTGCGCAAAAAATAAAAAACGCAGAGGTGATCAAATACCACCAAAAGAAAGCTCTATTTGTGGGGAAAAAATGATAACAATTTCATTTGGGTACAGTGTCGTATGACCGCGCAATTGTCATCCCAAGTGCATCAGCGCCGAAAGCTGAAAATTGGTCTGGTCACGAGGGGGGTTTAAGTGCCCAGTAATCAGGTGGTTAAGTGGTTAAAGCGAAACCATCAAAATGAGAAATAAAAAATAGAAATGAAAAATTCCTTTAAATATAGTGCCTAGGGTCTCCCCTTAGTCTGCCTGTAATGTGGCACATCTGTTCCATGTATAGAGTCTGCTGCAGCAATAATGATATTTATAAAGCCAACAAAAATTACATTTTTCATTCAAGCTACATTTATTTTATAAACAATGGCTTGGGGAGCCAGTCTGTAGGATGAGGCCACAATGTAGTGTATTGGGAATAAGATTAGAGATTTATTTTTTTGGATAAGTTCTGGTGTCTCTTTTTCAGACTTTGAACAGAAGTAACAGGTGCGGAAAAATTGGTCTTTGGGTGTCGGTGGTGCCTTCACACCATAACCCTATAGAGGTACTCTTGATGAAAGCAAAAATTGGCCTTGCTGTCAAAAATTGCAATGATATGCACCTGTCAAACAGGTGCAGGAAAATTGGGCTTTGGGTGTCGGTGGTGCTTTCACATCATATCCCTATACAGGTACTTTTGATGAAAGCAGAAATTGGCCATGCTGTCAAAAATTGCAATGATATGCACCAGTCAAATTCGTTTTTGGGTGTCGGTGTTGCCTTCACACCATAACCCTATGCAGGTACTATTGATGCAAGCAAGAATTGGCCTTGTTGTCAAAAATGTAAATGATATGCACCTGTCAAACAGGTGCGAAAAAATTGGTCCTACACCAAACGATTTCCTCCAGATGAAATCAACACCCACAAAGCTAGGCAGCCTAGACAATTTTTCAGAGATTCAAGATCCAGGAAGCACTTAATCAGTGACATCTGCATCAGGGGCTTAATAGCTGCTGCCAATCCAGGACTGATTTATTTTGATAAATGTCAGCCGGTCCACGGTGTCTGTGGACAGATGTGCTCTCTTATGTGTCACAAAACCTCCAGCAGCACCGAATGCCTGTTCAGAAAGCATACTGGGTGCAGTGCAGCCCAGTAGCTCTATTACATACTGGGAAAGTTCTGGCCAGCGATCTATTCTCATGACTCAGTAACCCAGTGAATTGTCAACTGGAAAGCTCTCTATATCTGTTTTTGCCCCTAGATAATCTCTCACCATATGTTGAAGACGCCAATGGGATGTGGAAGCTGATCTGAATCTGGAGCAATGCTCAGGGGCATAGACACCTGAACTTCATTGAATTCAATCTTCTATCCATAAGCTTCTAGTACTTCGTGAGCTTGTTTAGCTCTGAGCTAGTTTGCTTAATGCCCATGTCTGCTTAACCATTTTTGCCAACTCCTGAAAGGTTCTTTCATGTGCCCTGGAGTCTTGATAAAAATGATCACATTGGTTACATTTACCTTCAGGTGAGCTTTTTACCTACTGCTACCTTGTTAATTTTTGTCACACATCCATTCATCCCTTTTCCTCACTTCCCCACCCCGACTTTGGGTTTGTACCCCCCTCTACCTTCCTCCTTGCTTTCCTTCCTTCCCCTCCCTTTCCCCCCTCCTTGTCCCTTTTTCCATCCCCCCTTTTCCCCTCCTTCCCTCATTTCCCTTCCTTTGTCATCTCCCTTCCTTCTTCTTTCCCTCCCCCCAACCCCCATTGTCGTTTCCCTCCTGTTCCAACCTTACCTTCCCCTACCCTATTTTGCCTCTCTTACTCCCCCCCTTTTTTTCCTGCCCTAACTGACCTTCCCCATCCCCCCTATCTTCCTTTCCTCACCTTTTCTCCTCCTCTCTTTGCACTGAATGGACTGTGACTCTTTCTATAGTTTTGGTGTATGATCATTATTTATCAACTTTCATTCAGACTCATGCCCGCATTCATCCCCCTTGTCTGCCGCGGGGGGGAGGGCCTCTAGTTCAGGCTAGTGGTTTCACATATAGGCCATCCCTGCAGCCTGGTGAGCAATTTGATGATTATCATTCGATTACCTTGTATAGCCTGCTGAAGCCTACTGTGTGCAATTTTGAATGTTGTATTCGATCTATGCCTTATTTCATTATCTATTTTATAGATTAGTTCTCCTGAAGAAGCTGTCACCCATTAAACTAGTAGAGAACCAAATCAATTTAGAGAATTGCTTCAACAGCAGATACTTTTCGGGAGTACCCTGAGTATTTGCTCTTTGAATGCCAATCCAGGACTGATTCATTTTGATAAATGTCAGCCGGTCCACAGAGTCTGTGGACAGATGTGCTCTCTTATCTGTCACAAAACCTCCAGCAGCACTGAATGCCTGTTCAGAAAGCATGCTGGATGCAGGGCAGCCCAGCAGCTCTGTGGCATACTGGGCAAGTTCTGGCCAGTGGTCTATTATCATGACGTCAACTGGAAAGCTCTCCATATCTGTCTTTCGCCCCTAGATACTCTCCCACCATATGATGAAGACGCTGCCAATGGAATGTGAAAGCTGACAGTCCTGGGCGCCAAAGGACTAAAAAAAATTTGAAAGGCATCACTGAGGCGGCCCCCTTCTCCACCGCTCCTCTCTTGACTAACAGAAGCCTCAAAACAACGTTTTCCACCAGACTGTAACCTACCAGAGTCGGGAAAGGCATTACATAAACTCCTCTTTAAGGCTTCCTCAAAAGATTTCATCTTCTGCTCCCTCTGTGGTGATGGGATGAGTTTTGAGACTTTCCCCTTATAATGGTGGTCAAGGATGGTTGCCAACCAAAAGTGGTCCTTCTCCTTGATGCCACATATTCTTGGGTCCTTTTGCAGGCTTTGAAGAATGAGGGAGCCCATGCTCCACAAGTTGTAGATGCCATATTGAAGAATGACTCCATGCCCCTGAAGGAAACTTTAATATATTCCTTGCAACTTGGAACGAGTGGATGACTTTCAAAAAATCTGTTTTTTTTTTGGACCTCCTCATTTCAAACTGCTCTCAGTAAACTTGGGTAAAAATACTCAGTAGATAATGACCTCTTTAGTACAGATGGTTATGGTTGTATTTTTAGATTATTGTGTAGTAGAATTGCAAAAATACCCCCCCACATATCGTATCAACACCCCTTCTTTTCCCCCCTTCTTCATGTCTCTTGCTTATTGACTTACTTATTACTTACTTCTGATGCTTGTTAATTTACTATAAGTTTGGTCTTCTTTGCACAAGTAGTATTTATGTCTGTACATGATTTTATGGACCGCAATTACCTGTCTTATTGTAATACCCTCTTACCTTTACAATAATTAAAAAAAAAATAATAAAAAAAAAATGCAAAAAGTGTCAAACTTCCAAATTATGTTTTCAGCATGAATTCTGGATAAACTTTAAGTGATAATAAGACCTAATAAGTGCCTCAATTAGATCTTTGTTCCTCAGGCTGTAGATCAGAGGATTCAGCAATGGGTTAATGAGGGCAGATATAACTGTGAACAGTTTGTTTAAACTGACCATATTGCTTGAATTTGGAACCAAGTAAATAAAAATTAAAGATCCATAAAAGATGAAGACCACGGTGAGGTGTGATGAGCAGGTGGAGAATGCTTTCCTCTTTCCAGTCTTGCTACGGATTCTGAGGATGGTACTTAAAATATAGACATAGGGAAGAAAGGTCAAAATAACTACTCCTGATCCAAGACCAACACCTATTAAGAATACGGCCACCATGTTTATGAAGGGGTCAGTACATGTAATTTGATATAAGTGTGGAAGGTCACAAAAGAAGTTGTGGATGGAAGCTGTTCTGCAGAAGGACAACCTGAGCAAAAATAAAGTATGAACCAAAGAGACAGAACATGCTACAACCCAGACCAGAGAGGCCATACGAACACGGACTCTCCAAGACATAATTAGTTTGTAATGTAGAGGGTGGCAGATGGCAATGTAGCGGTCGTAGGACATAACTGAGAGCAAGAAAAGTTCTGACCAACCAAAGGAGATGTAGAAAAAGACTTGGGCTATACAGGCAGGAATGGATATTGATCGGCTTTTTGTGACCAAATCAAAGAGCATCCTTGGTGCCGTCACTGATGAATAGCAAATGTCCAGAAATGCCAAGTTTGCAAGAAAAAAATACATTGGGTTGTGCAGATGGTAGTCAGTGAGGACCAAGAAAAAAATGAGAAGGTTTGTGATAAGAGTCATCAGATAGATCAGAAGGAAGAGCAGAAATAGTACATTCATGGTCAGTGGATGGTCTGATAGACCCACAAGAATAAAAGAGGAAATCTCTGTCACATTTCTCATATTACGCATTTTTTTCTTTGTTTAAATATATCACTATAGAACGGTAATAAAATCATAGATCTGAGGATTTAATAATAGGAAAACAAGTACGGTGTGTTCACACATTATACTCAGATTTATATGTAAGTATTTGTATCAATTAATATTTTATACTTATATAAAATGTTGGCATTCTCTCAGGACCATCTGCTGTGTTGTGAAAACACAAAGCTGAAAGTCCCACATTAAAGGTCTCTTAAGATATAATTTATAACACCTCGAGAGAGTCTTTTTCTATAATTGCGTACAGTCTTTAACATCTGAATTGAAGATACACTGAAAGTGTTTTTATATTTTTTCTCACCTCTTTTACTTATTGGTTAGTGGACAGAGTGACCTAAAACACAATAAAAGGAACATTGCTTTCCTTTTAGCTTCCATCATTTTATAGTTACATTTTTATAAAGGTTGTTCATTTAAAACTTTTTTGGATTGCACAGTTGATAGTCAGTAAGGAGCTATAACCTTTAGGCTTGGGTGGGTACAAATTGTCCAGGATCACCGCAGTTTGCTAGTTAAACTGACCAAAATACAGAAAGACAAAATGTAGGTAGCTGTCTTCCTGTAGAACATTGGATCTTCAGTGCTTGGATTTTGGTGGCTAAAAATTTGCCAGTTGCACTATAATTTGACTGCAACACCAACAGGCTTTACAGGAGAGACACAAGTCACAGGGAGGTGTATATATAAAAACACATAGAATGTAGTCCTTGGGTATGGAGGGGTAAAAATTGACCCTGGCTCTGGCTCCTGACCATGCTGTCATCTCTTATTCTACTGATTAGTGTATGACCTCAGTCTGGATCCTGACCTCAACAATACCACTCCAGTTTCTTCCCTGCTGGTTAAATTCTGCACCACCTTCACCTTCTGCGGGTGTCAGCACTCCATCAGCTGCCTCGCCGACCTGCTCTTTCACAGTGTGCCTTGTGTTTCAGCTGCGGTCCACACCGTCCTCCCTTAGAACTATCCAGCTGATCACCTCCTGGAGCAGCTACCAGTGAACTGGTCTATCGGCAACTGTACTCATTTGAGCCTTGCACTCCCTGTCATCACCACTGAGGGATAACATGTGCTTGTACCATAGCCAAAAGGAAAGCCCGCTAGTCATTTCTTTTCTACCAACCATGGGACAGTATCATCCAGCCACATGGCAGCTACTTCCCACTGGAGGGTTGACTTCAAACTCTAACTGCTACCTCTGCATCACCTGTTCAGAGTCCACCAAGAGCTTCCACTACAGCAGCCTCAACCTCCCAGGGCAAATAGCCAGTAACCCCTACTGTGCTGATTCCATTGGAATGCAGAGTTACAACCCCTGAGTGGTATGTGGGAGATCAATGGAAGTTCAGGGATTTGCATGCCAGCTGTACTCTGCATCCCCAGACTTTCTCACTTGAATTGTACAGGTGAGGTTTATCACATCCCTTCTCTTGGATGAACCAATATTCTGGCTACGGTTTGTACCAGTCTCACTTAACCTTTGGGTGACAGAATTCTTGTCGCTCAGATCCATTCTCGAGAAACCTTGTGACTGCTGCTTTGTCCCTGAGAATCTCTGCGCTGCCTTGCTTCAGACTTACCATTTTCACAAGGCTGCTGGCCACCCAGGGAAGAATCAACTCAGTTGGGCTATTTACCAACAATTCTGGTGGCCCAGTCTACGCGCCAACGTAGCCACCTTCGTAGCTGCTTGTTCCGTGTGTGCTCAAAGTAAGATACCACGACACCTTCCAGTGGGCCTCCTACAACCCATACCCAATGCAGAGAGGCCTTGGACTCACCTGTCTATGGATTTTATTGTGGAGTTACCCAACTCTCAGGGCAACACCGTTATCCTTATGGTGGTTGATCAGTTCTCAAAAATGTCTCATTGTATACAACGCAAGAAGTTGCCCACATCCAAAGAACTTGCTTCCATTTTTGCTTGGGAGATTTTTTGCTTACATGGGCTACCCATCTTGGACAGGGGTAGCCAGTTTGTGCCCAGGTTTTGGTGAGCCTTTTGTGCACAGTTGGGAATTAAGCTTTCCTTCTCCTCTGCGTATCACAGCGTCCAATGGGGCCACAAAACAAGCTAACCAGTCCTTGTAGCAGTTTTTACATTGCTACAGTTCTGACAACCATAACAACTGGTCAGACCTCTTACCTTGAGCGGAGTTTGCTCACAATGGTGCCGTAAATACTGCTTCCAGATTGTCTCTATTCACGGCAAATTTTAGTTTCCAACCATCCATGTTGCCTGACTCATTTGTTCCTCAGAGTATTCCTGCATTGGAGGAGCATCTCCGTGGTCTTCGTTCCACTTGGGTACAGGTCCAAGAGTCCTTTGCGACATACCAATGATAGGTACAGACACCATACTGACCGTGGATGGCTACCTGCACCTTCCCACTAGGGATGAGCTTCCAGTTCGAGTCAAACTCATGTTCTACTCGAACATTGCCTGTTCTCCCGTTCGCCGAACAGCGAACAATTTGGGATGCTCGCAGCAAATTCGAAAAGCCGCGGAACACCCTGTAAAAGTCTATAGGAGAAATCTAAAGTGCTAGATTTAAAGGCTTATATGCAAGTTATTTTCATAAAAAGTGTTTGGGGACCCGGGTCCTGCCCCATCAATGCAAAAAAAGTTTTTTTGGGAGCAGTGATTTTAATAATGCTTAAAGTGAAACAATAAAAATATAATATTCCTTTAAATTTCATACCTAGGTGGTGTGTATAGTATGCCTGTAAAGGGGCACATGTTTTCCGTGCTTAGAACTGTCCCTGCACAAAATGTCATTTCTGAAGGAAAAAAAGTAATTTAAAAGCACTCGCGGCTATAATGAATTGTCGGCTCCCGGTAATACAGAGAACAGTCATTAAAAGTCATTGATAAAAAAAATGCGTGGGGGTCCCCCCAAATTCAATTACCAGGCCCTTCAGGTCTTGTATGGATATTAAGGGGAACCCCGCGTCAAATTAAAAAAAAAATGACGTGGGGTTCCCCCCAAATATCCATACAAGACCCTTCAGGTCTGGTATGGATTTTAAGGGGAACTCCACGCCAAATTTTAAAAATAAATGGCGTGGAGTTCCCTCCAAAAATCCATACCAGACCCTTTATCCGAGCACGCAACCTGGCAGGCAGCAGGAAAAGAGGGGGGGCGCCTCCCCTCTTGAACCGTACCAGGCCACATGCCCTCAACATTGGGAGAGTGCTTTGGGGGTAGCCCCCCAAAGCACCTTGTGCCCATGTTAATGGGGACAAGGGCCTCATCCCCACAACCCTTGCCCGATGGTTGTGGGGGTCTGTGGGCGTGGGGCTTATCGGAATCTGGAAACCCCCTTTAACAAGGGGACCCCCAGATCCTGGCCCCCCCCTGTTTGAAATGGTAATGGGTACATTGTACCCCTACCATTTCACAAAGAAAGTGTAAAAAAATTGTAAAAAAACACACAGACACAGTTGGGATAAGTCTTTTAGTAAAAATTAAAAAAAGATTTCAGCGGTGGTAATCCACTCTCGGTATCCTGCGATGGGTGATCTCTTCTCTGGGGTCCAGCGATGGATGATCTCTCCTCTCCAGGTCACGGGTCCAACGATGATGTCCAGTGCAGCGCATCCTGTCTCCACCAGAGGCACCGCAGGAATCCCGGCAGCCTGACAGGTCTCTTAGCTGAGGAGGACGCAAGGGGAAACCTGGGCTTCCCTAGTGATGTGCGGGTGACCCCGCCCCCCTGATGTAACGCAGGTTTCCATTACATCAGAGGGGGCGGGGGTCACCCGAACATCACTAGGGAAGCCCGGGTTTCCCCTTGCGTCAGAGGGGGGCGGGGTCACGTGACAGGTGGCCACGTCCTCAGCCGGTGGAGACAGGATGCGCTGTGCTGGACATCATCGTTGGACCCTGGACCTGGAGAGGAGAGATCATCCATCGCTGGACCCCGGAGAAGAGATCACCCATCGCAGGATACAGAGAGTGGATTACCACCGCTGGAATCTTTTTTTTATTTTTAATAAAGGACTTATCCCAACGGTGTCTGTGGTTTTTATTTACAATTTTTTACACTTTCTTTGTGAAATAGTAGGGGTACAATGTCCCCGTTACCATTTCAAACAGGGGGGCAGGATCTGGGGGTCCCCTTGTTAAAGGGTGCTTCCAGATTCCGATAAGCTTCCCGCCCGTAGACCCCCGTAGCCTGCCAGGTTGCGTGCTCGGATAAAGGGTCTGGTATGGATTGTTGGTAGGAACTCCACGCCATTTTTTTTTAAATTTGGCATGGAGTTCCCCTTAAAATCCATACCAGACCTAAATGGGCCTAGTAATTGAATTTGGGAGGACCCCCATGCATTTTTTTTTTATCAATGACTTTCAATGACTGTTCTCTGTATTACGGGGAGCTGACAATTCATTATAGCAGAGTGCTTTTAAATTACTTTTTTTGCTTCAGAAATGTCATTTTGTGCAGGGACAGTTCTAAGCACGGGAAACATGCACCCCTTTACAGGCATACTATACCCACCCACCAGGTACGTAATTAAAAGGAATATTACACTTTTATTGTTTCACTTTAAGCATTATTAAAATCGCTGCTCCCGAAAAAACTGCAGTTTTTAAAACTTTTTTTTGCATTGATACTTGTCCCCTGGGGACTTTTTATGACAATAACTTGCATATAAGCCTTTAAAATTAGCACTTTAGATTTTTCATGTTCGAGTCCCATAGACTTTAACGGTGTTTGGATGTTCGAACAAATTTATTGCCTGTTCGCATGTTCTGATGTGAACCGCACTAGGGGGTGTTCGGCTCATCCCTACTTCCCACCAAGTTGGGGGTCAGGCTCTGGCTGTCATCTTGCAACCTCCAACTCCGTGTTTCCTCACTGAAACTGGCACCATGGTTTATTGGGCCTTTCTGTATTCTCCATTGGATCAACACAGTGGCTTACGCTTCCTTCTAATATGCGTATTTCTAATGTATTTCATGTCTCCTTATTAAAACCTTTGGTATGCAACTGCTTTACCACCTCAGTACCATGTCCTCACCCAGTTCAAGTTGTGAACCATGAGGAGTATGAAATACAATCTATCATTGATTCCCGTAAATTCCGTGGGCGCATACAGTACCTGGTTCATTGGAAAGGGTACAGGAGGAAAGCTCTTGGGTCTCATCCTTGGATGTACATGCTCCTGTCCTCCTCCATGCTTTCCATAGACATTTTCCCCTCAAACCTGGTGGTCCTCTGAGGGGGAGGGGTCGTTGAAGAGGGGTTACTGTCAGGCTCAGCCATTTCTTCTCAGAGCTCTGTGCTCAGCTGTCAGTATACTCTTCATTCCACAGTGACTCACCTGGTCTTCATTTCCTGCCCATCAGCAAGCCATGCTGGCTATTTAAACTGAAATAAACCATAAAGCCTGGATCTACAGCTAAACTGATATTCAATAATTCACTAAAATAATTACACAACCAATCACCATATGAATACACATATGGCGCAGTCCACGTGGCCAAAAACTACATGCACAAAAGGAAGGAGAAAGATCCTGCCAAGAAGGTCACATCTGCGGAACACCACGGTTGATTAAAAATATATTTATATTTATTGTAGAAAAAGCACCATAATTGATAAACAGCAAAAACTCAACAAAAATTCCAGTGAAGATAGCCTCCAAACCTAATTAAAATAAAAAGACAACGTTGTCTTGGGAAAGGTCGCAGCTTCGCTTGCATCCATTCAACCCAGCAGTCACACTTAAAACTGATCTTCAGAACCCAATGAACTAAATGCAATTTTCACACTGTACAGTCCAAAGGAGATTCCATGAGACCACTAATAATGGTGTATAAATCCACTGGTATGGATGCAGGTGCTAAAAATGTGGTTTCCGTGTTACAGGGCTGCCCAGCATGGATGTATATTAGATAATTATTTCATACAAATACTTCCTACAGTCCTGGAGCTATGCTCATTGAAGGCGTTTAGGCTGTGACTGCAGGCAATGCCTGATGGATCAGGCTGGTAATCACCAGAGTCAAGCACGGGAAGATCGCCCTGGTACTTGAAAGTTCCTTGAGGATAGTTCATCAAAAGGGAGGAGGATGGGAAATTGGGAGGGCTTGGTACATGAGGGGGAGAAGAAAACAAAGCCGTTCTGTGTTACAGCATAGTAGCTTCTAATGACATCCTAGATTGTGCATATAGGAATACACTGACATCTCATCACCTCTGCCATCTCCACTTGACCATCCACCTATCGCTCCCAGCTCCTTTATGCAGATAGACACTGAAGCGGTTCCGTCCCATTGTACCAGATTTTTTTACTATACAGGTTAACTTCATTGAATTTACCATTTTTTTAGCCTGTTAATCTCTGGCTCTTACCTCTTTACCTACTTTATATGAGCCAGGAACCACCTCCACTAGCTCAGGCAACTCCATCCCTTTATACTGAGCCAACGGGCCTTGGTATATTGTACATGTGTAGTTGTTTTTGTATAGAACTTAAAGGAGAAGCCTTCTCCTTTTATTCTCTGGTAAATGTAGTATAAAGGCATCTCAAATAGTTTCCCCCATTAGAGAATTCTATGACTTGCCTTAGAACAGCTTCCCATAAGAATGTATGGGAAGTCTACTGTGCAATGCTGGCCTTGCAAGGGAATGAGCTGAATGTAACTGGGTTCAATTATGATGAGATCTCCTAAACTGTGCTGAAGTTCTGATCATTAAACCAAACCCCAAAAAAGTCAATGGGAGCTGAATCCTTAAAATCAGTTCTGGCAATTTTCAAGGCAAATAGGCAAGTGTTTGTCAAACAAATGGAGGGACAAAAAATTAGCCCAAAAAAAATTGCCACGGGAGTCTATGCCTCTTCCTGTCCCGCCGCGCTGCCTGCTGGGACACACATGGGTCCCAGAGACAGCACGGATGATTCTCATTGCACTGCGCGACTCGCGCATGCGAAGTAGAGAACCGAAAAGTGAAGCTGCAACGCTTCACTTCCTGATTCCCTCACCGAGAATGGCGATGGCAGTAGCAGAGAGCCGAGCGATTGATCAGCCTCTGCTGCCGACATCGCTGGACCCTGGAAGAGGTAAGTGTCCATTTATTCAAAGTCAGCAGCTGCAGTATTTGTAGCTGCTGACTTTTAAAAAAAAATGTCAGGCGGTCACCGGAGTCTGTGGACAGTCGCGCTCTCTTATCTGTCACAAAACCTCCAGCAGCACTGAATGCCTGTTCGGAAAGCATTCTGGATTCAGGGCAGCCCAGCAGCTCTATTGCATACTGGGCAAGCTCTGGCCAGCTGTCTATTCTCATAACCCAGTGAATCGTCAACTGGAAAGCTCTCCATATCTGTTTTTGCCCATAGATAATCTCCCACCATATGATGAAGACGCTGCCAATGGGATGTGGAAGTTGACAGTTCTGGGCGCAGAGGACTAAAAAAACTTTGAAAGGCATCACTGAGGCGGCCCCCTTCCCCACTGCTCCTCTTTTGACCAACAGAAGCCTCAAAACAAAGTTTTCCACCAGACTGTAACCTACCAGAGTCAGGAAAGGCATTACATAAACTCCTCTTTTTTTTTTTTAACAAAATGTGACATAAACTCCTCTTTAAGGCATCCTCAAGAGATTTCATCTTCTGCTCCCTCTGTGGCGATGGGATGAGTTCCGAGACTTTCCCCCTGTAACGGTGGTCAAGGAGGGTTGCCAACCAATAGTGATCCTTCTCCTTGATGCCACATATTCTTGGGTCCCTTTGCAGGCTTTGAAGAATGAGGGAGCCCATGCTCCACAAGTTGTACATGCCATATGGAAGAATGACTCCATACCCCTGAAGGAAACTTTGATATATTCCTTGCAACTTGGAATGAGAGGATGACTTTCAAAAAATCAGGTGTTTATGTGGACCTCCTCATTTCAAACTGCTCTCAGTAAACTTGGGTGAAATGCTCAGTAGATAATGACCTCCTTATTACAGATGATTATGGTTGTATTTTTAGATTGTTGTGTATTAGGATTGCAACCCCCCTCCACATATCCTATCAACCCCCCTTCTTTTCCCCCCTTCTTCATGTCTCTTGCTTATTGGCTTACTTAGTTACTTCTGATGCTTGTTAATTTACTATAAGTCTGGTCTTCTTTGCACAAGTAGTATTTATGTCTGTACTCGATTTTATGGACCGCAATTACCTGTCTTATTGTTGTAGCACCATAACCTCTAGGGGCGGCTATGTTTTTCTGGGCTTACCGATTACCTCCTCCGCCTTGTAGCTCATCGTTCTTGTCTAGGGGTTCCCAGGGTTAGTACCCAGTAACTGTGGAGACTGACACTTAAACTTCTTTTGAGGATTTTTATTTGCATGAAACGTTGAACAAAACACAGTCTCTCAGTTGGTAAATGGAGGGCAAGGGTATAGAAGCTCAGGAACTTGGAACTTGCTGACAATAAATTAAATAAATTCCTCTCTCTAGATGATCCAGGGAGTAGCCACTCGCAACTAGATAACTCACTGTTGGATAAACCCTTGTTTGTAGATCCAGAAGCCAACAAGTGATCTCAGCCTAGCAACGTCTCTGCCACAGACTTGGTTGGGAAACTTTAGATGAACACACAAAAGTCTCTCACAGGAACTTAGTTGCAACTGAAGGATAGGTTAGAAACTTTTCTTACAGTACTAGTATCTCTCAGCTGTTTCGGCGATACCGTAAGAAATGCGGATTCAATTAGTGTCCATACAGCTCAGCTTCCAGGCTCTTAGCGAGCAGCCAGCCTCGTGCGTGGCCCTCCTCCGAAGAGTCCTCCCCTGGTTGCATGTTGAGT
The DNA here is from genome assembly GCA_028564925.1 of Lithobates sylvaticus. Lineage (NCBI taxonomy): Eukaryota > Metazoa > Chordata > Amphibia > Anura > Ranidae > Lithobates > Lithobates sylvaticus. Next base: position 5,401,705 of record CM053032.1, on the reverse strand, counting down.
TGCTGGGCCTCTCCATTCCTGAGATGGCACTGGAACACTTCAGAATCCTCCTTCAGTTACTGCGCCTCGAACTAGCCAGTTCCGAGGCTCGGAAATGGATTGATCCCCACCCCAGTCCATGAGGGCCTCAGGTGCTGGTCAGGAGAACCAGGACCATGGAGTCAGCAGACACTCCTGGACCAGAACCCCTCACGGTGCTGGTCAGGACCATAACCCCTGAACCATGTGAATTCGACCCCTTAAGTACCCCCCCCGGAATATACAGCGTGGCAAACGCGCCCACTGATTGGCTTCGGAGACAGATTGGTACCCAATGCGTCCAACCAGACTGTGTTCTAAGACCTGTCACAGGTGCTCACCTCACCTATGACCAGGCAGAACCTTAATACAGCCCAGCCAAACTGATGCCAAAGCATAACCTAGAATAATTAACCCCAAAACTCAATTACAGTTCTCTGCAAAAACTAAATTTACAGGCATAGCGCATACTTTGAAAAAGTGGCGGCGCTACAATGTAATACCCTCTTACCTTTACAATAAAAAAAAAATAATAAAAAAAAAGAAATGCAAAAAGTGTCAAACTTCCAAATGATAATTTCAGCATGAATTCTGGATAAGCTTTAAGTGATAATAAGACCTAATAAGTGCCTCAATGAGATCTTTGTTCCTCAGGCTGTAGATCAGAGGATTCAGCAATGGGTTAATGAGGGCAGATATTACTGTGAACAGTTTGTTTAAACTGACCATATTGTTGGAATTTGGAACCAAGTAAATAAAAATTAAAAATCCATAAAAGATGAAGACCACAGTGAGGTGTGATGAGCAGGTGGATAATGCTTTTCTCTTTTCAGTCTTGCTACGGTATGAACCAAAGAGACAGAACATGCTACAACCCAGACCAGAGAGGCCATATGAACACAGACTCTCCAAGACATAATTCGTTTGTAATGTAGGGGGTGGCAGATGGCCATGTATCGGTCGTAGGACTGAGAGCAAGAAAAGTTCTAACCAACCAAAGGAGATGTAGAAAAAGTCTCCTTGTCTCCTTCTTCCCTCTTCCTACCCTGCCCCTTATTTCTTCCCCCTTCTTCCTGTCCCTTATTCCAACCTCCCTTATCTGCTGATTTATCTGAAATAAACCATGCAGATTGGCTTACTTGCTATTTTGGGTGCATCCCAAATGCTGTTTTTGTATACTTATTGTCATACCTTTAAATATTGTTTGGTTGTTTATGTTACTTATGCCACATGTAATAATAAATAAATCCTTATGTATGAATAAAATAAAACATAACACAAAAAAAAAAAAGGAAAAGGTGCTAAACTTTGATGGATTTTGCGATGCACTCCTCAGGAAACATGAGATTTACATAAAGCTTTTCTAATTTAATGGTCTTCTTTGGCATTTAAAAAGTCCAACTGATTTAGTAATAATGGTTTTCTTTTTTTTTTTCCTTCTACTGTAGGAGATGCTGTATAGAATGATCACCCATCCACCCACTGAGTACAATATATTGCTTATCAACCATAAAGATCCAACGAATACCAAAATCTACATCGGGGGTTCCTGTACTTGACAGAGAAAATTATTTGGTGAAAATATTTGAACAAGTATTATAAAATGCCCATAAATCAAACTAAAACTGCATTTTCTTCAGATTGTTCTCTATTTGTCAGCTTTTAAAGAATCTGATCTGAGTATTTATAAATAATTTGTTCTAATGAATAGCCTTGTAGATGCATAAAAATGGTAGACATTTTAGTCACAGAGTTATTTTGAGGATAATCAAAGTGTATTGAAACGGTTACATTTGATCTGTGGGTTACAATGTACATACAAGTATGAGTCCCTGACATGTTTACATTTTATAAAGGACATTAATAACATTTTTAAACAACTGAAAATGTCCCATAAATACAAAAAGTGTCAACGTTTACAATGATATTTTCAGAATGATGCCTGGATCAACTTTAAGTGATAATAAGACTTCATAAGTGCCTCCATAAGGTCCTTGTTCCTCAGGCTGTAGATCAGAGGATTCAGCAATGGGTTAATGAGGGCAGATATGACTGTAAACAGTTTGTTTAAATTGACCATATTGCTGGAGGAGGGGACAAAATAAATAAAAAGTAAGGAGCCATAAAATATGGAGACCACTGTGAGGTGTGATGTGCAGGTGGAGAAGGCTTTCCTCTTACCAGTCTTGCTACGGATTCTAAGGATGGTACTGAAAATAAAGACATAGGGAATAAAGGTCAAAAGAAAGACTCCCAATAAAATACTACCACTTAATAAGAATACGACCATTATGTTTATGAAGGTGTCAGTACATGTAATTTGATATAAGTGTGGAAGGTCACAAAAGAAGTTGTGGATGGAAGTTGTTCTGCAAAAGGACAACCTGAGCAAAAGTAAAGTATGAACCAAAGGGATAGAACATCCTCCAACCCAGACCAGAGAGGCCATACGAGTACAGACCTTCCAAGACATAATTAGTTTGTAATGTAGAGGGTGGCAGATGGCAATATAACGGTCGTAGGACATAGCCGAGAGCAAGAAAATTTCTGAGCAAGCAAAGGAGGGGTAGAAGAAGACTTGGGCTATACAGGCAGGAATGGATATTGATCGGCTTTTTGTTACCAAATCAAAGAGCATCCTTGGTGCCGTCACTGATGAATAGCAGATGTCCAGAAATGCCAAGTTGGCAAGAAAAAAATACATTGGGTTGTGCAGATGGTAGTCATTGAGGACCAAGAAAAAAATAAGAAGGTTTATGATAACAGTCATCAGATAAATCAGAAGGAAGAACACAAAAAGTACATTCATGGTCAGTGGATGGTCTGATAGACCCACAAGAAAAAAAGAGGAAATCTCTGTCATATTCCTCATATTACGCATTTTTTTCTTTGTTTAAATAAATCACTATAGAACGGTAATGAAATCATAGATCTGAGGATTTAATAATAGGAAAACAAGTACGGTGTGTTCACAAATTATACTCAGATTTATATGTAAGTATTTGTATCAATTAATATTTTACTCTTATATAACATGTTGGCATTCTCTCAGGACCATCTGCTGTGTTGTAAAAACACAAAGCTGAAAGTCCCACATTAAAAGTCTCCTAAAATATAATTTATAACACCTCGAGAGAGTCTTTTTCTATAATTGTGTACCGTCTTTAACATCTGAATTGAAGATACACTGAAAGAGTTTTTATATTTTTATCACCTCTTTTACTTATTGGTTAGTGGACAGAGTGACCTAAAACACAATAAAAGGAACATTGCTTTCCTTTTAGCTTCCATCATTTTATAGTTACATTTTTATAAAGGTTGTTCATTTAAAACTTTTTTGGATTGCACAGTTGATAGTCAGTAAGGAGCTATAACCTTTAGGCTTGGGTGGGTACAAATTGTCCAGGGTCACCACAGTTTGCTACCTAAACTGACCAAAATACAGAAAGACAAAACGCAGGTCGCTGTCTTCCTGTAGAACATTGGATCTTCAGTGCTTGGATTTTGGTGGCTAAAACTTTGCCAGTGGCACTATAATTTGACTGCAACACCAACAGGCCTTAAAGGAGAGACACAAGTCACAGGGAGGTGTCTATATAAAAATACATAGAATGTAGTCCTTGGGTATGGAGGGGTAAAAATTGACCTGTGGCACCATAGTTTGAAAGCCGCACTTGCAGCTCCAAATGTTTAGACAGAGGTCATAGTCAGCAATCTTCCTAAACATGCTTTAAAGAAGAATTGGCATGGTATATTTTTTTACAAAGTTATATCGGTCTAGCTTGGACCAATGTAACTGTCAGGACACTACCTAGAACAGAGACTCACAAGTGCCAATGTGAAGGCCAAGCACTTCTGCCAGAATCCTTTGTAGTCATGGTAGTTTTCACAAAAACATGCACAGGTGCAATCTGTCTGTGCGAGTCGGTGAGCATGCATACCTATCCTATTCCCGAACTGGTGCCAAACACCCTTTTTTAAAGAAAGAAGCAGTGACATATGGTTGCCAGATTATCTTCAGCTTGTCGGTGACCCTTGCCTTTGATGCATCTTTGTAAATATTCTCACTTCCTGATACTGACTCAACCATCCATGACCCCAGCTTGGTTCCTGACTACTCTGCTGTCCTCACCTATCTGTTTCACCATGTATGACCCTGGCTCTGGCTCATGACCATGCTGTCATCTCTTATTCTACTGATTAGTGTATGACCTCAGTCTGGATCCTGACCTCGACAATACCACTCCAGTTCCTTCCCTGCTGGTTAAATGCTGCACCACCTTCACCTTCTGCGGGTGTCAGCACTCCATCAGCTGCTCTTCCACAGTGTGCCTTGTGTTTCAGCTGAGGTCCACACCATCCTCCCTTAGAACTATCCAGCTGATCACCTCCTGGAGCAGCTACCAGTGAACTGGTCTATCGGCACCTGTACTCATTTGAGCCTTGCACTCCCTGTCATCCGCTAGTCATTTCTTTTCTACCAACCATGTGACAGTATCATCCAGCCACATGGCAGCTACTTCCCACTGGAGGGTTGACTTCAAACTCTAACTGCTACCTCTGCATCACCCGTTCAGAGTCCACCAAGAGCTTCCACTACAGCAGCCTCAACCTCCCAGGGCAAATAGCCAGTAACCCCTACTGTGCTGATTCCAACGGAAAGCAGAGTTACAACCCCTGAGTGGTATGTGGGAGATCAATGGAAGTTCAGGGATTTGCATGCCAGCTGTACTCTGCATCCCCAGACTTTCTCACTTGAATTGTACAGGTGGGGTTTATCATATCCCTTCTCTTGGATGAACCAATATTCTGGCTACGGTTTGTACCAGTCTCACTTAACCTTTGGGTGACAGAATTCTTGTCGCTCAGATCCATTCTCGAGAAACCTTGTGACTGCTGCTTTGTCCCTTAGGATCTCTGCGCTGCCGTGCTTCAGACTTACCATTTTCACAAGGCTGCTGGCCACCCAGGGAAGAATCAACTCAGTTGGGCTATTTACCAACAATTCTGGTGGCCCAGTTTACGCGCCAATGTAGCCACCTTCGTAGCTGCTTGTTCCGTGTGTGCTCAAAGTAAGATACCACGACACCTTCCAGTGGGCCTCCTACAACCCATACCCAATGCAGAGAGGCCTTAGACTCACCTGTCTATGGATTTTATTGTGGAGTTACCCAACTCTCAGGGCAACACAGTTATCCTTATGGTGGTTGATCAGTTCTCAAAAATGTCTCATTGTATACCACGCAAGAAGTTGCCCACATCCAAAGAACTTGCTTCCATTTTTACTTGGGAGATTTTTTGCTTACATGGACTACCCAAGGTTATCATCTCGGACAGGGGTAGCCTGTTTGTGCCCAGGGTTTGGCGAGCGTTTTGTGCACAGTTGGGAATTAAGCTTTCCTTCTCCTTTGCGTATCACAGCGTCCGATGGGGCCACAAAACAAGCTAACCAGTCCTTGTAGCAGTTTTTACATTGCTACAGTTCTGACAACCATAACAACTGGTCAGACCTCTTACCTTGAGCGGAGTTTTCTCACAATGGTGCCGTAAATACTGCTTCCATGTTGCCTGACTCATTTGTTCCTCAGAGTATTCCTGCATTGGAGGAGCATCTCCGTGGTCTTCGTTCCACTTGGGTACAGGTCCAAGAGTCCTTGCGACATACCAATGATAGGTACAGACACCATACTGTCCGTGGATGGCTAACTGCACCTTCCCACTAGGGATGAGATTCGAGTTCGAGTCAAACTCATGTTCTACTCGAACATTGCCTGTTCGCCCGTTCGCCGAACAGCAAACAATTTGGGGTGCTCGCAGCAAATTCGAAAAGCCGCGGAACACCCTGTAAAAGTCTATGAGAGAAATCTAAAGTGCTAGATTTAAAGGCTTATATGCAAGTTATTTTAATAAAAAGTGTTTGGGGACCTGGGTCCTGCCCCATCAATGCAAAAAAAAGTTTTAAAAACGGACGTTTTTTTTGGGAGCAGTTATTTTAATAATGCTTAAAGTAAAACAATAAAAGTATAATATTCCTTTAAATTTCATACCTAGGGGGTGTGTATAGTATGCCTGTAAAGGGGCACATGTTTTCCGTGCTTAGAACTGTCCCTGCACAAAGTGCAATTTCTGAAGGAAAAAAAGTAATTTAAAAGCACTCGCGGCTATAATGAATTGTCGGCTCCCGGTAATACAGAGAACAGTCGATAAAAGTCATTGATAAAAAAAATGCGTGGGGGTCCCCCCAAAATATCCATACCAGACCCTTCAGGTCTGGTATGGATTTTAAGGGGAACTCCACGCCAAATAAAAAAAAAATGGCGTGGAGTTCCCCCCAAAAATCCATACCAGACCCTTTATCCGAGAACGCAACCTGGCAGGCAGCAGGAAAAGAGGGGGGACGCCTCCCCTCCTGAACCGTACCAGGCCACATGCCCTCAACATTGGGAGAGTGCTTTGGGGGTAGCCTTTTTGGAATCTGGAAACCCCCTTTAACAAGGGGACCCCCAGATCCTGGCCCCCCCTGCTTGAAATGGTAATGGGTACATTGTACCCCTACCATTTCACAAAGAAAGTGTAAAAAAAATTGTAAAAAAACACACAGACACAGTTGGGATAAGTCCTTTAGTAAAAAAAAAAAAAAAAGATTCCAGCGGTGGTAATCCACTCTCGGTATCCTGCGATGGGTGATCTCTTCTTCGGGGTCCAGCGATGGGTGATCTCTTCTCCAGGGTCCAGCGATGGATGATCTCTCCTCTCCAGGTCACGGGTCCAACGATGATGTCCAGTGCAGCGCATCCTGTCTCCACCCGGCAGCCTGACAGGTCTCTTAGCTGAGGAGGACGCAAGGGGAAACCTTGGCTTCCCTAGTGATGTGCGGGTGACCCCGCCCCCCTGATGTAACGCAGGTTTCCATTACATCAGAGGGGGCGGTGTCACCCGAATGTCACTAGGGAAGCCCGGGTTTCCCCTTGCGTCAGAGGGGGGCGGGTCACGTGACAGGTGGCCCCGTCCTCAGCTGGTGGAGACAGGATGCTCTGTGCTGGACATCATCGTTGGTCCCTGGACCTGAAGAGGAGAGATCATCCATCGCTGGACCCCGGAGAAGAGATCACCCATCGCAGGATACAGAGAGTGGATTACCACCGCTGGAATCTTTTTTTTATTTTTTTTTTAGTTTTAATAAAGGACTTATCCCAACGGTGTCTGTGGGTTTTTTTACAATTTTTTACACTTTCTTTGTGAAATGGTAGGGGTACAATGTCCCCGTTACCATTTCAAACAGGGGGGCAGGATCTGGGGGTCCCCTTGTTAAAGGGTGCTTCCAGATTCCGATAAGCTTCCCGCCCGCAGACCCCCACAACCACTGGGCAAGGGTTGGGGGGATGAGGCCCTTGTCCCCATCAACATGGGGACAAGATGCTTTGGGGGGCTACCATAAAGCACCCTCCAAATGTTGAGGGCATGTGGCCTGGTACGGTTTTCCTGCAGCCTGCCAGGTTGCGTGCTCCGATAAAGGGTCTGGTATGGATTGTTGGGAGGAACTCCACACCATTTTTTTTAAATTTGGCGTGGAGTTGCCCTTAAAATCCATACCAGACCTAAATGGGCCTGGTAATTGAATTTGGGGGGACCCCCATGCCTTTCAATGACTTTCAATGACTGTTCTCTGTATTACGGGGAGCCGACAATTCATTATAGCAGAGTGCTTTTAAATTACTTTTTTTTGCTTCAGAAATGTCATTTTGTGCAGGGACAGTTCTAAGCACGGGAAACATGCGCCCCTTTACGGGCATAATATACACACCCCCCAGGTACGTAATTAAAAGGAATATTACACTTTTATTGTTTCACTTTAAGCATTATTAAAATCGCTGCTCCCGAAAAAACTGCAGTTTTTAAAACTTTTTTTTGCATTGATACATGTCCCCTGGGGCAGGACCCGGGTCCCCAAACACTTTTTATGACAATAACTTGCATATAAGCCTTTAAAATTAGCACTTTAGATTTTTCATGTTCGAGTCCCATAGACTTTAACGGTGTTTGGATGTTCGAACAAATTTATTGCCTGTTCGCATGTTCTGATGTGAACCGCACTAGGGGGTGTTCGGCTCATCCCTACTTCCCACCAAGTTGGGGGTCAGGCTCTGGCTGTCATCTTGCAACCTCCAACTCCGTGTTTCCTCACTGAAACTGGCACCATGGTTTATTGGGCCTTTCTGTATTCTCCATTGGATCAACACAGTGGCTTACGCTTCCTTCTAATATGCGTATTTCTAATGTATTTCATGTCTCCTTATTAAAACCTTTGGTATGCAACTGCTTTACCACCTCAGTACCATGTCCTCACCCAGTTCAAGTTGTGAACCATGAGGAGTATGAAATACAATCTATCATTGATTCCCGTAAATTCCGTGGGCGCATACAGTACCTGGTTCATTGGAAAGGGTACAGGAGGAAAGCTCTTGTGTCTCATCCTTGGATGTACATGCTCCTGTCCTCCTCCATGCTTTCCATAGACATTTTCCCCTCAAACCTGGTGGTCCTCTGAGGGGGAGGGGTCGTTGAAGAGGGGTTACTGTCAGGCTCAGCCATTTCTTCTCAGAGCTCTGTGCTCAGCTGTCAGTATACTCTTCATTCCACAGTGACTCACCTGGTCTTCATTTCCTGCCCATCAGCAAGCCCTGCTGGCTATTTAAACTGAAATAAACCATAAAGCCTGGATCTACAGCTAAACTGATATTCAATAATTCACTAAAATAATTACACAACCAATCACCATATGAATACACATATGGCGCAGTCCACGTGGCCAAAAACTACATGCACAAAAGGAAGAAGAAAGATCCTGCCAAGAAGGTCACATCTGCGGAACACCACGGTTGATTAAAAATATATTTATATTTATTGTAGAAAAAGCACCATAATTAATAAACAGCAAAAACTCAACAAAAATTCCAGTGAAGATAGCCTCCAAACCTAATTAAAATAAAAAGACAACGTTGTCTTGGGAAAGGTCGCAGCTTCGCTTGCATCCATTCAACCCAGCAGTCACACTTAAAACTGATCTTCAGAACCCAATGAACTAAATGCAATTTTCACACTGTACAGTCCAAAGGAGATTCCATGAGACCACTAATAATGGTGTATAATTCCACTGGTATGGATGCAGGTGCTAAAAATGTGGTTTCCGTGTTACAGGGCTGCCCAGCATGGATGTATATTATATAATTATTTCATACAAATACTTCCTACAGTCCTGGAGCTATGCTCATTGAAGGCGTTTAGGCTGTGACTGCAGGCAATGCCTGATGGATCAGGCTGGTAATCACCAGAGTCAAGCATGGGGAGATCACCCTGGTACTTGAAAGTTCCTTGAGGATAGTTCATCAAAAGGGAGGATGATGGGAAATTGGGAGGGCTTGGTACATGAGGGGGAGAAGAAAACAAAGCCGTTCTGTGTTACAGCATAGTAGCTTCTAATGACATCCTAGATTGTGCATATAGGAATACACTGACATCTCATCACCTCTGCCATCTCCACTTGACCATCCACCTATCGCTCCCAGCTCCTTTATGCAGATAGACACTGAAGCGGTTCCGTACCATTGTACCAGATTTTTTTTACTATACAGGTTAACTTCATTGAATTTACCATTTTTTTAGCCTGTTAATCTCTGGCTCTTACCTCTTTACCTACTTTATATGAGCCAGGAACCACCTCCACTAGCTCAGGCAACTCCATCCCTTTATACTGAGCCAACAGGCCTTGGTATATTGTACATGTGTAGTTGTTTTTGTATAGAACTTAAAGGAGAAGCCTTCTCCTTTCATTCTCTGGTAAATGTAGTATAAAGGCATCTCAAATAGTTTCCCCCATTAGAGAATTTTATGACTTGCCTTAGAACAGCTTCCCATAAGAATGTATGGGAAGTCTACTGTGCAATGCTGGCCTTGCAAGGGAATGAGCTGAATGTAACTGGGTTCAATTACGATGAGGTCTCCTAAACTGTGCTGAAGTTCTGATCATTAAACCAAACCCCAAAAAAGTCAATGGGAGCTGAATCCTTAAAATCAGTTCTGGCAATTTTCAAGGCAAATAGGCAAGTGTTTGTCAAACAAATGGAGGGACAAAAAATTAACCAAAAAAAAAATTGCCACGGGAGTCTATGCCTCTTCCTGTCCCGCCGCGCTGCCTGCTGGGACACACACGGGTCCCAGAGACAGCAAGGACGATTCTCATTGCACTGCACGACTCGCACATGCGCAGTAGAGAACCGGAAAGTGAAGCTGCAACGCTTCACTTCCTGATTCCCTCACCGAGAATGGCGCCGGCAGCAGCAGAGACCTGAGCGATTGATCGGCCTCTGCTGCCGACATCGCTGGACCCTGGAAGAGGTAAATGTCCATTTATTAAAAATCAGAGGCTGCAGTATTTGTAGCTGCTGACTTTAAAAAAAAAAATGTCAGGCGGTCACGGGAGTCTGTGGACAGTCGCGCTCTCTTATCTGTCACAAAACCTCCAGCAGCACTAAATGCCTGTTCGGAAAGCATTCTGGATTCAGGGCAGCCCAGCAGCTCTATTGCATACTGGGCAAGCTCTGGCCAGCTATCTATTCTCATAACCCAGTGAATCGTCAACTGGAAAGCTCTCCATATCTGTTTTTGCCCATAGATAATTTCCCACCATATGATGAAGATGCTGCCAATGGGATGTGGAAGCTGACAGTCCTGGGTGCAGAGGACTAAAAAAAATTTGAAAGGCATCACTGAGGTGGCCCCCTTCCCCACTGCTCCTCTCTTGACCAACAGAAGCCTCAAAACTAAGTTTTTCACCAGACTGTAACTTACCAGAGTCAGGAAAGGCATTACATAAACTCCTCTTTAAGGCATCCTCAAGAGATTTCATCTTCTGCTCCCTCTATGGCGATGGGATGAGTTCCGAGACTTCCCCCTGTAACGGTGGTCAAGGAGGGTTGCCAACCAATAGTGATCCTTCTCCTTGATGCCACATATTCTTGGGTCCCTTTGCAGGCTTTGAAGAATGAGGGAGCCCATGCTCCACAAGTTGTACATGCCATATGGAAGAATGACTCCATACCCCTGAAGGAAACTTTGATATATTCCTTGCAACTTGAAATGAGTGGCTGACTTTCAAAAAATCAGGTGTTTATGTGGACCTCCTCATTTCAAACTGCTCTCAGTAAACTTGGGTGAAATGCTCAGTAGATAATGACCTCCTTATTACAGATGATTATGGTTGTATTTTTAGATTGTTGTGTATTAGGATTGCAACCCCCCTCCACATATCCTATCAACCCCCCTTCTTTTCCCCCCTTCTTCATGTCCCTTGCTTATTGGCTTACTTATTAGTTACTTCTGATGCTTGTTAATTTACTATAAGTCTGGTCTTCTTTGCACAAGTAGTATTTATGTCTGTACTCGATTTTATGGACCGCAATTACCTGTCTTATTGTTGTAGCACCATAACCTCTAGGGGCGGCTATGTTTTTCTGGGCTTACCGATTACCTCCTCCGCCTTGTAGCTCATCGTTCTTGTCTAGGGGTTCCCAGGGTTAGTACCCAGTAACTGTGGAGACTGACACTTAAACTTCTTTTGAAGATTTTTATTTGCATGAAACGTTGAACAAAACACAGTCTCTCAGTTGGGAATAGAGGGCAAGGGTATAGAAGCTCAGGAACTTGGAACTTGCTGACAATAAATTAAATAAATGTCTCTCTCTAGATGATCCAGGGAGGAGCCACTCACAACTAGATAACTCACTGTTGGATAAACCCTTGTTTGTAGATCCAGCAGCCAACAAGTGATCTCAGCCTAGCAAAGTCTCTGCCACAGACTTGGTTGGGAAACTTTAGATGAACACACAAACGTCTCTCACAGGAACTTAGTTGCAACTGAAGGATAGGTTAGAAACTTTTCTTACAGTACTAGTATCTCTCAGCTGTTTTGGCGATACCGTAAGAAATGCGGATTCAATTAGTGTCCATACAGCTCAGCTTCCAGGCTCTTAGCGAGCAGCCAGCCTTCTGCGTGGCCCTCCTCCGAAGAGTCCTCCCCTGATCGCATGTTGAGTTGCTGGGCCTCTCCAATCCTGAGATGGCACTGGAACACTTCAGAATCCTCCTTCAGTTACTGCGCCTCGAACTAGCCAGTTCCGAGGCTCGGAAATGGATTGATCCCCACCCCAGTCCATGAGGGCCTCTGGTGCTGGTCAGGAGAACCAGGACCATGGAGTCAGCAGACACTCCTGGACCAGAACCCCTCACGGGGCTGGTCAGGACCATAACCCCCGAACCATGTGAATTCGACCCCTTAAGTACCCCCCCACGGAATATACAGCCTGGCAAACGTGCCCACTGATTGGCTCCGGAGACAGATTGGTACCCAATGCGTCCAACCAGACTGTGTTCTAAGACCTGTCACAGGTGCTCACCTCACCTATGACCAGGCAGAACCTTAATACAGCCCAGCCAAACTGATGCCAAAGCATAACCTAGAATAATTAACCCCAAAACTCAATTACAGTTCTCTGCAAAAACTAAATTTACAGGCATAGCGCATACTTTGAAAAAGTGGCGGCGCTACAATGTAATACCCTCTTACCTTTACAATAAAAATAAAATAATAAAAAAAAAGAAATGCAAAAAGTGTCAAACTTCCAAATGATAATTTCAGCATGAATTCTGGATAAGCTTTAAGTGATAATAAGACCTAATAAGTGCCTCAATGAGATCTTTGTTCCTCAGGCTGTAGATCAGAGGATTCAGCAATGGGTTAATGAGGGCAGATATTACTGTGAACAGTTTGCTTAAACTGACCATATTGTTGGAATTTGGAACCAAGTAAATAAAAATTAAAGATCCATAAAAGATGAAGACCACGGTGAGGTGTGATGAGCAGGTGGAGAATGCTTTCCTCTTTCCAGTCTTGCTACGGTATGAACCAAAGAGACAGAACATGCTTCAACCCAGACCAGAGAGGCCATACGAACACGGACTCTCCAAGACATAATTAGTTTGTAATGTAGAGGGTGGCAGATGGCCATGTATCGGTTGTAGGACTGAGAGCAAGAAAAGTTCTAACCAACCAAAGGAGATGTAGAAAAAGTCTCCTTGTCTCCTTCTTCCCTCTTCCTACCCTGCCCCCTTATTTCTTCCCCCTTCTTCCTGTCCCTTATTCCAACCTCCCTTATCTGCTGATTTATCTGAAATAAACCATGCCGATTGGCTTACTTGCTATTTGGGGTGCATCCCAAATGCTGTTTTTGTATACTTATTGTCATACCTTTAAATATTGTTTGGTTGTTTATGTTACTTATGCCACATGTAATAATAAATAAATCCTTATGTATGAATAAAATAAAACATAACACAAAAAAAAGGAAAAGGTGCTAAACTTTAATGGATTTTGTGATGCACTCCTGAGAAAACATGAGCTTTTCACAAAGCTTTTCTAATTTAATGGTCTTCTTTGGCATTTAAAAAGTCTGATTGATTTAGTAAAAATTGTTTTCTTTTTTTTTCTTTCTACTGTAAGAGATGCTGTATAGAATGATCACCCATCCACCCACTGAGTACAATATATTGTTTATCAACCATAAAGATCCAACGAATACCAAAAGCTACATCAGGGTTCCTGTACTTGGGAGAAAACTGAGAAAATGATTTGGTGAAAATATTTGAACAAGTATTATAAAATGCCCATAAATCAAACTAAAACTGCATTTTCTTCAGATTGTTCTCTATTTGTCAGCTTTTAAAGAATCTGATCTGAGTATTTATAAATAATTTGTTCTAATGAATACCCTTGTAGATGCATAAAAATGGAAGACATTTTAGTCACAGAGTTATTTTGAGGATAATCAAAGTGTATTGAAACGGTTACATTTGGTCTGTGGGTTACAATGTACATACAAGAGTCCCTGACATGTTTACATTTTATAAAACACATTACTAACATTTTTAAACAACTGAAAATGTCCCAGAAATACAAAAAGTGTCAACGTTTACAATGGTATTTTCAGAATGATGCCTGGATCAACTTTAAGTGATAATAAGACCTCATAAGTGCCTCCATAAGGTCCTTGTTCCTCAGGCTGTAGATCAGAGGATAAAGCAAAGGGGTTAATGAGGGAAGATATGACTGTAAACAGTTTGTTTAAATTGACCATATTGCTGGAGGAGGGAACAAAATAAATAAAAATTAAGGAGCCATAAAAGATAAAGACCACGGTGAGGTGTGATGTGCAGGTGGAGAATGCTTTCTTCTTTCCAGTCTTGCTACGGATTCTAAGGATGGTCCTGAAAATAAAGACATAGGGAATAAAGGTCAAAAGAAAGACTCCCAATGTAATACTACCACTTAATAAGAATACAACCACTATGTTTATGAAGGTGTCAGTACATGTAATTAGATAAAGGTGTGGAAGGTCACAAAAGGGGAAAAGTAAATTACTGGCAATTTTTGTTGCCCCTTTTGTTGAGCATGGTCAGCAAAATATGCACTGTGTGTTCTGACACCTTTCTATCAGAACTAGCATTAACAATTTCAGCAATTTGAGCTCTTCTATTGGATTGGACTACATGGACCAGCCTTCCTTCCGCACCTCCATTAATGAGCCTTTCCCCCCACCTCCATCAATGAGCCTTCCCTCCCCACCTCATCAATGAGCCTTCCCTCCCTACCTCCATCAATAAGCCTTCCCTCCCCACTTCCATCAATGAGCCTTCCCTCCTCACACCTCCATCAATGAGCCTTCCCTCCCCCACCTCCATCAATGAGCATTACCTCCCCACCTCCATCAATGGGCCTTCACCCCACCTCCATCAATGGGCCTTCACCCCACCTCCATCAATGGGCCTTCCCCCCACCTCCATCAATGGGAATTCCCCCCACCTCCATCAATGGGCCTTCCCCTCCACCTCCATCAATGAGCCTTCCCTCCCCACCTCCATTAATGAGCCTTCCATACCCACCTCCATCAATGCCCCTTCTTTCCCGACCTCCATCAGTGAGCCTTCCCGCCCCACCTCCATCAATGAGCCTTCCATCCCCACCTCCATCAATGAGTCTTCCATCCCCACCTCCATCAATGAGCCTTCCACCCCACCTCCATCAATGAGCCTTCCATCTCCACCTCCATCAATGAGCCTTCCATCCCCACCTCCATCAATGAGCCTTCCCTCCCCACCTCCATCAATGAGCCTTCCCTCCCCACCTCCATCAATGAGCCTTCTCTCCCGACCTCCATCAGTGAGCCTTCGCTCCCCACACCTGCATCAATGAGCCTTCGCTCCCGACCTCCATCAGTGAGCCTTCCCCCACCTCCATCAATGAGCATTACCTCCACACCTCCATCAGTGAGCCTCCCCCACCTCCATCAATGAGCCTCCCCCCACCTCCATCAATAAACCTTCCCTCCCCACCTCCATCAATAAGCCTTCCCTCCCCATCTCCATCAACGAGCCTTCCCTCCCCACCTCCATCAATGAGCCTTTTTCAGTTAAAAAAAAAATCTAAACTGGGTATTTATGAAAAATTAAAACAATTAAAAGCCTTATAGATGCATAAAAATCTATGCAAACTTTATGATAGGCAAAATAGTCATTTCAAGGTTAACCAACGCATACTGAAACTGCTACATTTGGTCTGTGGGTTACAATGACCCCTGGTCATGTAAGTGTAAGTACAACTATGAGTACCTGACATGTTTATTTTTTATGAAAGACATTACTGAGATTTTTAGTCAACTGAAAATAACACAGAAATAAAAACAAATTGTCAAAGTTCGCAAAGCTATTTTCAGCATGACACCTGGATCAACTTTAATTGATAATAAGACCTCATAAGTGCCTTCATGAGGTCCTTGTTCCTCAGGCTGTAGATCAGAGGATTCAGCAATGGGTTAATGAGGGCAGATATGACTGTAAACAGTTTGTTTAAATCAACCATATCGCTGGAAGAGGGAACCAAGTAAATAAATATTAAGGAGCCATAAAAGATGAAGACCACGGTGATATGTGATGTGCAGGTGGAGAATGCTTTCTTCTTTCCAGTCTTGCTACGGATTCCAAGGATGGTAATGAAAATATAGACATAAGGAAGAAAAATCATAAGAACAATTCCTAATCCAAAACTAGCCCCTGTTAAGAATGCGGCCACCATGTTTATGAAGGTGTCAGTACATGTAATTTTGATCAAGTGTGGAAGGTCGCAAAAGAAGTTGTGGATGGAAGATGCTCTGCAGAAGGACAACCTGAGCAAAAGTAAAGTATGAACCAAAGAGACAGAACATGCTGCACCCCAGACCAGAGAGGCCATACGAGCGCAGGCCCTCCAAGACATAATTAGTTTATAATGTAGGGGGTGGCAGATGGCAATGTAGCGGTCGTAGGACATAGCCGAGAGCAAGAAAAGTTCTGACCAAGCAAAGAAGAGGTAGAAAAAGACTTGGGCTATACAGGCAGGAATGGATATTGACCGGCTCTTTGTGACCAAGTCAAAAAGCATCCTTGGTGCCGTCACTGATGAATAAGACATGTCCAGAAATGCCAAGTTGGCAAGAAAAAAATACATTGGGTTGTGCAGATTGTGGTCAGTGAGGACCAAGAAAAAAATAAGAAGGTTTGTGATAACAGTCATCAGATAGATCAGAAGGAAGAGAACAAAAAGTCCATTCATGGTCGGTGGATGGTCTGATAGACCCACAAGAGTAAAAGAGGAAATCTCTGTCATATTCCTCATATTATTCCATTCGTTTTTCTCTGTTTGAGCTTTTAGAACAATAAAAATATAATGGATCTGAGGATTTATTACTTGGAAAACATGTACGTTGTACCTACACACTACACTCACTTCTACGATGTAGACATTTGTATCAGCCAACGATTTTTTCCTTTATAGATTGTTGGCATTCCCGCAGGACAGTCTGCTGTGTTGTAAAAATACAAAGCTTTAAGTCTTGTTTAATGTCTCTTAAGATTTAATTTAAAATCCCTTTGTCACTTGAGAGTCCTTTTTTTTTAATAAATAAGATTATAGTTATTAAAATATCTTCAACGTCTTCAATATCCTAACAAAACACTTTCCAATTAAAACAATCCCTGCTTGCTTTTAGCTCCCTTTATTTTGTCAAAAGGTTGACTGTTGGTCTGTGGGCAGCCTGTTGAGGAATGATAGGTTCCCGAAAGACCTCAGCCACCACCAGGATATGGAAATTCAATATTTGGATAGGAAACTTTTGGAGGCTTGAGCTCTGCTATGAGGAAACTGGCCATAATGAGTGAAGCACCCGCATAAACCTTGAGTGGCCTTCTGTCCATCAGACCACCTTGGCTTAGCATTTTCTTTTTACGACGCAGGTTTACTTCATAGGATTTACCAGTTTCATAACCCACTAGCCTTAAAGAATAACTCCGCTCTAGCCTCTTTACCGACATCAGATAAGCTAGGAACCACCTCCATTAGCTCAGGCAACTCAATTCCTTTTTACTGAGCCAACATGCCTTGGTATATTGTACATGTGTGGTAGTTTCTCTATAGGACTTAATGGAGAAGCCTTCTCCTTTCATTCTCTGGTAAATGTAGCATAAATGCATTTCAATTAGTTTTCCCCATGTAAGCATTCTACGACCTATACATTTACATATACACAAGGAATAGTGCACCTCTTATGATAAACTCAATGTGATTATCAGTGCTACATGTGTACACACGAACCAAACAACCATGGAAAAATTAATAAATGTGATTGTTTAGTTACAAATAGTTTTTTTAACGAATTTCGACAAATTCGTTAATTCTGAAATATCCGAATTAACGAAAACCTGTTTAACAAATTTTTACGAATATTCGTAAATTCAAAAATTTGTAAATTTGTACATTTGTAAATTCATACATTTGTAAATTCACACATTCCTAAATTCGTACATTCATAAATTCATGCATTCAAAAATTCGTACATTTGTCAATTCTTAAATTCAAACATTCGAAAATGAAAAAATTCGGAAATCTGAAATAATAATTAACTAATAATAACTTAAGTATTACTAACTATTAAATTATAGGTATTGGAATTTTCTTTCAAATTTGGCTGTTAGTGAACGTAACAAATACAAATTTATCTGAAGTTACAAATTATCCAAAATAACGGATGCTGCATCTAAATTAATGGAACATAATGAATTAATAATAATAAATGAAATAACAATAATAATAAAAAAAACGTTTTATTATTATTATTTATAATTATTTTTTTCCGTTCCATTTGTTTAGATGCGGCATTCGTTATTTCGGATAATTAGTAACTTCGGATAAATTCGTATTCGTTACGTTTACTAACAGACAAATTTGAAAGGAAATTACAATACCTATAATTTAATAGTTAGTTACTATATCAGATTTTCGAATTTTCGGGTTTTTGGATTTTCGAATTTCCAAATTTCCGAATTTTCTCATTTACAATTGTACGAATTTTCGAATATACGAATGTACAGATTTACAAATTTACGAATGTACAGATTTACAAATTTATGAATGTAGGAATTTATGAATTTACGAAAAAAATTATAAAAATTGCCAATAAATTAAATTTCCCTGCCAGCCTGGTTTTCTGTGTAAAAAAAATCTCATGGGGGTCTGGTATCTATTTTGGCGGGACCTTTTTGTGTTTTTTTTTACAAAGCAAAAAAGCTGGCAGGGAAATTTAAATTGTCTGCATCTTTATTGTTACTGTATGTCCTTTATTAAAAACAGACGATTTCTGCCTTAAATCAGAGCGTCTCCCGGTGCTCATGTGACTCCTTGGCTCTCTCCTCTCCCAGTCTGATAGATACAGTGGGAGGGGCTGAGAACTCCCGCTGATGTCAGCCGTGAGGAGGGGAGGAGAGGAGAAGAGAGCCGAAGAATCACGTGAGAGTCGGGATATGCTCTGATATAAGGTAGAAATCAGCTTTTTTTTTTAATAAAGGACATACAGTGGGGCACATGTTATTATCTAACAGAGTGGATTGTGGAGAAATAACACTCTTATTTTACCAGCAGGAGGAGAGGATCGTGGAGTGGACAGAGCTGACAGGCAGGGAGGTGGGGGGGGGACAGGGGAGAGAGGAGACACAGATGATGGAGGCACGTAAAAACTGACCACGGTGTCAGGTTTTAGCAGCCGTGGTAAACCGTGGTCAGTTTACCTGGGGGGGCAGAAACTGGAAGAATCAGCCAGGTATTTTAGGTGAAACAGGGGGCCAAATTACACAGCACAAGCACTGAGCTGTATAAAGCGATTTAAAGGGACAGATTATTTTTAAAAAATTTTTTAGGGTTACAAATGCTTTAAGTGATATTAAGACCTCATAAGTGCCTCCATAAGATCTTTGTTCCTCAGGCTGTAGATCAGAGGATTCAGCAATGGGTTAATGAGTTATTTAAATTGACTATATCATTGGAAGTGGGAACCAAGTAAATGAAAATTAAGGATCCATAAAAGATGAAGATCACGGTGAGGTGTGATGTGCAGGTGGAGAATGCTTTCATCTTTCCAGTCTTGCCATGGACTCTAAGGATGGTACTGAAAATATAGACTTAGGGAAGAAAGGTAAATCTACGACTCCTAATCCAAGACTACCACCTACTAAGAATATGTCCACAATGTTTATGAAGGGGTCAGTACATGTAATTTGATATAAGTGTGGAAGGTCACAAAAGAAGTTGTGGAAGGTAGTTGGACCACAGAAGGACAACCTGAGCAAAAATAAAGTATGAATCAAAGAGAGAGACCATCCTACAACCCAGACCAGAGAGGCCATATGAGCACAGACCCTCCAAGACATAATTGTAATGTAGGGGGTGGCAGATGGCAATGTAGCGGTTGTAGGACCGCAACAAAAGTTCTGACCAACCAAAGGAGATGTAGAAAAAGACTTGGGCTATACAAGCAGGAATGGATATTGATTGTCTTTTTGTGACCAAATAAAAGAGTATCCTTGGTGCCGTCACTGATGAATAGGATATGTCCAAAAACGACAAGTTGGCAAGAAAAAAATACATTGGGTTGTGCAGATTGTAGTCAGTGAGGACCAAGAAAAAAAATAAGAAGGTTTGTGATAACAGTCATCAGATAGATCAGAAGGAAGAGCACAAATAGTTAATTCATGGTCAGTGGATGGTCTGATAGACCCACAAGAGTGAAAGAGGAAATCTCTGTCATATTCCTCATATTATTATTATTTTTTTCTCTCTGGTTAAATTTATCATCATGAAGTAGATAAATGTTGGCATTCCCTCAGGACAGTCTGTTGTTTGTAAAAACACAAAGCTGAAAGCCTCATTAAAGGTCTCTTAGGATTTAATTTATAACCCCTTGGGGAGCCCCTTTTTTTGTAATATAGTACAATCTCTAACGTTTGAATTTAAAATCCACTCTAAGTATTTTTATAATTTTTATTAGCTCTATTACTTATTGGTTAGTATACAGAGTGACCTGAAACAATACAAAAGGAACATTGCTTTTCTTTTATCTTCCATGATTTTGTAGTTATATTTTTATGAGGGATGTCATTTTAAAACTTTGTTGGTTTGCTTTGGGTGGGGAAAAATTATAATGGCATATAATTTAACCACTTGCCGACCACCCACCACAGTTATATTCGGCTGCGCGAATCACCATAGGTGTACGTCGGCAGGGCCGTCTTTAATACCGATTGGACCATGGGCCCTCCTGGATCCACTTATTATCTATTTGCGGGCAGTGCGGGCTCGGGGGGGGGGCAACTGCTTGGGCCCCACAACAACAGCCGCCCCTTCTACCCTGCATTAAAGACAGCCCTGTATGTCAGTCTCATGCACGGCGGGCCGCCCGCGATCGTTCCCTGCAGAGAGAGAACAGGGATCTGCCAAAGTAAACTGCCCCCAAATATCAGTGGATCCAGGAGGGCCCAATAAAATGGCAGATCTCCATTCTGTCAAGGGATTACACTGAGATCCTGTATTTCTGCTAAGCAGGAAGAGGGATTTGTGTGTTATCCCAGGCAGCCCATCCCCTATACATCTAGAAAACATGAACAGGGAACACAGTTAACCCCTGATATTAACCCCTTCTCAGCCAGTGTCATTAGTACGGAGACAGTGCATATTTTTAGCACTGATCACTGTAATAATGTCACTGGTTCCCATAAAAATTTCAAAAATGTCAGTTAGGTTTCTGATCTGTTTGCTGCAATGTCGCAGTCCCGCTAAAAAAACACTGATCACCGCCATTACTAGTAAAAAAATAAATAAATAATAAAAATATCATAAATCTACCCCCTAGTTTGTAGACTGTATAACTTTTGTGCAAACCAACCAATAAACACTTATGCGGCGTACACACGGTCGGAATTTCCGATGGAAACAGTCCGATGGGAGCTTTTCAACGGATTTTCCGACCGTGTGTATGCCCATCGGTCTTTTTCTGTCGGAATTTCCAACGGACTTTGGATTGAGAACCTGTTCTCAATTTTTCCGACGGAAATCCTTTCTATCGGATTTTCCGATCGTGTGTATGCAATTCCGACACGCAAAATTCCGACGCATACTCGGAAACAATTCGACGCACGCTCAGAAGCATTAAACTTCCCTTCTATAGTGCTGTTGAACGTGTTTTATGCCGCTGTGTTACAGACCGTCGGAATTTGGTGTGACCGTGTGTAGGCAACACAGTTTGAGCGAAATTCCATCGGAATTCCGACGGGAAAACCATCAGAGCTTTTTCCGACGAGAATTCCGACCGTGTGTACGCGGCATAAGTGTTTTTTTTTTTTAAGTGGTTAATTAAACTACTAACTCTACTGAATATATTTTTAGCTACGGACAACCCAATATTTTAAGCACCTCATCCCTTAAAACTTTTAGAGAATTTGTGGGTTTTTCAAGGTGCAAGTATGATACAGTGATCTCAAAAAGTTTTTAAGTATAAAATGATTTTATTAAACAGAGATAAAAAAATTCTAAAAACAATTATGTCAATTACACAAACATGATTATGGATACAGCACTTTAGATGGAATTCCCAACATGTTTCGCCCACATCCTGGGCTTCCTCAGGGGATGCTGTCCACTTGAGGTACAAGCCTTCTAATAGAGAAAAAAATATATATATAACAGTCATATCACTACAAAACTTATAATTATATAAGAAAAACATACATTTATTTAAACAATGAGAATACATTTTCTAGAAAAATTTATATTAACATATATGTGCACATTCAACCTGAGAACATCCTTACTCACCGCAGTCTTTAGAAGCAATATATACTACAATCAGTAATAATCCAGGGGGTCTGATGCCATCACAGAGAACCAAGAACCGAGAACCTACTCACTCTACTGGTTTACACTATGGTGATGGTCTCTTTTTCCTCTATGATACTTATCTTACATCAAGTTTGATTGCCTATTGATCTGTGGGACTATAGTGGAGTGGTTTTCCAGGCAAGAGCTGGAGAGAAGACCTCTTTTCGAGGTTTTGTGCGCTGTCTGATCGATTTTCATGGATGGTCACCCAACTCTGGTAAGCCCCCCTCTTTCAAACACTGGGGTGGTTTGCCGTCTTACTATTGGGAAGCTGAGAAGCTGCCGGGATTTATCTCTGTCCTATTTTTTATGCACATAACGAAAGATCATTTTTTTATTCACCTTGTGGCACATCATTGGGACATGTGATATATTATCCACGTACTTACTGTATATGTCTTTCACAAATTCATAATAGTAGTCTTTTTTGTTTTCTTATGATTGTGTTATAGATATATTTGGATTTTTTTTAGTGCTGCACTGTTCAATATAAAGAATGATTATTCAATTGGGCCTTGCGTAGACAACTGCGAACTCAATAAAATCACCATCAAGTATCACTACCCGTCCAATCTCTCCATTACTTCTTTAGGTTTTCTATCACTTATCTGCTCAACTGGAAGCATTTGGAAATGAGCACAAACTCTCTCTCAGGGTTGTTCTGTGTAGTTCTGGTTCTCCTTAGTCAAAGGGTTGAATAGAACCATATCAGGCCCTTACTGCTGATTACCCAACCTGTACATGTTTCTCTAATATGATAGACCTTGTAGACCGGGGGAAAAAATGTTGTATTGTTATTATTATGCTCTGACTTTGAAATCTTAATAAACATATTGCAACAGAAACACTACCCGCTCTCTTTTGTCCCCAGGCTTTTTTCAGATGTTCCACAGAGCCTGGATCTTTACTAAACTGGACTTACAGGGTGCTTACAATCTAGTTCATATTCACCACTTCCATACCGCTGAACGTCATATGACATAGGCGATCAGCGATCTGGAGAATGAATTGCCCATCAGTGGCTGTTTACCATAGAGGATACTGAGGACCAGACGGTCCCTGGCAATCTCTATGACCTTCGGAGGCCAAGCACAAAGTTATGACGTTACGTCCGGCCACGGCAGATGTAAACATTGTATCTTTTTTAGGCTGGGAAGCGGAGATCATTTTTTTTTCTTAGGCTTTCCAGCCTAGAGGTGAGATGCAGGGACCTATAGACCCCAGATCTCACTGTAAAGAGGACCTGTCATGCCCAATTCCTATTACAAGGGATGTTTACATCCCTTGTAATAGGAATAACAGTGATCAAAAAAAAATGTTGTGATTGGAGCAGAGATCAGTGATCACTAACACACGGCCACATCCCCCATAGTTAGTAACACGCCCCTAGGACACACATAACCCCTACACTGCCACCCCTTGGTTAACCCCTTCACTGCCAGGTTCATTTACACAGGAATCAGTGCATTTGAAAAGCACTGATTGCTGAATAAATGACAATGGTCCCAAAAATGTGTCAAAAATGTCAGATGTGTCCGCCATAATGTCGCAGTCACAATAAAAGTTGCCTTTTCGCTGCCATTGCTAGTAAAAAAAAAATATTGATAAAAATGCCATAAAACGATCTCCTATTTTGTAAACCCTATAACTTTTGCGCAAACCAATCAATAATCGCTTATTGCGATTTTTTTTACCAAAAATATGTAGAAGAATACGTATCGGCCGAAACTGAGGATAAAAAAATGTTTTTATATATTTTTTATGGATATTAATTATAGAATGTGTTTTTTCAAAATTGTCGCTCTTTTTTTGTTTATAGCGCAAAAAATAAAAACCGCAGAGGTGAAAAAATACCACCAAAAGAAAACTCTATTTGTGGGAAAAAAAGGACGTCAATTTTGTTTGGGAGCCTCATCGTACGATTGCGCAATTGTCAGTTAAAGCGACGCAGTGCAGAATCGCAAAAAGTGCTCTGGTCTTAAGGCAGCAAAATGGTCCGGTCTGAAAGTGGTTAAAGAAGGGGATGATTGGAAGACGACATTTCGGACACATTTCAGACTCAAGTCCTTGACTTGTAAACGTGAATAACCCTTATAAGTCCAAAGTCTTTATTGTTCAACTGCTTACAGCAAGCAGGTCACAGGACATGCAATTCGTTTCAGGTGGCCGCACAACCTACCCTCATCAGAGCTGGGGGGAAAATGTAAAACAACACAGATAAAAAAATGATAATAAAGCATATCATTGTTGGGTGTTATTTTGAAAATTTCCTGCAGCCCTGATTAATGGGGATGGTGTGGCCCCTGAAATGAGTTGGCTGTCTTTTGCCCTGCCTGTTGTAACCAGATGAACACTAAAGACTTTGGACTACTAAGGATTTTTCATCTGGCACGCTCTCTAACCTATTACATTTGGATTTCTCAGCTCAGGTGAATGTCCTCTCCTGGGGATCTGTATTTGTGGTGACCTGCTGAATACAGACCACATGGGTTCAAATAATGACTTTGTCAACTGAGAAAAAACATGTACAGTGCCCCTCTACTACTCCCCTTCAATTTTTTTTTTAATCTATCAAGTTAGTCTTGTTTGAAACCTAAAAATCCCAACGATTTAATAACATTTTGTTTTACTTTAATATTGTTTTGCCAATGATCGCCCATCAATTCATTGAATATGATATACAACACTTGCTTATTAACCACATAGCGCTGACATATATATATCAAAACCTACAAATATTTGGGGTCCCTGTACTTGGAATAATAAAGGGGAAAAGAATATACTTACAAAATATGTTGTTCATTAATCAAACTAAAACAAAATTTTTTTTATTTTTTTTCAATTTTTCAGAATTAAAAAAAAATCTTTTGGCATTTCTGAAAACTTTTTGCCACTTAAAGGCTTTATAGATGCATAAAAATCTGGAAAAATCTGTATATGTAAAAATGATGGTACAAAAAATAGTAGAGTTATTTTGAAGTTAATCAAAGCATACTGAAACTGCTACATTTGGTCTGTGGGTTACAATGACCACTAGTAATGCGTAAGTACAACTATGAGCCCCTGACATGTTTATATTTTTATGAGACATTTTTTAGTCAACAAGAAATGGCACAGAAATACAAAAAGTGTCCACTTTCACAATATTTTCAACATGATGCCCGGATCAACCTTAAGTGATAATAAGACCTCATCAGTGCCTCCATAAGGTCCTTGTTCCTCAGGCTGTAGATCAGAGGATTCAGCAATGGGTTAATGAGGGCAGATATGACAGTAAACAGTTTATTTAAATTGAACATATTGCTGGAGGAGGGAACCAAGTAAATAAAAATTAAGGAGCCATAAAAGATGAAGATCACGGTGAGGTGTGATGAGCAGGTGGAGAAGGCTTTCCTCTTTCCAGTTTTGCTATGGATTCTGAGGATGGTACCGAAAATATAGACATAGGGAAGAAAGGTCAAAAGAATGGCTCCTAATGCAAGACTAGGGCCTACTAAGAATATGACCACCATGTTTATGAAGGGGTCAGTACATGAAATTTGAATCAAGTGTGGAATGTCGCACAAGAAGTTGTGGATGGAAGTTGTTCTGCAGAAGGACAACCTGAGCAAAAGTAAAGTATGAACCAAAGAGAGAGAATATCCTCCAACCCAGACCAGAGAAGCCATTTGAATACAGACCCTCCAAGACATAATTAGTTTGTAATGTAGAGGGTGGCAGATGGCAATGTAACGGTCGTAGGACATAGCCGAGAGCAAGAAAAGTTCTGAGATAGCAAAGGAGAGGTAGAAAAAGGTTTGGGATATACAGGCAGGAATGGATATTGAACGTATTTTTGTGACCAAATCAAAGAGCATCCTTGGTGCCGTCACTGATGAATAGCACAAGTCCAAAAATGCCAAGTTGGCAAGAAAAAAATACATTGGGTTGTGCAGATGGTAGTCAGTGAGGACCAAGAAAAAAATAAGAAGGTTTATGATAACAGTCATCAGATAGATGAAAAGGAAGAGAGCAAAAAGTCCATTCATGGTCTGTGGATGGTCTGATAGACCCACAAGAGTAAGAGAGGTAATCTCTGTCATATTCCTCATAATATATTTTTTTCTTTGTTTAAATTATTCAATATAAAACAGTAATACAATTTTGGATCTGAGGATTAATATTTGAAAAACCCGTCTGTGGTGCTCACACATTCTACTTAGATTTACATGTAAGCATTTCTACCAGCTAATGATTTATTCTTATATAAAATGTTGGAAGTCCCTCAGGTCTGCTGTGTTGTAAAAACACAAACCTGAAGGCTTATTACAGGTCTCCTAAGATATAATTGGTAACACCTTGAGAGCACCTTTTTTTCTATAATTGAGTACAGTCTTTAACAATTACATTTTAAATCCATTGTAAGTATTTTTTTTATCATTTTATCACCTCTATTACTTATTGGTTAGTGGACAGAGTGACCTAAAACACTACAAAGGGAACATTTATTTTCTTCCAGCTTCCATGATTTTGTAGTTACATTTTTAAAAGGGCTGTCAATTTAAAACTTTTTTGGATTGCAGAAGTAAATATAACTCTTAGCTATGAAAACACAAAGAATCCTGCGAGCCACCACTGACCAGATGCCCATTAAATGTATAGAGAAAGGAAAAGCTGCTGGCATTAAACATGTCTCACAATTCGTGCCAACATAAATGAGTAAATACTATGCCGCTCTATAAATATGATCTCATCAAAAATATAAAAAATATGTAAAAAGTAATAGGATCAATATAAGAAACAGTAGCTAAAATCAGAACGAATTGTAAAAGAAATTAATTGAATTTTTGATGAGAACTTCTAGCTATGGGTGAGAAAAAAATTTGTCCAGGGTTACCACAGTTTGGTAGCCAAACTATCCGAATGACAGAAACACAAGATACATGTAGTGCTCTTACCAAGAATCATTGGCGCTATAGCCCTTAGGTTTGGGTGCCTAAAAATTGGCCAGTGGCACTACAATTTGACACCAGCTTCAAAAAGCCTTAGGCCATATGTCCGTTTTTCATCCATCCGTTTACGGATGAAAAACGGACATACATGTACCCCTATGGGATAGCGGGTGTCAGCGGATGAGCATCCGCTGACACCCGATATCGTCCGCCTCCGCTGTGGTCCGATTCTGCAGACGGAGGAAAACCCTATTTTTCCATCCGTCTGCAGAGCGGATCAAATGAACATGGACAGACGGTCCGTGTTCATCCGATCCCCCATAGGGGAGAGTGGAGATCTGACAGGGCGGTCCCTGCGCAGCGTGGGATTAGCGGAGCGATCCCCGCTGAGCAGCGGATGTTCACGGGGCGGATCATTACGGATCCGCCCCGTGTGAAAGGACCCTTAAAAGAGAAGAATATCGAAAGCTCGTTTGGCTGTACTTTTCCTGTGATCCAGCTGACCATTCGATTTCCACACTGCCTGACCTCTGGTTGGCTCATTTAAAGACTTTGTCTGATCAACCGTGCATGACCATCAGCTGTGCGTGTCCCCGGCTCAGCTCCTAACTACTCTGCTGTCTTTACCCTTCTGATCAACCATGTATGACCCTCAGCTCTGGCTCCTGACCACGCTGTCATCTCTTATTCTCCTGGCCATCCATGTATGACCTCAGCCCAGATCCGGACCTCAATGACACCACTCCAGTTCCTTCCTCATCGGCCATATCCTGCACCAATTTCACTTACTGTGGGTATCAGAACTCTGCCAGCTGCTGGTGCTTCACCTGCTCTCCCACAGAGTTTCTTGTATTTTGCTGGGGTCCTCACCATCCTGTGTTAAAACAACCCAAATAATAACCTCCTGGAGGAGCTACCAGAGAATTATTCTATTGGCACCCCTGTTCCTTTGAGCCTTACACTCACTGTCTTCATCTCCAGGGATTCTTGTACCATAGCTGCAAGAGAAGCCCTTTCATCACTTTGACCTCCAAACAGGTACATGACAGCAATTATTTACATGTATCATACCTGGATGATGTTTCTAGATGGTTGTAATCACTGAAGTAGACATCATTGCTCCAGTGATCCCCACCTGCTTCTGGGTCCCCTGCTGAGTCCCCAACCTAATGCAGTGTGAAAACAAGGGGTCAGCCACACAGCATGGGTGCCATTCAGAGAATACAATGCACTCTCTGATTGGGCAAGGTGGAGAGGTGAAGTGGTTATGTCACACTCTCTATCTCGTCCAATCAAAGTATGCTTTTCAGTCATTAACCACTTAAGCCCCGGATCAATTTGCAGCCAAAGGACCAGGCCCTTTTTTGCGATTCGGCACTGCGTCGATTTAACTGACAATTGCGCGATCGTGCGACGTGGCTACCAAACAAAATTGGCGTCCTTTTTTCCCCACAAATAGAGCTTTCTTTTGGTGGTATTTGATCACCTCTGCGGTTTTTATTTTTTGCGCTATAATCAAAAATAGAGCGACAATTTTGAAAAAAATGCTATATTTTTTACTTTTTGCTATAATAAATATCAACCCAAAAATATATATATAAAAAAAATATGTTTTCCTCAGTTTAGGCCGATATGTATTCTTCTACATATTTTTGGTAAAAAAAATCACAATAAGCAATTATTGATCAGTTTGCGCAAAAGTTATAGCATTTACAATATAGGGGATAGTTTTATAGCATTTTTATTAATAATTTTTTTTTCTGCTCGTGACTTCATCAGGGCACATGACGCAACGCGTAGGGAGTGGCCGGACAACGATACCGTAAGTACTGTGAGACTGGCGCCAGATCGCCATGTTATGCTGTTACACCACGTCTTTGATGTAAGAGGTTTTAATTTTTGTTATTAAAGTCGTTGTTTGAGACGTACTTCACTATTGGGCTTCTTTTGTTCTACTTCACCCCCTCCCTGTTTTGGCGAGTTTTACTGCGGGATCGCGGCCGCCATTTTGGATATAGGAAGCTGGTGAAACATCCCCACTAAAGGAATCCATACTAGGAGAGTTGAGTTGGTGGAGAGATACAGCGGAATTGGAGTGTACCCTTGTGCCCTTTGGATGCCCATGAATGTTTTCTTACAGGTGAGAGGCTAGAGAGCACGTTTAAGGATCAGACCCTCACACACTCACCATCCCCCACTTTGGAGATTGAAGTTTTTTTCCACTATTACCATTTCTTTGTATATCTAGAGACTTTTTTGGGTTAATGGTTATAACCATTCACTATCTGGACTGTATCACTGAAGTTATCTATGCTGCAGTATAGTTATTTATTCCATCTCTCACATATTGATTGGGACCTACCAAGAGCAGTTATACCTCTCATGCTCATTTTTGTTTTTGACACAGTTTTCTTTGCAGTCATCAGCACACGGAGCACTTTATTTTATTCACTATAAATTCACTGTGTATATATATGATATTTGATGTTTTATTATTTATTTAGCACGTGGTGCACTATATATATTTATTCATTTTTTATACTGTGTTAGTATATTCATTTTCTACACTGTGATAGTATATTTATTTATATATTGTTTTTAGTGTTTGGTGCTTATTAGCGCAAAATCATCACTTTATTTTAAGTGGTACCAGACCGCTATTCGCCATACCAGCATCCTAATCACTGCCATACCAGTGTCCTGATCACCACCATACCAGTGTCCTCATGTCCTGATCACCACCATACCAGTGTCCTGATCACCTCCATACCAGTGTCCTCATGTCCTGATCACCACCATACCAGTGTCCTGATCACCTCCATACCAGTGTCCTCATGTCCTGATCACCACCATACCAGTGTCCTGATCACCTCCATACCAGTGTCCTCATGTCCTGATCACCGCCATACCAGTGTCCTTATCACCGCCATACCAGTGTCCTGATCAGCGACATACCAGTGTCCTGATCACCGCCATACCAGTGTCCTGATCACCGCCATACCAGTGTCCTGATCACCGCCATACCAGTGTCCTGATCACCACCATACCAGTGTCCTCATGTCTTGATCACCACCATACCAGTGTCCTGATCACCACCATACCAGTGTCCTTATAAACCCCCTAAACAGTGTCCTGATCACCACCATACCAGTGTCCTGATCACCACTATACCAGTGTCCTGATCACCGCCATACCAGTGTCCTCATGTCTTGATCACCACCATACCAGTGTCCTGATCACCACCATACCAGTGTCCTTATCAACCCCCTAAACGGTGTCCTGATCACCACCATACCAGTGTCCTGATCACTACCATACCAGTGTCCTTATCACCCCCATAACAGTGTCCTGATCACCACCATACCAACGTCCTGATCACCACCATACCAGCGTCCTGATCACCACCATATCAGTGTCCTGATCACCACCATACCAGTGTCCTGATCACTGCTATACTAGTGTCATTATCACCACCATACCAGCATCCCGATCACCCCCATAACAGTGTCCTGATCACCACCATACCAGTGTCCTGATTACCCCCATACCAGCATCCTGATCACCACCATACCAGTGTCCTGATCACCCCATACCAGCATCCTGATCACGCCATACTAGTGTCCTTATCACCCCCATAACAGTGTCCCGATCACCACCATACCAGTGTCCCGATCACCGCCATACCAGTGTCCCGATCACCGCCATACCAGTGTCCCGATCACCGCCATACCAGTGTCCCGATCACCCCCATAACTGTGTCCTGATCACCACCATATCAGTGTCCTGATCACCACCAAACCAGTGTCCTTATCACCACCATACCAGTGTCCTGATCACCACCATACCAGTGTCCTTATCACCCCCATAACAGTGTCCTGATCACCACCATACCAGCATCCCGATCTGTGTTAGTATATTCATTTTCTACACTGTGATAGTATATTTATTTATATATTGTTTTTAGTGTTTGGTGCTTATTAGCGCAAAATCATCACTTTATTTTAAGTGGTACCAGACCGCTATTGGCCATACCAGCATCCTAATCACTGCCATACCAGTGTCCTGATCACCACCATACCAGTGTCCTCATGTCCTGATCACCACCATACCAGTGTCCTGATCACCTCCATACCAGTGTCCTCATGTCCTGATCACCACCATACCAGTGTCCTGATCACCTCCATACCAGTGTCCTGATCAACTCCATACCAGTGTCCTCATGTCCTGATCACCACCATACCAGTATCCTGATCACCTCCATACCAGTGTCCTCATGTCCTGATCACCACCATACCAGTGTCCTGATCACCTCCATACCAGTGTCCCGATCACCGCCATACCAGTGTCCTTATCACCCCCATAACTGTGTCCTGATCACCACCATATCAGTGTCCTGATCACCACCAAACCAGCGTCCTGATCACCACCATACCAGTGTCCTTATCACCCCCATAACAGTGTCCTGATCACCACCATATCAGTGTCCTGATCACCACCATACCAGCATCCCGATCTGTGTTAGTATATTCATTTTCTACACTGTGATAGTATATTTATTTATATATTGTTTTTAGTGTTTGGTGCTTATTAGCGCAAAATCATCACTTTATTTTAAGTGGTACCAGACCGCTATTCGCCATACCAGCATCCTAATCACTGCCATACCAGTGTCCTGATCACCACCATACCAGTGTCCTCATGTCCTGATCACCACCATACCAGTGTCCCGATCACCACCATACCAGTGTCCCGATCACCGCCATACCAGTGTCCCGATCACCGCCATACCAGTGTCCCGATCACCGCCATACCAGTGTCCCGATCACCGCCATATCAGTGTCCCAATCACTGCCATACCAGTGTCCCGATCACCGCCATACCAGTGTCCTTATCACCCCCATAACTGTGTCCTGATCACCACCATATCAGTGTCCTGATCACCACCAAACCAGTGTCCTTATCACCACCATACCAGCGTCCTGATCACCACCATACCAGTGTCCTTATCACCCCCATAACAGTGTCCTGATCACCACCATACCAGTGTCCTGATCACCACCATACCAGTGTCCCGATCACCGCCATACCAGTGTCCTGATCACCTCCATACCAGTGTCCCGATCACCGCCATACTAGTGTCCTGATCACCTCCATACCAGTGTCCCGATCACCGCCATACCAGTGTCCTTATCACCCCCATAACTGTGTCCTGATCACCACCATATCAGTGTCCTGATCACCACCAAACCAGCGTCCTGATCACCACCATACCAGTGTCCTTATCACCCCCATAACAGTGTCCTGATCACCACCATATCAGTGTCCTGATCACCACCATACCAGCATCCCGATCTGTGTTAGTATATTCATTTTCTACACTGTGATAGTATATTTATTTATATATTGTTTTTAGTGTTTGGTGCTTATTAGCGCAAAATCATCACTTTATTTTAAGTGGTACCAGACCGCTATTCGCCATACCAGCATCCTAATCACTGCCATACCAGTGTCCTGATCACCACCATACCAGTGTCCTCATGTCCTGATCACCACCATACCAGTGTCCCGATCACCACCATACCAGTGTCCCGATCACCGCCATACCAGTGTCCCGATCACCGCCATACCAGTGTCCCGATCACCGCCATACCAGTGTCCCGATCACCGCCATATCAGTGTCCCAATCACTGCCATACCAGTGTCCCGATCACCGCCATACCAGTGTCCTTATCACCCCCATAACTGTGTCCTGATCACCACCATATCAGTGTCCTGATCACCACCAAACCAGTGTCCTTATCACCACCATACCAGCGTCCTGATCACCACCATACCAGTGTCCTTATCACCCCCATAACAGTGTCCTGATCACCACCATATCAGTGTCCTGATCACCACCAAACCAGTGTCCTTATCACCACCATACCAGCGTCCTGATCACCACCATACCAGTGTCCTTATCACCCCCATAACAGTGTCCTGATCACCACCATATCAGTGTCCTGATCACCACCATACTAGCATCCCGATCACCACCATGCCAGCATCCCGATCCTCGCCATACCAGTATCCCGATCACCGCCATACCAGCGTCCCGATCCTCGCCATACCAGCGTCCCGATCACCGCCATACCAGCGTCCCGATCACCGCCATAACAGCGTCCCGATCACCGCCATACCAGCGTCCCGATCATCGACATACCAGCGTCCCGATCATCGCCATACCAGCGTCCCGATCACCGCCATACCAGCGTCCCGATCACCGCCATACCAGCGTCCCGATCACCACCATACCAGTGTCCTGATCACTACCATACCAGTGTCCTGATCACCACCATACCAGCGTCCTGATCACCACCATACCAGTGTCCTGATCACCGCCATACCAGCGTCCTGATCACCACCATACCAGTGTCCTGATCACCGCCATACCAGCGTCCTGATCACCACCATACCAGTGTCCTGATCACCGCCATACCAGTGTCCTGATCACCACTTTCATACAGCTTTCCTGTAAGCCTTGTTTGATGCCTACAAAGTCCAAATAATTTAATAAAAAATTGTAAGGAATGTGTTGCCAATGACCACCCATCAATCCATTTAAAACAACACATTGGAGACTTGCTTATCAACCATACAGTACTGACATGCAGTATACAGTATATCAACACTTACACATGTTTGGGATAAAAAGGAGAAAATATGGGGAATAGCATTATTTAAAGCAAAATATATTGTTCATTATTGGAATAAATGCAACATCTTTTCACATTTTTTCCATTTGTCAGCTTTGTTCTAGTTAAAGGCCTTAGAAATGCATTAAAATCGTTGTAAAAAAACTATAGTAGGCAAAATAGTCATTTTTGAGGTTAATCGACGCATACTGAAACTGCTACATTTGGTCTGTGGGGTTACAATGACTTGAGGTCATGCAAGTGTAAGTACAACTACGAGCTCCTGACATGTTTACATTTCATGAAAGGCATTACTGGAGTTTTTAGTCAACTGAAAATGGCACAGAAATACAAAAATGTTTAAATGTTACAATTATATTTTCAGAATGATGCCTGGATTAACCTTAAGCGATAATAAAACCTCATAAGTGCCTCCATAAGGTCCTTGTTCCTCAGGCTGTAGATCAGAGGATTCAGAAATGGGCCAATGAGGACAGACATGACTGTAAACAGTTTATTTAAACTGACCATATCGCTGGAGGAGGGAACAAAGTAAATAAAAATTAAAGAACCATAAAAACTGGAGACCACCGTAATATGTGATGTGCAGGTAGAGAATGCTTTCTTCTTTCCAGTCTTGCTATGGATTCTAAGGATGGTAATGAAAATATAGACATAGGGAAGAAAGGTCAAAAGAAAGACTCCAAATGCAACACCAATGCCTACTATGAATAGGACCACCATGTTTATGAAGGGG
Organism: Lithobates sylvaticus; assembly: GCA_028564925.1. Lineage (NCBI taxonomy): Eukaryota > Metazoa > Chordata > Amphibia > Anura > Ranidae > Lithobates > Lithobates sylvaticus. The sequence goes on along the minus strand of CM053032.1, from coordinate 5,366,977 downwards.
TCAGTACATGTAATTTGATATAAGTGTGGAAGATCACAAAAGAAGTTGTGAATAGAAGATGTTCTGCAGAAGGACAACCTGAGCAAAAGTAAAGTATGAACCAAAGAGATAGAACATCCTCCAACCCAGACCAGAGAGGCCATACGAGTACAGACCCTCCAAGACATAATTAGTTTGTAATGTAGGGGGTGGCAGATGGCAATGTAGCGGTCATAGGACATAGCCGAGAGCAATAAAGTTTCTGAGATAGTAAAGGAGAGGTAGAAAAAGACTTGGGCTAAACAGGCAGGAATGGATATTGATCGTCTTTTTATGACCAAATCAAAGAGCATCCTTGGTGCGGTCACTGATGAATTGGACATATCCAGAAATGCCAAGTTGGCAAGAAAAAAATACATTGGGTTGTGCAGATGGTAGTCAGTGAGGACCAAGAAAAAAATAAGAAGGTTTGTGATAAGAGTCATCAGATAGATGAGAAGGAAGAGCACAAAAAGTCCATTCATGGTCTGTGGATGGTCTGATAGACCCAAAAGAGTAAGATATGTAACCATTGTAAGATTCCTCATTTACTTTTATTTTCTTTGTTTAAACTTATCACTATAACACAGAATTTTAGCTATAGATCTAAGGATTTAATAATTGGAAAACACGCACAGTGTGACTACACTTTATTCTCAGATTTATATCTGTACGTTTGTACCAGCGAATGATGTATTCTTATATAAAATGTTGGCAGTCCCGGAGGACAGTCTGCTGTGTTGTAAGAACACAAGAGCTGAAAGTCTCATTAATGATCTCTAAAGATTTAATTTATAACACCTTGGGAGCCCCTTTTCTATAATTGAGTACAGACTTTAAAATTTACATTTTGAATCCACAGAAAGTGTTTTTATCATTTTGTCACCTATTTTACTTATTGTTTAGTGGACAGAGTGACCTAAAACTCTATTTAAGGAACTAAACTACCATACATACAGACTAGTGCCTCATGCAATCTTCGTGGACATCTAGGGTTCTGGCTCAAAAAGCCCTTCTCTGCTTACTGTTGGAAAATATAGATGGATACTAGCCACATACCAAAGATCTCTTCCTTCTAATGTCCCGTACACACGGTTGGATATTCCGATGGAAAAAGTCCGATCAGATTAAGTTGTCGGAAGATACGATCGGGTGTGGGCTCTAGTGGGCTTTTTCCGTCGGAATTTCCGATGGAAAAAATTTGAGAGCAGGATCTCAAATTTTCCGACAACAAAATCCGATCGGACTTTTTCCGATCGTGTGTCGAGAATTCCGACGGACAAGGTGCCACGCATGCTCAGATCAAATTACGAGACCAAAGCTATTGGCTACTAGCCTCTACGTAGTTCCGTCGTAGGCAATGAACGTCACCGCATTCAGAATGATCAGATTTTCCGAAAACTTTGTCCGACCGTGTGTATGCAACACCAGTTTCGGACAAAATCCGTCTGAAAAAATCAGACGGATTTTGTGGTCGGAATTTCCGACCGTGTGTACGGGGGCTAATTGTTCTTTATTGATCCATCCATAATATATCTCCTTCCATGATGTCCCTGTCCAAAGGATCACCTTGCCTTAATGCATTTAACTAAAACGGCTCGATGAAACGCGTTGCATCATTGTGATCCTCGGGCAGGAACACCATGGAAGCAGCTATATCATGGATGGTTCAATAATGAACAGTTAGGAGGAAGAGCTCTTTGGTGTTGCGGTTTCTATTCATCTATATATTATTCTAAAGAAAGACTGCTTTCTTTTTAGCTTCCATAATTTTGTAGTTGCCTTTTATAAAGGCTACCGATTAACAACTTAACTGGATTGCACAGTTGATAGTCAGTAAGGAAAGCTACAATCCTTAGGCTTGAGTGTATAAAAATTGTATAGGGTCACCGCAGTCTGAAAAGAAAGGCACAGGACACAGGTAGCGGTCTTCCTAAAAAAAACATTAGAGCTTCAATCCCAATGCCGCATACATGCGATCGGAAATGCCACCAGCAAAAGACCGATGAGAGCTTTTGGTCGGAAAGGAGAGGTAGAAAAAGACTTGGGCTATACAGGCAGGAATGGATATTGATCGTCTTTTTATGACCAAATCATAGATGGATTGGACATGTCCAGAAATGCCAAGTTGGCAAGAAAAAAATATGCTCCACCTGTCTTTTGCTGGCGGAATTCCAGCCAGCAAAATATTGAGAGCAGGTTCTCTATTTTTCGGTTGGGAAAAGTTCCTAGCCGAGAATTGAGATAGTCTGTATGCAATTCGGATGTGCAAAAAATCACGCATGCTCGGAAACAATTCGCCAAAAGCCTGCTGGTCTTCTTCACCCTCTGCCCATGCCTGAACACCTATACTGGCAAAACATTTCTTCCTCCAGATTTTTCGTCTTCATGGACTTCCATCTCACATCGTCTTGGATAGAGGCGTCCAGTTTATGTCTAAATTCTGGAGAGCTCTCTGCAGTCAATTGAAAATCAAATTGGACTTCTCCTCTACCTACCATCCACAGTCCAATGGACAAGTGGAGAGGGTCAACCAAACCCTTGGGGCCTACCTGCGACACTTTGTCTCTGCGCGTCAAGACGACTGGGCTGACCTCCTGCCCTGGGCCAAATTTTCTTATAACCTGAAAGAGTCTGAGTCCTCCTCTAAATCACCCTTCTTTGTGGTTTACGGCCATCATCCTCTTCCCCCCCACCCATCCCCACTTCTTCCGCTGTAGACGAAGTCCCCGCTGTAGACGAAGTCACCCAAGAGCTGTCGTCCATCTGGAAAGAGACCCAAAAGACGCTTGCCCTGGCCTCTTCGCGCATGAAGAGACATGCTGACAGTAAAAGGAGACCTCCTCCTGTATTCTCCCCTGGTGATAGGGTGTGGCTCTCCTCCAGGTACATCAGGTTCCGCATCCCCAGTTACAAGTTGGGTCCTCGCTATCTCGGCCCATTCAAGATCAAGGCTCGGATCAATTCCGTGTCCTACAAGCTGCATCTTCCTCCTTCCCTCCGCATCCCCAACTCTTTCCATGTTTCCCTCCTCAAACCCTTTGTTCTTAATCACTTTTCCCCCAAGGTCACCGCTCCTGCTCCGGTCACCGGCTCCTCCGACATCTTTTCCGTTAAAGAGATCCTCGCCTCTAGAACAGTCCGAGGTAGACGCTTCTATCTTGTTGATTGGGAGAATTGTGGTCCTGAGGAGAGGTCCTGGGAACCCGAGGGTAACATCATTGACAAGGATCTCATCCTCAGGTTCTTGGGTTCCAGGAGGAGGGGGAGGCCCAAGAAGAGGGGGAGACCCAAGGGGGGGTACTGTAGCGCCGAGCGCTCCGGGTGTCCCATCCACCCCGGAGCGCTCACGGCGCCGTCTGCCCTGCAGCGCCTCGGTCGGCTCCCCCGACCGCAGGCGCTGCCCTGTTCCCGGGATGCGATCCTCGGCCTGCCCGGGGATCGCATACAGCTCCCCTCACCTTCTCGTCGACCTCTTCAGGCGCGCGCGCGACCTTGCTTTCAATTAAAGGGCCAGCGCACAGTCAATTAGTGCCTGGCCCAATTAGCATCTTCCCAGATCCTTCTTATTCCCACTTCCCCTTCCTATCCTGGCCGGATCTTGTGTTGCCCTAGTGCCCAGTGAAAGCGTTCTTGTGTTTGCTCCTGTTTGTGTATCCAGACCTCTGCCGTTGCCCCTGACTACGAACCTTTGCCACCTGCCCTGACCTTTTTCTACGTTTGACCTCGCCTCTGCCTAATCCTTGTGTACCGCACCTGTCTCAGCTGTCAGTGGGGTCGAGTTGCTATTGGAAGACACGACCTGGTTGCTACCGCCGCTGCAAGTCCATCATGCCTTGCGGCGGGTTCTGGTGAAAACCAGTAGCAACATTAGAACCGGTCCTCCAATACAACCCGTGCTATCGCCTCATTGGCATAGGGGATCCACCTCCTGTTCCCCGCCATACCCGGAATGTGACAGCTTGAGTGTATAAAAATTGTATAGGGTCACCGCAGTCTGAAAAGAAAGGCACAGGACACAGGTAGCGGTCTTCCTAAAAAAAACATTAGAGCTTCAATCCCAATGCTGCATACACGCGATCGGAAATGCCGCCAGCAAAAGACCGATGAGAGCTTTTGGTTGGAAAAAGCTCCATTGGTCTTTTGCTGGCGGAATTCCAGCCAGCAAAAGATTGAGAGCAGGTTCTCTATTTTTCGGTCAGGAAAAGTTCCTATCCGAAAATGCGATTGTCTGTATGCAATTCGGACGCTCGGAAACAATTCGACGCATTCTCGGAAGCATTCAACTTAATTTTCTCGGCTTTTCAGAGAACTTTTGTGTGACCGTGTGTATGCAAGTCAAGCTTGAGCGGAATTCCGTTGGAAAAACCATCCAAGATTTTTCGGACGGAAATTCCGCACTGAAGATTTTTGGGGCTTTGTCCTACCCTCTTTTGCAAATTGTCTTTAATTTTGATTTATTTATTTTTGACATATTCTGCTTTATTCTTTGTAATTTTTAAATGATAATAGTGTTCGTTCATTAAAGTCGTTCTAAAGGCTGCAGGTTTTTTATCTTCATGCATCTTTTTTATGCATGAAGATAAAAAGCCTTCTGTGTGTAGCAGCCCCCTCAGCCCCCCTAATACTTACAAGAGCCCCATCTCGATCCAGCTATGTTGCACAAGAGTCTCGGCTGTCCAGAACTCTCCCTACCCATTGGCTGAGACAGCAGTGGGCGCCATTTTCTCCCGCTGCTGTCAATCAAAGTCACTGAGCCAATGAGGAGATAGAGAGGGCAGCTCCATGTCTGAATGGACCCACAGAACAGCAGCTCAGCTCAGGTCCAGGAGCGCCGGCCCGAGAGCCCATGTTGATTGGCCAGAGGGGGAGCCAATTTAGCAGGTCAAGCAGAAGCGATGTCCGCCGGGACCTGCCGATCCTTCCCCGGAGAGGCAGAGCGGCGATCTGCCTATGTAAACAAGGCAGATCGCTGTTCTGACAGGGGAGGACACAGTGATCTTGTGTTCCTGCTAAGCACGGATCTCTGTGTTCCCCCAGTCAGTTCATCCCCCACACAGTTATAAAGCATCCCCTAGGGACACATTTAACCCCTTGATTGCCCCTGATGTTAACCCCTTCCATGCCAGTGTCATTAGTACAGTAACAGTGCATATTTTTAGCATTGATCACTGTAATAGTGTCACTGGTTCCCAAAAAAGTGTCAAAAGTTTTCAGTTGGGTGTTCAATCTGTCCGCCGCAATCCCGCTAAAAAAAAGAAATACAAATGGCATAAAAATATACCATAGTTTGTAGACACGATTACTTTTGCGCAAACCAATCAATATACGCTTATTGGGATTTTATTTTACCAAAAATATATAGCAAAATACATATTGGCCAAAATTGTTGAAGAAATTAGATTTTGAATTTTTTTTTTATTGGATGTGTTTTATAGCAGAAAGTAAAAAGCGAGTCCGGCGGACACAACGTCTGCCGGCCATCCCGCATTAGTTCCCCAGAGAGCTAAATTGGAGATCTGCCTATGTAAACAAGACAGATCGCCGTTCTGACAGGGGAGAACATAGAGATCTTGTGTTCCTGCTAAGTAGGAACACGGATCTCTATGTTCCCCCCAGTCAGAGCAACCCTCACACAGTTAGCAAGCACCCCCTAGGGACACAGTTAACCTTTTGATCGCCCCTGGTGTTAACCCCTTCCTTGTCAGTGTCATTAGTACGGTGACAGTGCATATTTTTAGCACTGATCACTGTATTAGTGTCACTGGTTCCCAAAAAAGTGTCAAAAGTGTCAGTTAGGAGTCCGATTTGTCCACCGCAATGCCGCAGTCTCGCTAAAAATCGCTGATCATCGGCATTACTAGTAAAAAAAATTAAATTTAAATTCCATAAAAATATCCTATTGTTTGTAGATGCTATAAGCCAATCAATATACACTTATTGGGATTTTTTTTTACCAAAAATATGTAGCAGTATACACATTGGCCTAAATTGATGAAGAAATTCGATTTTTTCTATTTTTTTATTGGATATGTATTATAGCAGAAAGTAAAAAATATAGTTTTCTTTTTCTAAATTGTCTGTGTTATTTTGTATATAGCGCAAACACAAGAAAAAAACGCAGAGATGATCAAGTACCACCAAAAGAAAGCTCTATTTGTGGGAAAAAAAAGAACATCAATTTTTTTGGGTACAGCGTCGCACAATCACGAAAATTGTCAGTTAAAGTAACCCAGTACCGTATTGCAAAAAATAGCCTGGTCATGAAGGGGGTAAAACCTTCATGGAATGAAGTGGTTAATATCACTTTAAGGACCAAGCCTTTTCTGATACTTTTTGTTTACAAGTGAAAATCAATATTTTTTGATAGAAAATTACTTGGGACCCCCAACAATTATATATATTTTCTTAGCAGAGACCCTAGGGAATAAAATGGCGCTCGTTGAAGCTTTCTGTGTCACACGGTATTTGGGCAGCGTTTTTACAAGTGCAGATTTTTGGGGGAAAAAATACACTTGAATTTTAATGCAACAAAACACAATATATAACCCAACTTTTTGGTAAGATATAAAAGATGATGTTAAGCCGAGTAAATAGATACCTAACATGTCACGCTTTAAAATTGCGCATGCTCGTGAAATGGTGACAAACTACGGTACTTAGTCGACGCTTTCTAAATTTTTTTTACAGGTTACCGGTTTAGAGTTATGCCCCGTACACACGGTCGGATTTTCCGACGGAAAATGTATTGTCGGACCATGTTGTCGGAAATTCCGACCGTGTGGGGGCTCCATCGGACTTTTGAGTTTTGAGTTTTATCTCCTGCTCTCAAATTTTCCGACAACAAAGTCCTGTCGGACTTTTTCCGATCGTGTTTAGCGAATTCCGACGGACAAAGTGCCACGCATGCACAGATCACATTACAAGACCAAAGCTATTGGCTACTAGCCTCTACGTAGTCCCGTCGTACGCAACGAACGTCACAATGTTCAGGATGATCGGATTTTCCGACAACTTTGTCCGACCGTGTGTATGCAACACCAGTGTCGGACAAAATCCGTCGGAAAAAATCCTTACAAAAAGCATTACAGAGGAGGTCTAGTGCTAGAATTATTGCTCCCGCTACAATGTCTATGGCGATACCTCCCATATGTGGCTTGTTTAAATATAAGTGCACAACTTACGTATGCATTCACTTCTGTGAGGGATGAGGACACTTTACATTTTTATTTATTAACTTATTTTTTACACTGTCCCTTTAATTTATTTTTATCACTTTTATTCCTAATACAAGTGTCACGTACCGGGTACGGCGGGGAACAGGAGGTGGATCCCCTATGCCAATGGGGCGATAGCACGGGTTGTATTGGAGGACCGGTTCTAATGTTGCTACTGGTTTTCACCAGAGCCCGCCGCAAGGCGGGATGGACTTGTAGCGGCGGTAGCAACCAGGTCGTGTCTTCCAATAGCAACTCGACCCCACTGACAGCTGAGACAGGCGCGGTACACAAGGATTAGGCAGAGGCAAGGTCAAACGTAGCAAAGGGTCAAGGCAAGTGGCAAAGGTTCGTAGTCGGGGGCAACAGCAAAGGTCTGGATACACAGTAGGAGCAAAACACACAACGCTTTCACTGGGCACTAAGGCAACTCAAGATCCGGCAAGGGCAGGAAGGGGAAGTGGGTTAATAAGGGTAATGGTGAATCATGATTGGGCCAGGCACCACTTAATTGTGCGCTGGCCCTTTAGGAGGAGGAAGAGCCGCACGCGCACGCCTGGAGAGGGGGGGACGAGCGCGCAGGAGGAGGCAGACGGCAGAGCTGGCGGGGACGGGTAGGCAGAGTGGGATGCGATCCACGGGCGGACCGGGGACGCCGCGTGGATCGCATCCCCGAGACAGAACAGCGCCTACGGCCAGGGGAGCTGGCCGGGGCGCTGCAGGGGGAGAGACGCCGTGAGCGCTCCGGGATGGACGGGACACCCGGAGCGCTCGGCGTTACAACAAGGAATGTATACATCCCTTGTAATAGAAATAAGGGATGACAGGTCCTCTTTATGGAGAGATGTGGGGTCTTATAGACCCCACATCTCTCCTCTACCTTTAAAATCAAAAGATAAAGAAGAAAATTGATCTTGTGCTTTAAAAAAAAAAATGTTTACTTCCATCCGACGTGACGTCATGGTGTTGCTCTGGTCCTCCAAGATCATAGTGGTGGAGAAAGAAGATCTGGTCTCTCCTCACCTCTGTGACCAGCCGCGCAAATCGTCGGATTGTTTTCTGGGCTCCCTGGTAACAGCGGAAACACCAGTGAGCGGCGGTGGTGGGGTATGGGCGACATGACCCCTTCTAGCCGAGGAAGAGAATCGCTGGCTGAAAAATAATATCCCGGTAAACCACTTCGAAGGCGCAATGTGTATATACTGTACGTATTGCAGACTTTGAGTGGTTATTAACACTTTTCTTTTTATGTATAGCGCCTCTAACTTTGGATGTGAGTCTTATAGGTTTTAATTTAAGCCTTTTAACCACTTGCGTCGTTTTATGTTGCTACTTTGAAGAGGAATATCGTTTTTTATGGCAGCAGCTAGCTGCCATAGCCCCGGAATCCTCTTCTTCAGCCGGCGGTCCGCTTTCAGATAAAAGTGGTCTCTGCGGCGGATTCGCCGCAAAATCACTCTTATGGGCAGAGCCTTCCGCTGCTTACGGGAGCCGTCTGTAGTGGTAGAGGCGATCCTGTGTCCTGTTAGGCATGGAGACGAGTGAGGGGAAGATGGCCCCCACCCGTCTCCATACCACTGCAGGGCGGAAGTGACGTCAAAACTTCACTTCCGCCCATAGCTCTTAAAGGGACATTTAAAAAAAAAAAAAAATTCAAATGACATTTCATTTATTTTTATTTTTTTATTGCATTTTAGTGTGAGGTATTTTTGACCCCAGAGCTCATATTTAAGAGGACCTGTCATGCTTTTTTTCTATTACAAGGGATGTTTACATTCTTTGTAATAGGAAGAAAAGTGACACCATTTTTTTTTAAAAGAACAGTGTAAAGGGTAAAATAAAAAAGAAATAATTTTTTTTAATGTTCCCCGTTCCGCCGAACTCACGCGCAGAAGCGAACGCATATGTGAGTAGCGCATATTAAAACGGTGTTCAAACAACACATGTGAGGTATCACCACGATCGTTAGAGTGTGAGCAATAATTCTAGCCCTAGCCCCCCTCTACATCTCAAAACATGCAACCTGTAGAATTTTTTAAACGTCGCCTATGGAGATTTTTAAGGGTAAAAGTTTGTCGCCATTCCACGAGCGTGGCATGTTGGGTATCAATTTACTCGGCGTAACATTATCTTTCACAATATAAAAAAAAAATTGGGCTAACTTTACTGTTGTCTTATTTTTTAATTCAAAAAAGTGTATTTTTTCCCAAAAGAGTGCGCTTGTAAGACTGCTGCGCAAATACGGTGTGGCAGAAAGTATTGCAATGACTGCCATTTTATTCTCTAGGGTGTTTGAAAAAAATGTATAATGTTTGGGGGTTCTAAGTAATTTTCTAGAAAAAAAAACAGTTTTTAACTTGTAAACAACACATCTCAGAAAGGGGCTCAGTCCATAAGTGGTTAAACTTATAGCTTGAGGAAATATATATAGCAGTGTGTTTTCATACAGTCAATTTGAAACATTCCAATTTCTGTTTTGTATTTTCAACAATATTTCTTCCCAGCCTAAAGCCCCATACACACGGTCGGACTTTTTCATGGATTCTGTCCGATCGGACAATGTTGTTGTAAAATCAGACCGTGTGTATGCACCATCGGACAGTGTACGTCGGATTGTCCGACGGACAAAGTCTTATCTCCTGCTGGAAAGATTTGCCGACAACACGGTCCGATCACACCAAATCCGATCGTGTGTAGCGTTGTCCGACGGACAAAGTGCTACGCATGCTCAGAAGAAATTCTGTGACGGAAGCGCTCGGTCAGGTAAAACTACCTTTCCTAATCGACACAGCACATTCGTCACGCTGCAATGTTAAAATGTCTTTAATGCAGCGCATTCTCTTTTTCTTTACAATGCAACAAGAATGACATGTTTTAGCTGCTCCTATTCACCCGCACTTCTCACAAACTTACTTCTTTATTACTTTTCAGCATTTATACACTACATGTTTATTTTTACTCAGATCGTAAAAGAATCTTTGTTATATTTTTAGCATGATTTGTCTTTTTTTTTTTTTTTTTCTGAATACATATTTGAAGGAGAATTTTTTTTTTTTTTTTTTTGGAGGGGGGTTGTGTGTCTCAACTTAGCAAAACCACATTATTAACATTTGTATTTCTTGCTTAAATTTACTAGGAGTTTGTTGGTTGTTGGTGCCCCTTGTTAATTCTACTTTAGGATTAGTGAAATGTACCTGCCTACTCAAAGAAAAACTGTCATTGTAGAAAAGTAAAACACAATAGGCAATGATTATTTCAAATCCCAAAAACATTTATTTAGGTCTCAGCAACAAACCAAAGAGGAACGCAGCCATGGTGAAACTTGGGGAATTTGCAAAGCCTTGGACCCCCACGGCAACCATCATTTTTCAAGCGTAGAAAATTGGAGGCCTGAGGAGTACATATATTAAGGGGAGTGCAATCTGGTCCTGAAGTCCAAAGCATCCGGAACTGCAGCAGATGCCATCTAGGTCCCCAGGCTCTGGTACTACAAGAGGCTCCATCTTCTCTCAGACCAGACTGAATCCAGGTCGTCACTCTCAGGTCTTCCTTCCACGCTTCCTTGCACGCTGTGGCTGTCGTGCTGGTGGGGTGGCAGAAGGAGGAGGAGGAGGAGGAGGCGGAGCATGGTAACTATGGCAAACATGTGTGAGTGGGGTCATCTCCCCAGCCCTACCCTTATTTAGGACATGGAGGATGAGCCCCTCACACATGTTGCGTTGCCTCACCTCCATACCCATCATCTTCGTGACAACCAAGGAGGCAAAGGTCTCCTCGTCGGTGGGTGTGGCATGTAGGGAGGCTGAAGCCTCTCTGATCATCCGGAGCGCTGACTCTGCCGCATCACCCCCCCTTCTCGCCCTTCTGTACTGAGGGCGGAGGGGAGGGATTTGGGTGTCAGTCAGGCTCCGAGGCCTAGCCCCCTCTTGGCTGCCACTACCCACCTCTTGGCTGCCACTAACCCCTGCCTCCTCCTGACTGCCACCTTCCACAGCCACCTCCTGGCTGAGGTCTTCCTGTGTATGAAAAAGGGACATAGTTTCAGTTATTTGTTCATCAAACACACACAATTCTCATCTAGTGACTGGTGCAAAATGTTTACAAATAGAAAACCATACAATTCTCAGCCCTGCAGTTTAGATTCTGGCCCCAAATGTCTCCAACACTACTGTCTGTTGATATGTCAAACACGTTAGGAACTAAGCAATTGGCGATCCAGAATTAAGTGAACATCATTCATTATTCACATAAATGGTAACAAAACTACTATACCTGGAACAAGCTGGGCTCCTCCACCTCTTCCATACTGGAAGGCCCAGGTTGCTCCTCGGAAGCCTCATCAGGGGTGGCCTGCGCGCAAGGAAGCGTGGAAGGAGGAGTCGAGAGTGGCTCCGTGACATCAGCCTGGTCTTTGAGAAAATGGAGACTCTCATAGTACCAGAGCTTGGGGGCATAGACCTCATCTGCTGCAGTTGCAGTTTCTTCCGACTTCAGGACCTTCTTGCGCTCCCTGATATACGCACTCCTCAGGCTGCCAATTTTCTTTCTTATATCATCAACAGTTGCCGCGGGGAACCTTGGCTTGACAAATTCCACAAGTTCCAGCAGGGCTGCGTACCTCTTTGGTTTGATGCTGTAATGGGGGTGTTTAGCCTGCCATAAAATGGGAAATTCCCTGTATTTGGCAATGAAGAGGGGGAGAAAACTCATGTCGTTGAATCCCTTCATAATCTCTGCAAGACACAACACCACACCAAACACTATAAATTATGTCAGGCTAAACTCTCCTAATCTTCTCCATAAAGAAGCCTCAAGTTCGAATCAGTCTAGGCTAGTTATGTACCAACGTCAAATTGTACCTTCGTTTCTAGCGATCGTCTCGTGCGTGAGTTTTCTCTCCCCTTGTCTCCCAGATCGTGGCTACGACACAGGCGTGTGACGTTTTATATACAGTGCGCATGCGTCAAACTCCGCCCGCCCCTGACGATCTTTCTCGTCTATTCCCCACCCCTTCTCTTTATGGCGCAGTGGGGAGAGCACATGGCGGGGACACAGCAGGTGTGCCCCAAATATCCCACCAACGAGGAGGAGGACGAGGAAAGTCCGGAGGCAGAAACGTCCCGATCCCGGAGCCTGAAATTCAAGGCCTCCAATATGTCATTTGGAGAAATGTTGGAGATGGTGGACATATTAAAGAGGAGCGACTATGATGGGAAGTATGGGCCTTACCTCAACCCCAATGTCCGCAAGGCCAAGATCATGTCTAAAGTTGTGAGAAGGCTGTACAATCATTTTGGGGTACAATGATCCAAGGAGCAACTGAGGAAACGCTGGTCAGACCTGAAACTGAGGGAGGCCGATCAGTACAGAAAGATCAAGCGAATTCTTCAAAAAAGTAAGTAGTTGTGTTTTGTGTTTGCTTTCTTGCTTGCATACTGCTCCATGTGGTTTGATTTTTACAAAGTTGTACATTCCAAAATGGCCACTTTCAGGTTCGTCTGTGCATTCGATCGTACTCAGCCTCGATCTTTCTGCCACTGTCATGATCGTGTGTGTCCATTCGATCGTACGCAACCTCGATCGTTCGGCCACTTATAATACGATGTTTGGTGTTTTTTTGGGGGAAAGGAAGTTTGTTCTCACTAGAAATGTCATCAAGAATGTAAAGCCAATTTATTCAATGTAAAGGAGAGGTCACCCAGTAGCTGTTTACCCATCTGGACTCTAGAGCACTAGTGCTGGGACACCCAAACCCCCTTTTTATTATGCTTTTCCACACATGTGCTCCAGTGGATACTAGAGGGGGGTCTCCATCACACAAACTTCTACCAAAAAGCTAGTAAGTTTAGCACCTTTACAAAGTGACTACATTCATGTAGTTGGCATTTGTAACTGGCCAAACAAAAATAGTGTCCGTCACTTTCAAGCAATGTTTGTCATTTCCTATTTCTGCCCTCAATAGATTGTGTTGCTAAATCTTCCTTTTGTACATTCTCATAGGGGAGCGAAAACTTGGGCCGTCTGAGGAAACCCCAAAACCAACACCTCCCAAAAAAGGTGAAAGAGCAGAAGCAGAGGAGGAGGAGGAGGAAGGAGAGATCATCGAACTTGGAGAAATTGTCACCACAACAGGTGAGTGTGGGAGAACACAGCTACTGGTAAGCTAATCAATGTATGGCTGCCTCATTTCCAACACCCGATTTTTGTTTGTTTGTGGTTTTTAGGTGACGTGGATGTTGTGGAAGAAAAATCGCACTTTACCACAGAGAGTGCCCACGTACTCATCGGGGAGATAATGGTCTGCAATAGAGATCTAGATTACATAAAGCAAAACATCAATGATGTTCAACAAAAATTGAAGAACATCATTGATGTTTTAGGAAAAATATGAAAACGCACCAAGTAATTAACACACATTTGTGCCAGCTTCTGAACACATTTGCAACTTAAGAACTGTGTGAAATTTGGAACATGCACACATTGTGTCCACATGTGCTAGCTCCCATCATGGTGGATGAATGCCAACGTTTTTTTGGGGGTGCAACCACTTTACGAACTACGAAAGTGGTTGTGGTGAAGGGGTTGCACCCCCAAAAAACGTCCATTCATCCCCATGATGGAAAATGGCACTTTTGAAGCTTCTAGGCATGTGTTTTACCATCTAATGACCATTTTCAGACCCAAATTGTGTGCATGTTCTAAATTTCCACTTTCCAGGGGTGACCCCCCCATGTGATGAAGGCAAGATCAAACACACTTTGAACATATAGTCATGTCTGATCTTGTCTTCACTTTACAAAGTTGAACTTTCCTAGTTCATAGGTTCTGTTTTGCTCCATGCCTGGTTTTACCAATTGCGGAATGTTTGTAAACAATGTTGTAAATAACCAAGATGTTGTCAGTTTGGGCGTGAAGATTGTAAACGCACTTGTGAATGTTTTCCAAGTAAACTTTTTTATTTTTCTAAATGTGTGGCTTCCTTATTTAAAAAACACAATGCATTATGTATGTCAAATGTAAAGGATATGGGGGGCAATGGGTGTTATTTACTAAAGGCAAGTCCACTTTGCACTGCAAGTTTCTTTTCCAGGGCACTTTTTCACTGCACTTGTAGAGCATAGTGGATTTGACTTATGTAAATGACACCCACAGTGCTTTGTACAAAAACACGGAGCACAGCATTTTTGAGAATACACACATGTCTGACCTGGTGATGAAAAGGAGTATTTTGGGTGTCAGTTATGCAGTACAAACCTTCTCTAGACCAAAGATTAGGTAGCAAACACACAACATGAGAATAATCTTTTTGGGAAGAAGAGACTGTTACCTCCTTTTGCCCAGAAAGTGCATTCCCACTGTCGAAGGCAAAGGGAAAAAATTTCAAGGTAAAATAAGCTAAAAAGAATACTGAAATGACAAGAAATCATAGGTTGGTTGAAATATCAGATTTAGTAAAAAATGCCTCTCACACATCGTCAGGCAGAGCAATGGCCCCCCTACCCACAAAGTACTCCATATATTGCTCGCGGACCGCGCGGGCATTTAGAGGGGGCAAGCCTGGACGTGCCACTTGAAGGGCTGTGAGGTCCGCATTTGGAGGGCCCTCCACATCTGGGCCAACGGGCACCACATAGTTCCTGTTATGTCTTTTGAGGAAGTTGTGCAATATGCAACAGGCAAGAACTATGTGGTTCAGCTTGTATTCCGCCAAGTTAATTGCCGTCAAGAACAGGCGGAAGCGGCTGGCCAGGATGCCAAAAGTGTTCTCCACAACTCTTCTGGCTCTGGACAGCCTGTAGTTGAAGACCCTCTGGTCTGGGGTGAGGGTCCTCATCGGGAACGGCCTCATCAGATGGGGAGTCAACGCAAACGCTTCATCTGCGACAAAGACGAAGGGGAGTCCTTCTGCATTCTCCTCTGGAGGTGGCAAGCACAGACTGCCACTTTGGAGACGCCAGTAGAACTCCGTGTGCGCAATGGCACCACCATCCGAGATCCGGCCGTTCATCCCCACGTCCACATACATAAATTCATATGTTGCCGACACCACCGCCAACATCACTACACTATTAAACCCTTTATAATTATAATAGTAGGACCCCGAGTTGGGCGATGGGACGATGCGGACGTGTTTCCATCAATTGCCCCTCCGCAGTTAGGAAAGTCCCAACGGCTGGCAAAGTGGGAGGCCACAGTCTGCCATTCCTGTGGCGTGGAAGGGAACTGTGGAGTGAAACAAGAAAAAAAAAATTAGTCACTTTGCACATAAACATTGCAAGCAGATTAGACAATCAACATCTTGGAACAAGAGCATTGTATAAAATTGGAGGCTGGAAAGTATTTGCACAGAAAAGTAGAGGCTCCCCTTCACAGATTACTCACCCCCCATCAATCCCCACACTTCTGATGGGCCATTGGCAATAACTAGGGTTTTGGGGGGGGGGGGGGGGTTGTTGGACAGGTAACCCTCTGCACTTCATTGATTGGCAAATGGCTCAATAATGTGTGCTAGTTTGGCCAGACACTCTGTACTTAACACTATTGGCAGCCCCCAGGAACGCTAAACTAACATTTCAAACCCCCCCCCCCCCCCCAAAAAAAAAGGAAAGCACATTGTGACATTATGAAATTACCAAGCAAGCTAATAGGAGAGAAAGAACACAAAAAATTAGGAAATGGAAAGTATGGAGGCAGCCCCTTGCACTACATGCTTTGCAGAATTCATCCCTAAAGATGCCCACTATAAAGAGGTAGGTATATAGTGTGTATTGACCTTGGGAAAGCCAGCAGATAGAGGATTGGTACCATCTGACAGAGCAGTTGGGGGAGGGGGTTCCTAATGAGTTTGCCCCCCCCCCCACCAAAAACAATAAAAAAAAGGGGCTCTACATGAAGTAAACCACACAGCAAACACTTGTGCATATTTTAGGGGGTGTTTGGGGGCAAAAAATACTATGCAGCAGACAAAATACATTGCTTAAGTGACTAGGCCATAGGTGTCTATTGGGGCAGAAGAGCATGCTGGGGAGGTAAGTGAAGGGAAAAATGCATGAAGGAGAAAGGGGGCACAGCATATTAGAGCATATTGCAATCATGGTAATTAGGGAAGGAGGTCAAAAATAGAAGACATTAGCAAACAGAGCATACATAGAAGGGAATAGTCAAGTAGAAATGTTACCTTAATATAGTCCTCCTGCAGGACCTGGATGATTGCAGAACAGGTCTCTGGAATAATGATTCCCAGGGCCTGGGGAGAGATACCTGAAGAGAACTTCAAATCCTGAAGACTTCTCCCTGTCGCCAAGTACCTCAACGTGGCAACAAGCCTCTGCTCCGGAGTAATGGCTTGTCTCATGCAGGTATCCTGCCGGCTGATAAAGGGGGTCAGCAAAGCCAAAAGACGGTGAAAATCGGGGTCCGTCATCCTGAGAAAGTTCCTGAAATCATCAGGATTATTCTCCCGGATCTCACGAAGCAAAGGCATGTGCGAGAACTGGTCACGCTGAAGCAACCAATTCTTGGTCCACATACTCCTCGTCACTCTGTTCATGGACGGGTCTTGGGTCAAAGCTAAAAGCCCGACACCAATTCCGCGTACAGCACGAACTCGGCGACGAGTACGCACGGGAAACATTGCTCACAAGGTCACAAAAGGTCGGCTGGTCAGAACGGACAAACAGAAAGCACCGATAAACAGCAAGGCCTGAAAGAACGAAATGAATAGCAGAAACGAGCAGACAATAAGCAGTGCAAATCAAAGCGTCCTATATCAAGATATAGGCCGCAATGACCAACAAATGCGAACTGACTACAAGCACTAATAAACAGATACGCACGACAAGCACAAACTGAAGAGCAGTAACGATCTGAGTCAGAAAACTGAGAAGCGCGAATCTTAAGTCACCAAACTTCGACTAACTCGCCATAAACACGGGATCAGCAGAAGGAGCCCAACGGGTGCCTGACGTGGTGCTGAACTTCCCTTTTCTAATCTCGTGGACGACGACTTACGTCACGACGTTCTTGCAGACCGGATATTCCGACAACGTAGTCCGACCGTGTGTACGCAACACCAACATCGGACAAAGTACGACGGACAGGATCCGACCGACCTGGTCCGCGGATTGTCCGACCGTGTGTATGGGGCTTAAGTCTTGCAAAGCAGCACTCAGTCTTGGGAATTTTGATCTCTAAAAATTAAGTGTTTTTTTTTAAATCTTATCTAGGATAGTTTGTTGATGGATTCCTTCATTTGAACATAAGTAATAATCTCCATATTGTTTGAGATTAATGGGTCCAGCAGAGCATCATTTTTAGTTGGGGCTTCTGTAAACTGTACCATAAAATTGTCTTGCTAATAATTGCTATGTCAATGACACCATAAATTTAATGTAATTTATTGTAATAGTTTACCTGTTCAGCATTCAATACACCTTTTGTTAAAAGAAATAAGTAAAAGGATACAAAAAGAGTAAAATATATTAAATTATTTAAAAACTAAAAGGATGTCTTCCCAACTTACACACACATACAGTCAGTGTTGGTCATCTTACTTTAAAAAAAGCAATTAGTTAAGTTACAAATTACTTCTCCCAAAAAGTAATTGCGTTAGTAACTCAGTTACTACATTGGAAAAGTAATTAGTTACTCAGCAAAGTAACTGTGACTTTTTTTTATATTCTATAGACGGGACTGGCGAAGGAAGTGAATGTCACTGCCTCCATTGGCGAGATTGACACCTCTGCGACTTATATAGGCATAAGGAGCGGGGTCGAAGGAGAAAGCCAGGCTCCTCTGGTAGTAAAAGAGCTAGCGGTAAAAGAGCAGAAGATAGCGGAGGAGCCTGGAGAGAAGACACCCGAAGTTGAAAAAGACCCCGGAGCTTTCTAATAAAGTACTTTAACCACTTCCCACCCGGCCAATGTAGATATACGGCCGGGTGGGAGCCATCTACTTCTGATAGGACGTTCAGGAACGTCCTTCAGAAGTAGAGGGATCGCGCGCGCGCGTGCCCGCGCAGCGGCGCGATCCCGATGCGGCCGTGTCACCCGGACACGGCGCATCTCGAATCGGCAGGAGGGCACGGTGATTGGCCCTCCTGATCACATGACGGCCGTGACGAATCACGGCTGTCATGTGATGTAAACAAACAGCCGGTTGCTAGGCAATCGGCCCTCCTCTCCTCACACGGAAGTCGTCGGTGAGGAGAGGAGAGCGGATCGCTGCAGCCGGCTGGTGATCAGTGAGTATGAGATGTTTTTTTACTCACTGATCACCAGTCTAGGGTCCCCCATAGTAAAACACACGTCCCCACAGTAAGACACACATGTCCCCACAGTAAGACACACATGTCCCCACAGTAAAACACACATGTCCCCAAAACACACATGTCCCCAAAACACACATGTCCCTAAATAATAAAAACACATGTCCCTCACATATGTCCCACTAAAATCACATGTGCCAATGATTATCTGCACACATATGTCCGTGATCACCTGCACACCCCTTTTACATGATCATTTGCGTACATATGTCTGTGATCACGCGAACCAATTATTATACACTTAACGGAATTTTTTTTACAAAAAACATGTAGCAGAATACATTTTGGCTTAAATTTATGACAAAATTTGATTTTATTGGATTTCTTTTAAAAAAGAAAGGAGAAAATATTGTTTTTTTTCAAAATTTCCGCTATGTTTTCGCTTATATCGCAAAAAATAAAAAACTGAGTCGCGAATAAATACCACCAAACTAAAGCTCTATTTGTGCGAACAAAATGATAAAAAATTCATTTGGTTACAGCATTGCATGACCGCGCAATTGTCACTGAAAGTGCGCGAGCGCTGAAAGCTGAAAATTGGTCTGGGCAGGAAGGGTGTTTAAGTGCACAGTAGGCAAGTGGTTAAAAACCTGTGTTTTTTTTATTAACACTTTTTTCCCCAGGTGAATGGGTAGGGGTACATCGTACCCCATACTCATTCACATAGGGTGGGGGCCGTAATCTCGGGGCCCCTTTATTAAAGGGGCTCCCAAATTCTGATGAGCCCCCCACCCACAAACCCTGACAACCAATGGCCAGGGTTGTCGGGAAGAGGCCCTTGTCCTCATCAACATGGGGACAAGGTGCTTTGGGGTGGGGGGGGCGCAGGGTCTGCTATGGACTTTGGGGGGACCCCCACGCCATTTTTTTGGTGTAGGGGTTCCCCTTTAAATCCATACCAGGCGATGGGGCTCGCAAGGTGTCAATCTCGCCGATGGAGGCGGCGACATTCACTTCCTTCGCTAGTCCTGTCTACCCGGTCCCGGGCGGAAGATGTAATGGCGGTAACGCCGCCAAAGTAATGGGAACAGCGTTACCATGAGGGGAAGAGTAATCAGTTAGATTACTCGTTACCCTCTAAAGTAACTGCATTAAGTAACTCTTTTTATTTGAACTGAGTTACTTACATCAAAACATACAGTACATAAACATGCTGCACATACATAGACATACTAAGTCAGGACACTTGTATGTACATATACCCCAGGTACACATCCCAGCACACACCAGAAATAGAAAAATAAATTGACTTTAATTACATTTTGGAGAAAATATTTCGTTTAACTCTGACATGATAGGCTGTAACCGTTTTTTAATTAATCACCATTTAGCAATTTTGAGTATCTTAATTTTTCACTGGCTTGAAAGAACCCAACATTTTTAGCCTAGAAATATATGATAATTATTAATCAAACAAAGCCTCATATATTTTTTATACATCATATTTGTGAATTACTTGAGTCTGAAAATATAACAAAGGCAAAACCTATTTTTTTAGTTTTGGATGGAGTGGAGAGGGATTAGATGCCCTGTCAGGTTTTTATTGCTGTCTTTGCCCCCCCATTAGGGGAATTCCCCCTCTCTATGTGTCATGTTTACCGTTATTATGAAAAGTAAAAGGTAATCCCAAATTTAGTGTTGTCGCCAGAGCAGTAATAGAGGGGAAATCTTCCAATGGGGACACTAGTTCTGGTGACTTAGGGGCCCAAATTGATTCCATTAATTTGCAGGGATTTATTCTCATTTCCTGTTTTGACTCTGGGACAGGAAGTGAAAGTAAATCTCCCCAATGGGACACAGATAGCAAAAAAAACTGACAGAGGTTATAACCCTCCCTTACTCTATCCAAAATGAAAATAGTTTCGCCTATAGTTCTATTTGAATGGAAACAGGTAAACATGTGCACTGCAAAAAATTTGTTCGTTTCATCTTTTTTTTTTTTTTTTCGGGTCATTCGTTATGATCCCCATTCGAAAATTCGTAATTTCATAAATTAGAAAATCCGAAAATAAGAAAGAAAATCCGAAAAATTTTAAGGACGAAATCTGAAAATTCAAAATAATAACTAACTAACTAACTAATAATAACTAACTATTAAATCATAGGTATTGGAATTTTCTTTCAAATTTGGCTGTTAGTGAATGTAACGAATGTGAATTTATCTGAGGTTACAAACTATCCAAAATAACGAATGCTGCATCTAAACAAATGGAACAGAACAATTCAATAATAAATAATAATAACAAAAAGTTTTTATTATTATTATTGTTATTTATTAATTATATTTAATATAATTATAATATGTATTATTAATGCGTTACGTTCCATCCGTTTAGACACGGCATTCGTTGTTTCGGAAAATTCATATTCGTTATGTTCACTAACAGCCAAATTTGAAAGGGAATTCCAAAAGCTATTATTTATTAGTTAATTATTATTTCAGATTTATGAATTTTCAAATTTATGAATTTTCAAATATTTTATAATTTACAAATATTCAGAAAACATTTGCTAAATGGGTTTTCGTTAATGCGGATGTTTCCAAATTAACTCATTTGATGAAATGCATTAAAAAACAAATTGGAAACTAAACGAATTGCACATGTCAGAAAAAAAGTTTTTCTGTAAGCCTTGCTTGACACCTAAAATGTCCAAATGATTTACTAAAAATATGTATTTAATATTATAAGTATTCTGAGTTGATAATTTTCATCCATCAATCCAATGAAAACAATATATTGGACGCTTACCAACCATACAGCACTGACACAGATACCAACACTTACACATAATTGAGGTCCCTGTACTTGGGATAAAAAGGAGAAAATAAATTAGTAAAAATATTATTATATTATTATTATATTATTATTATTATACAGGATTTATATATCACCACCAGTTTTCTCAGCACTTTACAACTTGAGGGCAGACAGTACAGTTACAATACATTTTAATACAGGAGGAATCAGAGGGTCCTGCTCCGGAGAGCTTACAATCTAACAGGGAGGGAGGGTCAAGATATACAAAAGGTAATTTTGGGAGCAATACGATTGCAAAAAATGTTGCTCATTATTCAAACTAAAGCAAAACATTTTTTATTTTTCTTCCATTTGTCAGCTTTATGCCAGTTAAACACTAGACATGTGCGTTTCGTTTCGTTCTGAATTAATATTCGGACAAAGTTTTTGTATAACCAAATTACAATATAAAAATTTTTTACCTGAATTCTCCGCATACCTAAATGAAATTCGTTGAATTTCGGAAAAAATGAAGACTGAAATACAAATTGAATTATACATCGAGCTCCAGTCGAATTCTAACTGTACACATATTGCTAAAATAAAAGACAGTGTGTGTGTTCTCACAGTGCCATTTCGAAATAATACTGTTTTAGTTAAGCCAATGGTTATTTAAAGAGTCATTGTAATCATTTGATAAAGATTTTGTTCACTTTGCCACATTCGAATATAAAAAAAAAATCCAAAGTTTTCAATCCAAACGATTCAAAATGTATTGATTTAGAACATTTCGAATAAAAAAAAATTGGTTAATTTAAAGAAAATTCAAAAAATTCCGAATACAAATCCCGAATGCGAACTGAACAAATCAACCAAATTTAACAAAACAAAAAAACTAGATTAACGAATCAAAATGAAGCGAAACACATTTTTCCGTCATAAACACCTTTAAAGATGCATTAAGATCTTTGTAAAAGGAATGATGGTAAACAAAATAGTAATTTTGAGGATAAACAAAGGATATTGAAACTGCTACATTCAGTCTGCGGGTTACAACCACTCCTGGTCATGCAAGTGTATGTAAAGCTATGAGCCTCTGACATGTTTACATTTTATAAAGGGCATTACTAATATTTTTAGGAAAATAGAGTTGCTGGGTGTCAGAGAGTCAGAGGCACCATATCCCTCAATAAGCAGAACATTGATGAAAGCAGAAAAAAAAATATTTTAAAGGTGCCAAGCACACACTTTTTTATATATATAAAATAACTTAAACATTTATATATAACTAAATAAAACTAAAATATATATAAAATAACTTAATTTATTGTTTCAACATTTTAAAACCAACATTTCACATAACAAAGCATGATACAGTATCCATACGACAATGGTACAGGTTCAGTGACTTCGGCTCCACATGTTTCGCCGAGCTATGGCTTCTTCAGGAGAATTTTATAAATACTGCATATAGAATCAGTAAGAATTCAAAACAGCACAATAGTCACATATGCGACTGACATATATCAACAGTTCATAACACACATATGTATATGAAATAAATCATAACAATAAACAATTAATACATTTGTTGCTTTTGCTGACATTTTTAGTCAACTGAAAATGTCCCGGAAATACAAAAAGTGTCAACACAATGATATTTTCATCATGATGCCAGAATTGGCCTTAAGTGATAATAGGTCCTCATTAGTGCCTCCACAAGGTCCTTGTTCCTCAGGCTGTAGATCAGAGGATTCAGCAATGGGTTAATGAGGGCAGATAGAACTGTAAACAGTTTGTTTAAATTGACCATATGGCTGGAAGCTGGAACCATATAAATAAAAATTAAGGAGCCATAAAAGATGAAGACCACCGTAATATGTGATGTGCAGGTGGAGAATGCTTTCATCTTTCCAGTCTTGCTACGGATTCTGAGGATGGTACTGAAAATAAAGACATAAGGAAGAAAGGTCAAAAGAAAGGCTCCAAATCCAAAACCACCGCCTACTACAAATATGACCACCATGTTTATGAAGGTGTCAGTACATGTAATTTGATATAAGCGTGGAAGGTCACAAAAGAAGTTGTGGATGGAAGCTGTTCTGCAGAAGGACAACCTGAGCAAAAATGAAGTATGAATAAAGGAGGCAAAACATCCTCCAACCCAGACCAGAGAGGCCATACGAGAACAGACCCACCAAGACATCATTAGTTTGTAATGTAGGGGGTGGCAGATGGCAATGTAGCGGTCGTAGGACATAGCCAAGAGCAAGAACATTTCTGAAGCAGCAAAGTAGAGGTAGAAAAAGACTTGGGCTATACAGGCAGGAATGGATATTGATCGGCTTTTTGTGACCAAATCAAAGAGCATCCTTGGTGCCGTCACTGATGAATAGCACATGTCCAGAAATGCCAAGTTGGCAAGAAAAAAATACATTGGGTTGTGCAGATGGTAGTCAGTGAGGACCAAGAAAAAAATAAGAAGGTTTGTGATAAGAGTCATCAGATAGATAAGAAGGAAGAGCACAAAAAGTACATTCATGGTCTGTGGATCGTCTGATAGACCCACAAGACTGAAAAACGAAATCTCTGTCATATTTCTCATTTTATTTTCCATGTTTAAGTGTATCACTATAATACAATATTAAAATTATGGATCTGAGGATTTAATAATTGGAAAACATGTACGGTGTGCCTACACCATACATTCAGATTTAGATGTAGGCATTAGTACCAGCGAATGATTTATTCTTATATAAAATGTTGACATTCCCCCAGGACATGCTGCTGTGTTGTAAAGCCACAAAGGTGAACGTATCATAAATGTCTCCTAAGATATAATTTATAACACCTGGGGAGCCCCTTTTCTATAATTGAGAGCAGTCTATAATATTAGAATTTAAAATCCACTGAAAGTGTTTCTATCTTTTTGTCACCTATTTTACTTATTGGCTAGTGGACAAAGTGATCTAAAACACTGTAAAAGGAACTTATAGTTCAAACTTCCATACTTACAGCACCTCGCTAATTGAATCAATCATATTTTTGAAGTGATTGGGCAGTAAGTAAGTTAGTTAGTGGGTGGAGGACGAAGTAGAGAGTTGAGGGTAGAGAAGAGTTGATGGGGATGGGATGATAGGTTGTAAATGAGATTGAGAAAAAAGGTCTGCTTGGCAGTCAGGAGGCAGCAATTGTATTTTTGGAGGGCAGATTTATATTGGTTGAAATCTATATATTGGTTGAAACTCAAACTACTTTTTTTAGACTTCTGGTGTCATCTTTTTTCCCGGGTTTTAGGGGTCAGGCCTGATTCTGAGGGGAGTGGGTGGGACCAGTGTGTCAAGGGAGGTGTTGTAGACAGAAGTGGCCAGGTTGGGGCAGGACAGGGGTGAGATTTTGTCTTAGAGATGGTCAGTAGTAGAGTAGAGAAGAGAAAGGTTGAGATGGTGAAGGTTTCTATGGGTATTCGTTAGGCGGTTGGAGGGAGATAAGGTGGAAGAGAGGGAGAAAGTGAAACTAATACGGTAGTGATTACCTTATGGAGTGCATAGGTGGGTGAAAAAAGGTCAATGGTTTTGCCGTCAGAGTGAGTAAAATCATCCATCCATCGCTTCAGGTCAAAGGAGGTGGTTAGACTGAGAAGTTTAGAAGTAGCAGGAGTATTAATATTAACAGAATAAAATAGCGGTCATTGCAATACTTTCTGTCACACCGTATTTGCGCAACGATCTTACAAGCACACTTTTACGGGAAAAAATACACTTTTTTAAAATAAAAAATAAGACAACAGTAAAGTTAGCCCAATTTTTTTATATTGTGAAAGATAATGTTACGCCGAGTAAATTGATAACCAACATGTCACACTTTAAAATTGCACCCACTCGTGGAATGGCAACAAACTTTTCCCCTATAAACTAGGGCTAGAATTATTATCTAACGATCGCGGCGAGATCTTAAATGCATAGTTTGAACACCGTTTTCATACGTGGGCGCTACTCAAGTATGCGTTCGCTTCTGCGCGTGAGCTCGTCAGGACCAGGTGCTTTAAAAATATATATATTTTTTCTTATTTATTTTACTTTTTATTTTTTATTTTGACACTGTCTTTTTTTTGTTTCATAAATATTTTATTAAAGGTTTTCACACTCAATACAGTAAATGATTCCATAGCATGTAAACTGATTCATACAAAAACAGAACAAAACATGGTATACAGAAACAACTCCACCCATGGCCTATATGAATATTAGGATCCGAGTCCTGCGGCATGTGATTAGCTATTCCCAATACTGTACCCTTCATTAAAGATTATTGTAGGTAATAACCACTAACTGTCTGATATTTAAGAACAAGGTATATAGGAGCGCCATTGGTTAGGTCGTTTGAGGTATCCAAAAGGGGTGTGGGAGCAATATCGGTCAACATTTTTATGTTACCAGTCCCACTGTGCCCTTTCATATCTATTTTGCTAGCAGGGGTAGGTGGGGAAGGAAGAGGAGAGAAAGAGGAAGAAAAGAAAAAGAAAAAGAGGAAGAGAGAAAAAAAGAGAAAAAAAGGGGGGGGGGGGGGGGTGACACTGTCTTAAAAAAATAAAATAATTTGGGTCACTTTTATTCATATTACAAGGAATGTAAGCACCCCTTGTAATAGAAAGAAAGCATAACAGGACCTCTTAAATATGAGAGCTGAGGTCAAAAAGACTTCAGATTTCATATTTACACTAAAATGCAATAAAAAAAAAAAACGCCTCCTTTGACATCCCTTCTGCCCTCCCATGCAATGGAGCCGAGCAGGGGCCATCTTCCCCTCACTCGGAAGCCAGATATCCACGGGAAAGTACGCAATCGTCTCCGCCACTACGGCGCATCCGGTAAGCTGCTCAGACGACTGGAGCGTGGCAGGAGGGGGTTGGGCAATCCGCCACAGAGACCACTTTTATCTGAAAGAGAAATGCATAGTGTTCCCAAAATTACCAGGGTTATGCCAGCTTGCTGCTGCCATAACAACGGTATTTAGCGTCAAAGTACAGATGTATGGGTACGTCGTTTTGCGTGAAGTGGTAAAAAATTACCTTTCCTTTTCAATCTGCATCTGTTGTAATTTTCTGTAAAATTCAATATGGCCATCTGGAGGCGCTGTGTACACAGATGATATACAGAGCGCCCCCCAGAAACATAATTTCCTGCTTGTGTGATTGGCTCACCAATTTTCCCAGAAGTCTGCACTAGGATAGAAAAGGCCCCCCATAATCAATGGGACTTTAACTGCAACAGAGTAAAGGTAAAATACAGTATATATATATATATATATATATATATATATATATATATATATATAGTTTATTCAAAATATGTATATAACATTTTTTAAATATGGCAACTATGAATACATATTCACAACCACCCATCAAGATCACACATCGTTTCGACTCTACTAAGTATTCTATCCATGACCGGGTCCAACAGTAGGCTCACCTAGAAGACTATACAAAACTCGTCCCCTATACCCTCTATTAGACATGGTCAATTCATTTTGCTATGAATCGAAATGTGGACAACATTTCCATTATTCAGAGATTCATATGTATGCCAATAACGAGTTTCAACGAATCCAAATTTAATTATAATTAAATTCATTTTTTCTAATTCGAAATGGAAACAAATAGCAATAAACACAGTAAGGTATAAAAGTGAAAATAAGATGATGATTCCTACTTAGGCTTCTTTATAGAATAGAACAAAAAAAAAGAAGTGATACAATACAATAGAAAACAATCGAATAAAATAAAATAGAAAGTGAAAAAATGTAATAGAAAAGAAAATAATATAATTTTATAAAAGAGAATAGAATGGAATATAATATAAAATCTGAATACAAATCTGAAAAAAAATTCAAATAATAGAAAAGAAAATAACAAAATAGAAAAGAATAGAGTAGAAAAAAGTAAAAAAGAATAGAAAATATAGGAGGAGAATAGAATAGAATAAAATCTAAAATAAAAAAATACAGCACAATACAATTTAATAAACTAGAATAGATTAGAATAAAATAGAATAAAAAAGATTAGAAGAGAATGAAATAGAAAGAATATAGTCATCTTCTATAATTCTAATTTAGAATAAATTAGAATTTTCAAATCGATTTGAAAATAAGGAATACACCAACTGAATCCGAATATACAAAACAAATTATGAAAACTAATCATCCTAATGTAATGAATGTGATTAAACCAAATTATTAACTTACGAGTGAATCCGAAAAGTAAAAAAAAATGTTCTGTTGTGCACATCTATACCCTTTATCCTTTTGTATGATTATTTGATTGGATATTTTGTGGATTATTGATCCAGAGAATATCCAATTGTCTCCGGGGGAATTCGAAAGGAACCCCCTCCTGCTGTAGCAAATGGGACCGTGCTTCATGAGAGGTTTTTTTTTGCTTTCCTCTGGAACAACTGTGGGTATAGGATTGTGTATATGGAGGTTTTCTATTTATTTATAGTTTTCTATTGGTTGAAATAGATGTACCTTGTGTCTTTTTTCAGCTTGACTAACAATATAACTCTATTTCTCTAATATGACTCTTACTGTACCTTGCCTGTTGGTCATCTATGTCAATGACACCATAAATATAATGTAATTTATTGTAATAGTTTACCTGTCCAGCATTCAATACACCTTTTGTTTGACATGTGCAATTCGTTTCATTCCAAATTCGTTTTTTAACACATTTTTCCGAATATTCATAAATTTGAATATTCAAAAATTCGTAAATTCAAAACTTTCGAAAATCTGAAAACCACGAAAAATAATAACTAACTAATAATAGCTTAATTATTACTAACTATTAAATTATAACTTTTGGAATTTCCTTTCAAATTTGGCTGTTAGTGAACATAACGAATATGAATGTATCCGAAGTTACGAATTATTAGAAATAACGAATGCCATATCTAAACGAGTGGAACATAACAAATTAATAATAATAAATAAAAACAATAATAAAAATATTTTATTATTAAAATAATTATTTATTATTAGTTTGTTCTGTTCCATTTGTTTAGATGTGGTTATTTTGGATAATTCGTTACTTCAGATGAATTCGTATTCATTACGTTCACTAACAGCTAAATTTGAAAGGAAATTCCAAAACCTATAATTTAATAGTTAGTTATTATTAGTTGGTTAGTTATTCTTTAGAATTTTTTGGACTTTATTTTTTATTTACAAATTTTCGAATTGACGAATTAACGAATTGCAATCATAACGAATGACCCAAGAAAAAAAAGAAACGAATGAAACGAAAATTAATACATTTTTCATCAGTGCACATGTCTACTATTACTGTACCTTGCCTGTTGGTCATCTATGTCAATGACACCATAAATATAATGTAATTTATTGTAATAGTTTACCTGTCCAGCATTCAATACACCTTTTGTTTGATATGTGCAATTCGTTTCATTCCAAATTCGTTTTTTAACACATTTTTCCAAATATTCATAAATTTGAATATTCAAAAATTCGTAAATTCAAAACTCTCGAAAATCTGAAAACCACGAAAAATAATAACTAACTAATAATAGCTTAACTATTACTAACTATTAAATTATAACTTTTGGAATTACCTTTCAAATTTGGCTGTTAGTGAACATAACGAATATGAATGTATCCGAAGTTACGAATTATTCGAAATAACAAATGCCATATCTAAACGAGTGGAACGTAACAAATTAATAATAATAAATAACAATAATAATAATAATAAATATATTTTATTATTAAAATTATTATTTATTATTAATTTGTTCCGTTCCATTTGTTTAGATGCGGTTATTTTGGATAATTCGTTACTTCAGATGAATTCGTATTCATTACGTTTCCTAACAGCTAAATTTGAAAGGAAATTCCAAAACCTATAATGTAATAGTTAGTTATTATTAGTAATGAAAATGAATGAATTTTTCATCAGTGCACATGTCTACTATTACTGTACCTTGCCTGTTGGTCATCTATGTCAATGACACCATAAATGTAATGTAATTTATTGTAATAGTTTACCTGTCCAGCATTCAATACACCTTTTGTTTGACATGTGCAATTCGTTTCATTCCAAATTTGTTTTTTAACACATTTTTCCAAATATTCATAAATTTGAATATTCAAAAATTCGTAAATTCAAAACTCTCGAAAATCTGAAAACCACGAAAAATAATAACTAACTAATAATAGCTTAACTATTACTAACTATTAAATTATAACTTTTGGAATTTCCTTTCAAATTTGGCTGTTAGTGAACATAACGAATATGAATGTATCCAAAGTTACGAATTATTCGAAATAACAAATGCCATATCTAAACGAGTGGAACGTAACAAATTAATAATAATAAATAACAATAATAATAATAATAAATATATTTTATTATTAAAATTATTATTTATTATTAATTTGTTCCGTTCCATTTGTTTAGATGCGGTTATTTTGGATAATTCGTTACTTCATATGAATTCGTATTCATTACGTTTCCTAACAGCTAAATTTGAAAGGAAATTCCAAAACCTATAATGTAATAGTTAGTTATTATTAGTTAGTTAGTTATTCTTTAGAATTTTCGGACTTTATTTTTTATTTACAAATTTTCGAATTGATGAATTAACGAATTGCAATCATAACGAATGACCCAAGAAAAAAAAGAAACAAATGAAATGAAAATGAATGAATTTTTCATCAGTGCACATGTCTACTATTACTGTACCTTGCCTGTTGGTCATCTATGTCAATGACACCATAAATGTAATGTAATTTATTGTAATAGTTTACCTGTCCAGCATTCAATACACCTTGTGTTTGACATGTGCAATTTGTTTCATTCCGAATTCGTTTTTTTTTAACAAATTTTTTCCGAATATTCATAAATTTGAATATTTAAAAATTCGTAAATGCGAAACTCTAAAATCTGAAAACCACGAAAATAATAAGTAACTAATAATAGCTTAACTATTACTAACTATTAAATTATAGCTTTTGGAATTTCCTTTCAAATTTGTTATGTATCAGTTGTTCAAATGTATCCAAAGTTACGAATTATCCAAAATAATGAATGCCGTATCTAAACGAGTGGAACGTAACAAATTAATAATAATAAATAACAATAATGATAATAAAAACGTTTTATTATTAATTTGTTCCATTCCATTTGTTTAGATGCAGCATTCGTTATTTCGAGTAATTAATTACTTCGGATAAATTCGTATTCGTATTCGTTACGTTCACTAACAGCTAAATTTGAAAGGAAATTCCAATGCCTATAATTTAATATTTAGTTATTATTAGTTAGTTATTCTTTAGAATTTTCTGACTTTCCTTCTTATTTATGAATTTTCGAATTTACGAATTGCGATCATAACGAACGACCCAAGAAAAAAAGAAACAAATGAAAACAAATGAATTTTTCAGCAGTGCACATGTCTACTATTACTGTACGTTGCCTGTTGGTCATCTATGTCAATGACACCATAAATATAATGTAATTGATTGTAATAGTTTACCTGTCCAGCATTCAATACACCTTTTTTTTAAAAGGATACAAAAAGAGTAAAAAATATTAATTTAATTAAAAACTAAAAGGATGCTTTCCCAACTTATACACACACACACACACACAGTACATATACATGCTGCACATATATAGACATACTAAGTCAGGACACATGTATGTACATATACCCCAGGTACACATCCCTGCACACACCAGAAATAGAAAAATAAATTTACTTTAACCTCCCTGTCTAGTAGACATCCCCGGTATGATAAAGTTTGAAACACAAAATCATAAATTATAATATAAAAAAATATATATAAAAATTATTCAATAATGTAATCAAATCAAAAACACTGAAATTTACTCAGTTGCAGAATAGTCACTGTCATTAAATTTAGTGTTTGATGATGAATTGTGTTTTTAATTTATTATCACTGTTTTCTAGCTGGTCTAAAACCACTTTTGACATAAAGGGACACTTTTTGGTTGCTATGGACAATCTCCAGTTTCCAGGCAGAAAAAAATGTATTTATTATATAAAATGACATGCAGGGCACTGGGCAGACCACTAGGGACAAAGTGAATGTGTATTTTTTTATACAGTACTGTAATCTGTAAGATTACAATACTGTATGAGTATTGTGTTTTTTAACTTTTTTGAATTTGGCGCCGATCTCCGCTCCCGTGCGTCCTAACGTCGCAGGGAACGGAGATCAGCGGCACTGGGCACTGTGTGAATCGAGCGAGCAGACAGCTCACTCACACAGCGGGGAGACATCGCAGGATACAGGGGACAAGGTAAGTAACTTCCCCCTGTATCCGGCAATGCAAGCCTGAGTCTGGTTCGGGGTTACCGCTTTTGGTACTGAAGTTCCCGCCCCGAGCCAGACTCGGGAATACCGCCAGGGGGGTAAATTAAATTTTGGAGATAATATTTTATTTTTACTCTGACATGGTAGGCTGTAACCATTTTTAATTAATCACCATTTATCAATTTTGAGTATCTTAATTTTTCACTAGCTTGAAAGAACCCCAAAATTTTAGCCTAAAATATTTGATAATTATTAATCAAACATAGCCTCATATATTTTTAATACATCATATTTGTGGATTACTTGAGTCTGAAAATATAACTAAAGGCAAAACTTTTTTTTTTGTTTTGGATGGAGTGGAGAGGGATTAGATGCCCTGTCAGGTTTTTATTGCTGTCTTTGCCCCCCTCCATTAGAGGGATTCACCCTCTCTATGTGTCATGTTTACCGTTATCATCAAAAGTGAAAGTAAAAGGGAATCCCAAATTTTGTGTTATCCTCAGAGCAGTAATAGAGGGGAAATCTTCCAATGGGGACACTAGTTCTGTTGGGACCCAAATTGATTCCATTAATTTGCAGGGATTTGCTCTCATTTCCTGTTTTGACTCTGGGACAGGAAGTGAAGGTAAATCTCCCCAATGGGACACAGATAGCAAAAAATAACTGACAGGGGTTATAACCTCCTTTACTCTATCCAAAATGAAAATAGTTTTGCCTATAGTTCTATTTGAATGGATACAGGTAGACATGTGCACTGCAAAAAATTTGTTTGTTTTCGTCTTTTTTTCCCCGTCTTTCGGGTCATTGGTTATGATCGCAGTTTGTAAATTCGAAAATTTGGAATTGCATAAATTCAAAAATTCATAATTTAATAATAAATGAATAATAAATAATAATAACAAAAAGTTTTTATTTTTTATATTGTTATTTATTATTATTAATATATTACGTTCCATTAGATTAGATATGGCATTCGTTGTTTTGGATAACTTCGGAAAAATTCATATTCGTTATGTTTACTAACAGCCAAATTTGAATGGAAATTCCAAAAGCTATTATTTATTAGTTCGTTTTTATTTCAGATTTATGACTTTTCTAATTTACGAATTTTCAAATATTTTCTAATTTACGAATATTCGGAACAAAATTGGCTAAATTGGTTTTTCATTAATGCGGATGTTTCCAAATGAACTAATTTGTCGAAATGTGTTAAAAAACGAATTCAGGTTCACTTGTGCAATAGGTAAAGAGGCAGCTAAATGATGGCGCGTTTCACTAGTAGCTTCCTCAGAAACTAAAAAAAATAAATAAAATTTAGATACAGTTTTTCTGTAAGCCTTGCTTGACACCTAAAATGTCCAAATGATTTACTAAAAATATGTATTTAATATTGTAAGTATTCTGAGTTGACAATCTTCATCCATCAATCCAATGAAAACAATATATTGGACACTTGCTTACCAACCATACAGCACTGACATAGATACCAACACTTACACATAATTGAGGTCCCTGTACTTGGGATAAAAAGGAGAAAATGATTTAGTAAAAATATTATTATTATTATTATTATTATTATTATTATTATACAGGATTTATATATCGCCACCAGTTTTCTCAGCACTTTACAACATGAGGGCAGACAGTACAGTTACAATACAATTTAATACAGGAGGAATCAGAGGGTCCTGCTCCGGAGAGCTTACAATCTAACAGAGAGGGAGGGTCAAGAGATACAAAAGGTAATTTTGGGAGCAATATGATTTAATGCAAAAAAATGTGATTCGATATTCAAACTAAAGCTACATTTTTTCATATTTCTTCCATTTGTCAGCTTTGTGCCAGTTAAACACTAGACATGTGCGGTTCGTTTAATTCTAAATTAATATTTGGAAACATTTTTCGTTATTCAGAGATTCGGATATATCCGAATACCCAAATTACAATATAAACAAATTTTACCTGAATGCTCCGCATAACGAAATTAAATTCAGACTGAAATTCAAATCGAATGTTACATTGACCTCCAGTCGAATTAACTGGACACATATTGCTGAAATAAAAGATAGTGTGTGTGTTCTTACAGTATCATTTCGAAATAATACTGTTTTAGTTAAGCCAATGGTGATTTAAAAAGTCGCAATCATTTGATGAAGTTTTTTCTTTTGTTTGTTCACTTTGCCACATTTGAATCGAAAAAAAATAAATCCAAAGTTTTCAATTCAAATGATTCAAAATGTATTGATTTAGAACTTTTTGAATAAAAAAGAAAAATTGGTTAATTTAAAGAAAATTTTAAAAATTCTGAATACAAATTCCGAATACAAATCCCGAATGCGAACTGAACAAATCAACCGAATTTAACAAAACTAAATAACTAGATTAACGAATCAAATCGAAACAAAGCACATTTTTTCGTCATGCACATGTCTATTAAACACCTTTAAAGAGGAGTTTCCATTTGAACAAAAAAAACAAAAGTCAGCAGCTACAAATACTGCAGCTGCTGACTTTTAATAATCGGACACTTACCTGTCCCAGGGTCCAGCGATGCGGGGGGTCGAAGCTCCGCTCGTTCCCCCCTCCGCTCGGCGGCACCGGAATTGCAACTGTGGGCACCCGACAGTGGCTTCACAGCCAAGCACCCACTGCGCATACGTGAGCGGCGCCGTGCGCTGTGATTGGCCGCGTAGTCATCTGGGACCTGAGGGGAAGTGATGTCACCAGCCCAGGCACTGAAGGAGGGAACCCCAAAAGGCATTTAGAGGTGAGTTAAAAAAAATTCCAAATGTTTTATTTTTTATATTTTTAGGAATTGTAATCATTTTTTTTGTAACACCACTTTAAAGATGCATTAAGATCTTTGTAAAAGGAATGATGGTAAACAAAATAGTAATTTTGAGGATAATCAAAGAATATTGAAACTGCTACATTCAGTCTGCGGGTTACAACCACTCCTGGTCATGCAAGTGTATGTAAAGCTATGAGCCTCTGACATGTTTACATTTTATAGGACAGTACTGATATTTTTAGGAAAAGTTGGGTTGTTGGTTGTCAGAGAGTCAGAGGCACCACATCCCTCAATAAGCAGAACATTGATGAAAGCAGAAAAAATGGGATTTTAAAGGTGCCAAGCACACACTTTTTTATATATTTAAAAAAATGTAACATTTATATATAACTAAATAAAACTAAATAACTATACTATATATAAAATAACTTAATTTATTGTTTCAACATTTTAAAACCAACATTTCACATAAAAAAAGCATGATACAGTATCCATAGGACAATGGTACAGGTGCAGTGACTTCGGCTCTACATGTTTCGCCAAGCTATGGCTTCTTCAGGAGAATTTTATAAGTACTGCATATAGAATCAGTAAGAATTCAAAACAGCACAATAGTCACATATGCGACTGACATTCATCAATAGTGCATAACACACATATGTATATAAAATAAATCATAACAATAAATACATTTGTTGCTTTTACGGATATTTTTAGTCAACTGAAAATGTCACAGAAATACAAAAAGTGTCAACACAATGACATTTTCATCATGATGCCTGAATTAACCTTAAGTGATAATAGGTCCTCATTAGTGCCTCCATAAGGTCCTTGTTCCTCAGGCTGTAGATCAGAGGATTTAGCAATGGGTTAATGAGGGCAGATAGAACTGTAAACAGTTTGTTTAAATTGATCATATGGCTGGAAGCTGGAACCATATAAATAAAAATTAAGGAGCCATAAAAGATGAAGACCACCGTAATATGTGATGTGCAGGTGGAGAATGCTTTCGTCTTTCCAGTCTTGCTATGGATTCTGAGGATGGTCCTGAAAATAAAGACATAGGGAAGAAAAGTCAAAAGAAAGGCTCCAAATCCAAAAACACCGCCTACTACAAATATGACCACCATGTTTATGAAGGTGTCAGTACATGTAATTTGATATAAGCGTGGAAGGTCACAAAAGAAGTTGTGGATGGAAGCTGTTCTGCAGAAGGACAACCTGAGCAAAAATAAAGTATGAATAAAGGAGGCAAAACATCCTGCAACCCAGACCAGAGAGGCCATACGAGCACAGACCCTCCAAGACATAATTAGTTTGTAATGTAGGGGGTGGCAGATGGCAATATAGCGGTCGTAGGACATAGCCAAGAGCAAGAACATTTCTGAAGCAGCAAAGTAGAGGTAGAAAAAGACTTGGGCTATACAGGCAGAAATGGATATTGATCGGCTTTTTGTGACCAAATCAAAGAGCATCCTTGGTGAGGTCACTGATGAATAGCACATGTCCAGAAATGCCAAGTTGGCAAGAAAAAAATACATTGGGTTGTGCAGATGGTGGTCAGTGAGGACCAAGAAAAAGATAAGAAGGTTTGTGATAACAGTCATCAGATAGATCAGAAGAAAGAGGCCATAAAGTCCATTCATGGTCAGTGGATGGTCTGATAGACCCACAAGAGTGAAAGACGAAATCTCTGTAATATTTCTCATTTTATTTTTTTGCCCTGTTTAAGTGTATCACTATAATACAATATTAAAATTATGGATCTGAGGATTTAATAATTGGAAAACATGTACGGTGTGCCTACATATTACACTCAGGTTTACATGTAGGCATTTGTGCCAGCGAATGATTTATTCTTATATAAAATGTTGACATTCTCTCAGGACATGCTGCTGTGTTGTAAAGCCACAAAGGTGAACGTCTCATAAATGTCTCCTAAGATATAATTTATAACACCTGGGGAGCCCCTTTTCTATAATTGAGCACAGTCTATAAAATTAGAATTTAAAATCCACCGAAAGTGTTTCTATCTTTTTGTCACCTATTTTACTTATTTGCTAGTGGACAGAGTGATCTAAAACACTATAAAAGGAACTTATAGTTCAAACTTCCATATATACAGCACCCCTCCAGACTAGTGCCGCGTGCAATCTCCTTGGGCATCTAGAGTACTCATCTCCATTTACTATTGGAAAATATAGATGATTAGGAGCCACACACCAAAGACCTCTTCCATGTAAATGTTCTTTGTTGAACCATCCATAATTTATCTGCTTCCATGATCTCATTACTCAAGGATCTCCTTGCCTTAACGCACCTAACTGAAATGGTTTGATGAAATGCGTAGGTTATGGTTTTCCTTGGGCATGGACATTATTATTATACAGGATTTATATATAATTATTATTATTATACAGGATTTATATAGCGCCAAAAATTTGTGCAGCGCTTTACAACATGAGGGCAGACAGTACAGTTAAAATACAATTTAAAATAGGAGGAATCAGAGGGTCCTGCTCATTAGAGCTTACAATCTAGGAGGGAGGGTCAAGTGATACAAAAGATAATAACTGTGGGGGGATGAGCTGATGGAGAAAAAAAAAAATACAGTTATTAGGTGGGGGCAGAATAGGCTACTCTGAAGAGAAGGGATTTTAGGTATTTTCTAAAAGTGGACAGAGAATAAGATAGTCAGACAGATTAGGGTAGGGAATTACATAGGATGGGGGAGGCTCGAAAAAGTTCCTGGAAGTGAGCATGGGAGGAGGTGACAAGGGAGCTAGGAGGTGTTAGGAGGAATGAAGAGAATGATTGGGTTGGTATTTTGAGACTAGACTAGTGATGCAGCTGAGGACCAAGTTGTGGATGGCTTTCTAAGTTGTTTTTAGTATTTTGAATTTAATTTGTTGGGTGGTTGGAAGCCAATGGAGTGATTGGCAGAGAGCAGTAGAAGTCACTGAATGGTTGGTAAGGTAGATGAGCCCGGCAGCAGCATTCATGATGGACTGAATAGCCTATGTAAAGATAAGCCAGTGAGGAAGAAGTTGCAGTAGTGAGATGACCAGCGTGTGACCTAGGAGCTGAGCTTAGTGGTGTCATTGGTTAGGAAGGGGCACATTTTGGAGATGTTGCATAGGTTGAGGCAGCAATATTTGGATATTAATTGGATGTGGGGCCAAAAGATGAGTTCAGAGTCCAGCAGTACACCTAGAACCTTGACATATGGGGATGGGTTGATAGTTGTGGCATCGATCTTGACAGAGAAGTCAGGGGAAGATGCACGTGGGGGAGGAAAAATCATGAGCTCAGTTTTGGATAGATCGAGTTTGTGGAGTGACATTCAGGCTGATATGTCAGTCAGTAAATTAGTGATATGTGAGAAGACTGTTGGAGGGGTAAAGGGTAGGGGCTAAGGTTTAGAGAGAGAGATTTGTGTGTCATCGGCATAGAGATGTCAATGGAAGTCATGGGAGGCTGTTACCTGATCCAGGGAGGAGGTGTTGGTGAAGAATAGGAGAGGTCCAAGAACAGAACCTTGGGGGACCCCGACAGACAAAGGAAGAAGAGAGGAGGAAGTAGAATTGTAAGTAAAGCTAAAGGTGCGATTGGATAAGTAGGATGAGAACCAGAAAAGAGTAGTCATGGAGACCAAAGGCATGGAGTTTTTTGAGGAGGAGGGGGTGGTCCACCTTATTAAAGGCAGCAGAGAGGTTCAAGCGTAGGAGTAGAGGATATTGTCCATTGGAAGTTAGCAGAATGTTTGTGAGTTATAGGAACGAGTTTCAGTAGAGTGTGGATGGCAAAATCCAGACTGAAGGGTGTCAAGAAGGTTATTCTCATTGAGATGGTCCCTCAGTTGTTTGTAGACCAGACATTCAAGGAGTTTGGATAAATAGGGGAACAAGGATATGGGCATAGGTTGTTAAAATTGGTGGGGTCCAATGAGGGATTTTTAAGTATAGGGGTGACTAGTGTATGTTTTAGAGATTTGGGGAAGATACCAGGAGAGAGGGAGAGATTGAAGATGTGAGTTAGAGAGTGGAGAATAGAGCCAGAGGGTGACCGTTGCATTTGCAAGGGAACAGGGTCCAGGGGGCAGGTGGTTAGGTGGATGTTGGAAAAAAGTTTAGCAAGCACGTCTGTAGTGGTGGGGTTGAATGAAGGAAGTAATGATTGTACCTGTGGACATGGGTGTTAAATGGGGTAGGTATCTTTACAGCAGAGATCTCCTAACAAATTAAATCAATCATATTTTTGAAGTGATTGGACAGTAAGTAAGTAAGTTAGTGGGTGGAGGACGAAGTAGAGAGTTGAAGGTAGAGAAGAGTTGATGGGGACGGGATGATAGGTTGTAAATGAGAGTGATAAAAAAGGTCTGTTTGGCAGTGAGGAGGCAGCAATTGTATTTTCAGAGGGCAGATTTATATTGGTTAAAATCTTTCTGAGTCTTACGCCACAGAAACTCAAGAGGCTACTTTTTTTTAGACTTCTGGTGTCATCTTTTTTCCAAGGTTTTAGGGGTCAGGCCTGATTCTGAGTGGAGTGGATGGGACCAGTGTGTCTAGGGAGGTGTTGTAGACAGAAGTGGCCAGGTTGCGGCAGGACAGGGGTGAGATTTTGTCTTTGAGATGGTCAGTAGTAGAGTAGAGAAGAGAAAGGTTGAGATGGTGAAGGTTTCTACAGGCAATTATTAGGCGGTTGGAGGGAGATAAGGTGGAAGAGAGGGAGAAAGTGAAACTAATAAGGTAGTGATTAGCTTATGGAGTGCATAGGTGGGTGAGTAAAAGCATCCATCCCTATATACGTGCAATGTAAAACAGTCAATCAAACATAGTAAAAGGGGGCGAGTGTATTCACCATTCCGCTGTCACACATTTGCTTGTGCAGTCTACACGGCGTTCGCAAACACTTCCTGGTCGGGATCAGCTGCCGGTGGAACACACTCGTCACTTCCGGTTAAGCCGTGGTAGTCACGCCCTCCCTTAGGTGATGAGTGAGTTCCACCAGCAGCTGATCCTGACCAGGAAGTGTTTGCGAACGCCGTGTAGACTGCACGAGCAAATGTGGGACAGCGGAACGGTGAATACACTCGCCCCCTGATCCCATTTGGAGTTCATCATACAATAGCCCCTTGATTTGACAATTGGAATTGGGTTAAAGGATATCATTTAAAGCTGATTTCTTTGAATGTTCCAGTGAGTTTAACCCCCTGTGGGGGAGTGTGTCTCACGTGGTGAAGACTGGGAGTCGGTGTAGGGTGCACTTACTGGCTAATGCCTAGGATCACCTATTAAGAATCAATTGTCATATCTTTATACGCTTAATGTGGAGTTGGACACTAATTACCATCCAACGCTATCGCTGTTATAACATTGGACTGCTATATCTCATTGGACTGATCTTTGTGTTATTATATAATCATTTTTGCATTATAAATTTTAAACAGCTGCTGTTATTCAGAATTCCCTGTTGTTCTACATTAGGTGAATTTACTTACCGTATTTATCGGCGTATAACACGCACCTTTTTCCCCTTAAAATCAGGGAAAAATCGTGTGTGCATGTTATATGCCGATCCCGCCGATCTCCGCTGATTGTGAGCGGAATGATCGCTGCCGAGATACACATAGCCGAGTGTACTCAGCTAGGCTCGGCTCAGCTCACAGTCACGCCCAGTCAGTAAATGTGTCCCCTGGGAGTGCCTTCTAACTGTGGGGGAGGTGCTTTGACTGGGGGAAGACAGAGAGCTGTGTTCCTGCTTAGGAGAATCACTCCATCTTCCAAAAAACTCAAAATCTCCATCTTCCCCTCTGACAGAACAGCGATCTGCCATTCTGTCTGCGTCGGGAACGTTCAGCAGGTCCCAGCGGGTCGCCAAAGGTGCCCATGCGTGCCCCCGACCCGAAGAAAAAAAAATCACGCACAGGTACGTGATTTCTTACTGAAGGGCCACCCTGCAGCCGTATATATATACGTGGGATGGTCCATAAGTGATTAAAGTTTGCTGCACAACATTTAGACAAGCCTGTGAAATACTGGGAGAAGATAGTCTGGTCAGAGAAGACCGAAAATGGAACTCTTTGGAGGCCATAATACACATGGAGGTCACATCACCACAAACCCCCCCATACCAACAGTGAGGTTTGGAGGCAGAAACATCATGGTGTGGACGGGGCTGTTTTTCAGCATACGGTACTGGCAAACTTCATATCATTGAAGGAAGGATGAATCAAGACATTCTTGATAAGTATCTGCTGCCATCTACCAGGATGAAGAAGATAAAACGAGAGTGGACATCCCAGGAGGACAATGATCCCAAACACAAAGCCAAGGAGAAAGAAAATAAAGCTGCTAGAATGGCCCAGCCAATCACCTGACTAATCCAATAGAAAATCTATGGAAAGAACTAAAGATCAGAGTTCATAGAAGAGGCCCACGGAAACCTTCAAGATTTGAAGACTGTGTAGAAGATTAGGCCAAAATCACACCTGAGCAACGCATGCGACTAGTTTCTTCATACAGGAGTCTGCGTCTTGAAGCCGTCATTACCAGAAAATTATTTTGTGACAAGTATTAAATACATTTCAGGTAGCGGGTTCAATACTTTTTCCCTGTGTCCTTCCATTTTATTACACAGAACTTCATTTCTGAATGTATTTGTTTTGGTGTCTTTGTATGTATGGATTCCACGGATTGTTATCGACATGTGGGGAACATTTCATGTCAATAGCACCTTTTCCAATAGATTTCCTGAGAAAAATGGTGACGTCTTCAAAACTTATTTTACACGCTGTGCATAAGTCAGGACGTATGTAGCTACATAAACACCAGATAGACATCCCTGCACACACCAGAGATAGAAGAACATTTTATATTATTATAATAATTTTGGAGCTATTAATTTAGTTTAGGTCTGACGTGATTGGCTATAACAGTTTTTTAACAGACATGTGCACTGCCGAAAAATTAGTTAGTTTTCGTTTCATTTGTTTTTGTTTTTTTCATTTTCCGGGTCATTCGTTATGATCGCAAATTCGTAAATTCGTAAATTTGAAAATCCGAAAATAAGAAAGCAAATCTGAAAACTCGAAAGAATAACTAACTAACTAATTATAACTAACTATTACATTATAGGTATTGACATTTCCTTTCAAATTGTAAAATTTCAAATGAAAACGTTTTTATTATTATTATTATTGTTATTTATTATTATTAATTTGTTACGTTCCATTTGTTTAAATGTGGCATTCGTTATTTTGGATAATTTGTAACTTTGAATAAATTCATATCCGTTACGTTCACTAACAGACAAATTTGAAAGGAAATTCCAATACCTATAATTTAATAGTTAGTAATAGTTATTATTAGTTAGTTATTATTTCAGACTTTCTAATTTTTGGGTTTTTGGATTTTCGAATTTCCGAATTTACAAATTTTCAAATTTACGAATATTCAGGAAAATTCATTATACAGGTTTTCATTAATTCTGATATTTCCGAAATTAACAAATTTGTCTAAATTAGTTTTAAAAAAACTAATTCGGAGCTAAATGAATTGCACATGTCTCGTTTTTAATGCGTGGCCTGTTTGTAGTTTTGAGTATCTTCATTTTTCACTACTTTGCAAGAACCCAAAATGTTTAGCCTAGAAATATCTGATAATAATTATTTCAACAAAGTCTAATATTTTTTTATTCATCCTGTTTGCGGACTACTTGATCCTGAAAATAGAACTAAAGGCAAAAATGTATTTTAGTTTTTGAGAAGGATTAGATCACCAGTCGGATTTTATTGCTCTCTATGTGCCCCCGTTCCCCTTTCTAGTTTTCACCCTTCCTGTTTGTCCTGTTTACCATTATCATCAAAAGTGAAAATGAAAACAAAATCACAAATTTTGGGTTGTCCCCAAAAACAGTGGTAGAGGGGAAACCTTCCAATGGGGGCACTAGTTCTGGTGACCTAGACGGCCCCAATTGATTCCTTTAATTTACAGGAACTTTCTCTCACTTCCTGTTTTGGCTGTAAGACAGGAAGAGAAGGTAAATCTCCCCAATGGGAAACCCATGGAAAAAAAAAATGGCAGTGGTTATTTTCACTTACTCTATCCAAAATGAAAATAGTTTTGCCTATAGTTCTACTTGAATGGATACAGGTCTGCTTGTGCGATAGATAAAGAGGCAGCTAAATGATGACGTGTTTCACAATCAGCTTCCTCAGAATACAAAAAAAACAAAAAACATGAGTTTTACATACAGATTTTCTGATAGGCTTGTTTGACACCTAAAAAGTCCAGATGATTCAATGGAATTTTTTTTTATTTAACCACTTCCCGCAAATCAACGTACCTGTACATCGCTTTGAGGAAGTGGTTGTAGAGGGATGATATGCAGCTGCAGGCTTCACCCCGGTACAGTTGGTAGTCGGCATTCTAGTGATAACAACCGATGCGGCTCAGCAGTCGCTCCACCATTATCACAAGGCGTGGGAGGGGAAGTGCCACCCCCCCCCTCGCTCATGCCAATGTGGTCGATTCTAAAAAAAATCCAGGGTATTAAAAAACGCCAATATTGGCATTTTGAATAACTTTAAGTTCAAAAGAGGGATTGGGGGTCTTTTTAGACCCCCAATCCCTCCATAAAGAGTACCTGTCACCACCTATTACTGTCACAAGGGAGGTATACATTATTTGTGACAGCAATAAAAGAGATCAGATTTTTTATTTTTAAAGGGACATTGTAAAAAACAAAAAAATACATAAATAAGAAAAACAAAAAGAAATTGGGCTGACTTTACTGTTTTTTTTTTTTAAACTTGTGTTTATTGGTTTTCCATTAAACAGAGAAAAAAATTACAGAACATATCAACATATGCGCTTATACATTATCGTCTTGTAGTCAGTAACAAGTTACCCATTTTACACAGTAAAGCGACAGTATAACCAATATAGTCTCGAAATAACATTCAAGCCTAATAAGGCTTACAGATTGTGGCCACATGGTCACATAATTGTCCCAATTCCTCAACGGAGGAAAAAACTAATGCAA
Organism: Lithobates sylvaticus; assembly: GCA_028564925.1. Taxonomy (NCBI): domain Eukaryota; kingdom Metazoa; phylum Chordata; class Amphibia; order Anura; family Ranidae; genus Lithobates; species Lithobates sylvaticus. The sequence goes on along the minus strand of CM053032.1, from coordinate 5,323,486 downwards.
AAAGTGTGTAGAGAATATTGACAATGACTGTGATTTCCACAGGATTCTTTTGGTTTTCAATATTCCGTAATACCTAGGCGCTTACATGCATTCACACAACACTCATACCCATTCACCATCTCATCCATCTCATCCATCCATTTCCCCAGCCGAAAATTACAGCTGGGGGGGTACTCCTCCCACTCCCCCCTACATTTATTAATGATATATCCCCAGCTTCTTCAATAGGATAGTAGATATCTCTTCCCCCCCTACAAAACGAGAGGGGATGAATTAAGACCCACTTACTGCTGAGACAGAGGGGTATCTTGCCAAAAGGAGCTGTCTATATCCAGTCAAGGCTGCCAGATCTTGTAGAATTTCTTTGTACAGGCCCTTCCTTTATAGATTAGTTTAAAGATTGGTATGACCTTGTTTATCATACGATACAACAGTTGAATATTGGGAGCAGATACACTCTTCCATTGTAGTAATATCAGTTTTCTAGCATAAAAGAGTATCAAGCGGGCAAGGGTCCGTTTGTGGGTTCTGGGTATGTGGTCATTAAGGATGCCCAGGAGCCCCACCTCAACAGTGCGGGGGGTCACTAGGCGTAGCTTGTTTTCAAAAAAAGAGAATAGGTCCACCCAGAACCCCGAGAGGGTCCGGGCAGGACCAAAACATGTGTACATAACCAGCATTAATGCAATTACATCTAGGGCAGGAGGCCCCTGAATCATAACCCATGCGAGCCAGACGAGCCGGCGTGTAGTGGAGTTGATGAATAAATTTGAACTGTACATATTGGTCGTTAGACACAACAATATCCAAGAAACAGGCCTCAGAGGCCTCTTCCCACCCCTCCTCTGAAATCCCAGGGATGTCGACCATCCACCTCCGCTGTGCACCACGGAAGGGAGAACACCCTCCCGTCTGCAGTCGGGAGTAGATGGTCGTGACTAGCTTCGTAATGTCAGGGCACAACATCAATGCCTCGAGCGGGGATTCAGCTAGCTCAAGGGTCAGACCATGAAATTGCGCACGGACAGCGTGTCTTATGAGAAGATATTTAAAGTAGAATTTATTTGATAGTCCACTGTTAGCTTTTAAGACTTCAAAAGAGATAAATTCATTATTGAGAAAAATGTGGGCGGCATGGGTAATGCCCAGCCGTGCCCACCACAATGCATCGGGGTGACCCATGAGCTCCAGAAGATTGGGGTTATGCCATAGGGGGGTTTTCGGTGAGACCCCCCTACCTCTGAGATTGTCTTGTTCCCCTCATGCCAGGCCAACCAACTTATTTCTATCGGGGAACCACAAGAGCATCGTTTTGGTAAAGATCTAAGCACAATATCTACAAGTGGGGTCCCAGCAAGTGCCTGCAGTAAATAAGTAGAGCAGGATGTAGGGGCCTCCTGGAACCATTCATAGACATAAGTTAGTTGGGCTGCTATAAAATAGTGTTGCAAGTTCGGGCAGGCCAGTCCCCCGTCCCCCTTAGGGGCCTGGAGGGAAGCCTTCGCTATTCTGGGATTAGTCCCCTGCCAGAGGAAGGAGGATAATAACGAATCAATTCTTTTAAAGAGTTTTTTGTAGAAAAAAATAGGGGATGCCCTAAAGGCATATAAAAATTTAGGTAGGTATATCATTTTGAATATGTTCACCCGCCCTATCAAATTAAAAGGTAATGAGGCCCAAGTTTGCAACCTGGTCTCCATGTGTGCAACAATTGGGGCAATGTTAAGAGATTCAAAAAGGGACAAATCCGCATTAATGTAAATGCCCAAATATTTAAACGTGGATCTGACAGACAGTTTAGAGTGAGATAAATAAATATAGTCCTGTTTGGGGCCTATGGGAAAAGCAACAGACTTGTCTCAGCCGACCTTTAGTCCCGAGACCTTCCCAAACTCCTCCACCACTTCCATTAAAGATTTAAAGGACTTTTCAGTGCCGTCAAGGTATATTAGCGTGTCATCAGCATATAGTGATATCTTCTCTGTAAGATTGCCATAGCAGATGCCGCCCACCGACGCCATCTGCCGCACAGCCAGAGCCAAGGGCTCTATGGCGAGTGTGAACAGGAGTAGCGAGAGCGGGCAGCCCTGCCGTGTTCCCCTGTGTAAAGAAAAGATATCTGACACATCTTTGTTAGTACATATTCTCGCCCTGGGATTAGTGTACAGCAAGCGAACCCATTTAATAAATTGGTGACTAAAACCCATTCGGTGCATGGTTTCCCACAAAAAGGCCCAATTCAAAGTATCAAAGGCCTTCATTACATCAAGTTATAACACTAGGCCACTTTTATGCTCAGTGTCAGCTCTATGGATATGTATAAACAATCGTCTAATATTGTCGTATGTACTCTTTCCAGGCATGAATCCAGTCTGGTCCCTATGGATAAGATATAGGATAACCTTTTGCAGTCTCACTGCCAGTACCTTGGCCAATATCTTAACGTCACTGTTCAGTAAGGAGATTGGACGGTATGAGCCGCATTGCAATGGATCTTTATCAGGCTTGGGAATTACCACAATCAGGGCCTCGCACATGGAGGAGGGGAGAGTGCCCTCCTCCATTGCCCGCCTGAACTGAGAGTGTAATTTCTATGCCAGGTCTTTAGCATAATGTTTGTACCATTCAGCGGGCAAGCCATCCAATCCTGGAGTTTTATTCGGGGGGAGTGAGTATATGGCAGTGGTAATTTCGTCTACTGTCAAAGGTTCATTTAAAATAGAATTATGTGAGTCCTCCAGTACAGGGAGCTGAAGGGATTTAAAGAAACCCATAGTTTCCCATTCAGGTGGAGAGGGATGGGATGAATATAGGTCCTCATAGAAAGATTTAAAAGTTAGATTAATGGTCATAGGGTCTGAAGCGATGGAGCCGCCCGGCACCTGGATTTGCGGAATAGTCCCATGCAGGAGAGATATGCTAACATCTTACCATTTTTCCCACTGTGTTCAAGCAGCCTGGCCATCAGATATCTCTGTTGTTTCTGCGTTACATCCACCCTGTGGAGATCCAGGGCCCTATGCGCCCCCACCAAGACCCCATGGTAGTCCGGGGTGGGGGACACAGAGTACTGGGCCCTAGCAGTCTCCAAGGAGGACTCTAGGGCTAAAAGAGTGGCCTGGAGGTTTTTTTTATGTCTAGAAGTGTTAGAGATGTATGACCCCCTCACAATCGCCTTAAAGGTGTCCCATGTGGGGCCAGGGGAGGCAGATCCTTCATTATCCGCCCAAAAGTGGGACATAGCCTGTCCAACCGGGTCCTGGTCTGAGATAGTCTGTGAAAGGTATGCGACCGACTTAACATAAGGGACCATATCAGGGGTTCCCAGGGCATAATCCAGCCTGGAAAGAGTACAATACGTTCTGGATTGACAGGAGTATTCTTTTGTCAGTGGATGGCTACGCCACCAAAGGTCGACGTAGCCAAAGGAAGCACACCATTGGCTAAATAGCTTGAATTCATATTGGAGGGGCCTCAACCTGTCCAGACCGGGGTCCAGGACAGAGTTAAAGTCCCTCAACACCAGGGTAGGCAGACCCGGCAACTTAGAAAACTGTAAACTTAAATCAGTAAAGACTGTAGCCGTGACAAGAGGGGGAGCATATACTACCACTAAAAGCAATGGGCTGGCGTGGATTTTACACAGTAAAAAAACATATCGACCCTTGGGATCAATAACTACCTGGTCCCAGGAGAAAGGGAGTCCCTTCCTTATGAGGACAGAGACTCCCCTAGCATAGTTAGAGTACATGGAATGATACCCTTGTGACACCCAGTGTTTTTTCAAAGCAAGTATTTTGGAGCCTAGGAGATGTGTCTCCTGCAGGCATAGTATCTGTGGCGTATGCGGTCTGAGAAATTCAAATAAGGATGCTCTTTTAAATTTAAAATTTAACCCCCGGACATTCCAGGAGATGCATGTGATCATAGACATGGCGGGGGGTTAAAAAGGGGCCCATATATGATGGCACAAATCAGATACTTGTCACTGGCACGGCTGCAATCCAACACTGGGGGGGGGAGCAGGAGAAAAAGAGTACCCCTGCACACAAACACACAACCACCATCCATGCAAACACACATACCATTACACATACATTACCAGTTGAAATCCACATTGATTTTGTTATTACCCCTGCCGTGCCTCAAGAACAAGGGGCCGGCTTTGTCTTCTAGTAGACACTAGGAACATGGCCAATACAGGCAAGTCAGCAAACAACTTCGATCAGTCAACGATCAGGGAACAAAAAAAGAAACTGCAGCAACTCAATCTTCCACATGAAGATCCGTAGCCTCCTGTCGAGCTGTAGAATAAGGTACCTGCCATAGGCAGAACCCCCGATTGGGGCGAGGAAAAGAGAATGAAGTGGCATTATAGCCAGTGCGGGGGGATACCCCGATCAGGTTGCAGGTGGTCGGTCAGATGCGCGGCCTGGTTGGTGCAGGGATTCATACCAGGAAAGTGCAGTAGCAGGGTTCTGGAAAAAGTGCACTGGGCCCTGGTGGACGACTCTCAGCGTCGCAGGAAATTGCATGGAGTATTGTATGGTCTGCTCTCTCAACTTCTGTTTAACATGCTGATACTTGGCTCTCGCAGAACGAACTGCTGGGGAGTAATCTGGGAAGAGGGAGACTGATGCGTTGTTGATTTTCAGGCTTCCCTTTATGCGGGCAGCCCTCAGGATAGCGTCCCTGTCCCTATAATTTAGGAGACGGATAACCATGGTGCGAGGGGGGTTGCCAGCAGGCAGCGGTCTCCCAGGGACCCTGTGGGCCCGTTCAATCACAAAGCATGGGGATAGGCAGTCTTTGCCAAATTCCTGGGTAAACCAGCATTCTAAGAAGGATATATATAATGCTTGGGAGTTCTAAGTAATTTTCTAGCAAAAAATACTGATATTAACTTGTAAGCAACAAGTGTCAGAAATAGGCTTGATCCCTAATTGGTTAATATTGTAAGCAATGTGTTGCCAATGATCACCCATCAATCCTTTAAAAACAATATATTGGACATTTGCTTATCAATCATACAGCACTGACATATATATCAAAACTTACACAATATTTAACGTCCCTGTACTTGGGCTAAAAAGGTGCAAAACATTTTTGTGAACATATTGGGAACATTATTTTTTAAGCAAAATATTTATCTCATTAATCAAACTAAAAGTACATTTTTTCATTAATCAGCTTTGTGCCAATGAATGACCTTCTACAGTAGATGCATTCATATTATGGTAGGTAAAATAGTCATTTTAAGGTTAACCAAGACATAGTGGAACTGCTACATTTGGTCTGTGGGTTGCAATGACTCCTGACCATGCAAATATAAGTACATGTGTGACCCCCTGACAGGTTTAAATTTTATAAAAGACATTACAGAATTTTTTAGTCAACTGAAAATGGCCCAGAAATAAAAAAAAAAATTAAAATTTCACAATGATATGTTCAGAATGATGCCCGGATTAACTTCAAGTGATAATAGGACTTCATAAGTGCCTCCATAAGGTCCTTGTTTCTCAGGCTGTAGATCAGAGGATTCAGCAATGGGTTAATGAGGGAAGATATGACTGAAAACAGTTTGTTTAAATTGAAAATATCACTGGAAGTGGGAACCAAATAAATAAAACTGAAGGATCCATAAAAGATGAAGACCACCATGATATGTGATGAGCAGGTGGAGAATGCTTTCATCTTTCCAGTCTTGCTACGGATTCTAAGGATGGTCCTGAAAATATAGACATAGGGAAGAAATGTCAAAAGAAAGTCTCCTATTCCAAGAACAGCACTTACTAAGAATACAACCACCATGTTTATGAAGGGGTCAGTACACGTAATTTGATATAAGCGTGGAAGGTCACAAAAGAAGTTGTGGATGGAAGATGTCCTGCAGAAGGACAACCTGAGCAAAAATAAAATATGAATCAAAGAGACAGAACATCCTGCAACCCAGACCAGAGAGGCCATACGAGCGCAGACCCTCCAAGACATAATTAGTTTGTAATGTAGGGGGTGGCAGATGGCAATGTAGCGGTCATAGGACATAGCTGAGAGCAAGAACATTTCTGAAACAGCAAGGGAGATGTAGAAAAAGACTTGGGCTATACAGGCAGGAATGGATATTGATCGTCTTTTTGTGACCGAATCAAAGAACATCCTTGGTGCCGTCACTGATGAATAGCACATGTCCAGAAATGCCAAGTTGGCAAGAAAAAAATACATTGGGTTGTGCAGATTGTGATCAGTGAGGACCAAGAAAAAAATAAGAAGGTTTGTGATAAGAGTCATCAGATAGATCAGAAGGAAGAACAGAAATAGTACATTCATGGTCAGTGGATGGTCTGATAGACCCACAAGAGTAAAAAACATAATCTCTGTCACATTCCTCATTTATTCTTTTTTTTTTTATTTCTCTCTGTAAAACAAAATGAAATGTATGAATCTGAGGATTTAATAATTGGAAAACATGTACGGTGTGCCTGCACCGTACACTCGGGTGTACATGTAGGCATTTGTACCAGTGAATGATTTTTATATAAGATGTTGGCATTCCCTCAGGACAGTCTGCTGTGTTGTAAGAAAGATAAAAGATCTCCTAAGATGTAATTTATAACACCCTGGGAGCCCCTTTTCTATAATTGAGAACTTGAATTCAAAATCCACTGAAAGTGTTCTTTATCATTTTGTTACTTATTTTAAGTATTGGCTAGAGGACAGAGTGATCTAAAACACTATAAAAGGAACATATATGGTGGGAGTGCCCCAGAATATGATCCTTGGGGAAAAAATAAATATTCAATATGATCGACAAGCTTGTGGGAAGTCAGATCCCCAGAACCCCAATGGTCGCCCTTCTCAAGGCCTATATTCCAAAAATATCCAAAGCAACTTCACTTCATTCTACTAGGGGCTAAACTCACAGTGGCAAAAGCCTGGAAAAATCTGAAAATCTCCATCCCGGCGGTAGTCAGGAAGGTCTCCTGGATAATGACGCAAGAGAAACTCTCCAGCATACTGCTGGATACGGCCAGCAAATTTGAGTCTATCTGGGAACCCTGGGCTAATCATGTGGGAACCCCACTGACCACTAATTTACCACCAGCTTAATTTATGCTATGCTCCCTGTATGCTTCTCCTTTCTATCTCTTCCCCTCTCTCTTCCTCCAGCTTTTCTCCTCTAATTTCCTCCCTTTCCCCCCATGTTACAAAAGTTTAAAGAAGAAAACGACAGGTTGCCTTATATTTATTCTTGATTTAGTTTATTACGGGTAACATGAACCATGGTGATATTCTCACCCTCCTAGGTGGAATTCATCAGAGGACAGGAGCTGGAGACTCCTATTCCGGTACAGTTAGTTCCCATATGGGAACTTTCCCAAGTCACACCATGGTCTTCTTATCTCGGGTGATCCGGCATGGATCTTGTTTACATGTACCAGTTGTTGTTCATTCTGTACCGTTTAAATGATTTTCTGCTTATTACATGATGTCGTTTTCAAATGTGTATCTCTTGTATCTCAAAATAAAAAAATTTGAATCAAAAAGGAACTTATAGATCAAACTTCCATACATACAGCACCTCCAGACTAGAACCTTGTGCAGGCTTCCCCACTGACAGCTGAATGTAAATAAGAATAAGAGATGTAATCTCTGTCAGATTCCTTGTTTTTTCTTTTTTTTATTGTTTAGATCTGTCACTGTAAAACAGTATTAAATGTATGGATCTGAGGATTTAATATTTGGAAAACATGTATGGCGTGCCTGCACAAAAGAATAGTAGGGTTAAAAAATATATGGAAAAAACAGCATGGGGCCCCCCCCAAAATTCATACCAGACCCTTATCTGAGCATGCAGCCTGGCAATCCAGGAAAGGGAGAGACGAGCAAGGACTCCTATACATACCAGGCAACATGCCCTCAACATGGGGGGTGCTTTGGGGTACTCTTCCCCCCCACCCCAAAGCACCTTGTCCCCAGTCATACCAACCGGTTGGGTTTCAGAGGCTGCTTCAGATGTTGCTCCCAACTGGGTCCCCAAGACCCATATTTGGTGGCCCTGCCCTAAATTATCTAAACTTTGGATCAACATATACAACCTCATTAGCCCTTTTCTTAATATAAGTCTTTGCAGAGATCCTTTTGAAGCTTAACTCAATAATCACATCATGGCCCCCTTCTGTATTGAACACTTACTTATCAATATTCTATTCACAGCCACAAAGCTCAGGATAGTCAGAGCTTTACAATTCCAGTTTTTACATTTTTAACCACTTCAGCCCCGGAAGGATTTGCCCCCTTCCTGACCAGGTGTCAGGGAAGACATCCGCAGACCACAGCTGCCGTCCCGAGGCACAAACCTGTGCGCAGGTGCCAACCAGGAGTTTCCAGAGCAACCGCGGGCACTTCTGCTCGTGCACAATTGCGCATGGGCGCGCACGTTGGCACGTGCGTGCGCACACCTGTTGCCAGAACTGGCGCCAGTTAGTTTACTTAAATGGAGCTTCAAGACTGACAAGCTGCTGCTTGGTCTACAGCGTTACCTGAAACCTGACTCCTGTGTGTTGTGACTTCTGATATCGAACCGACTCCCTCCTGACTACCCCTGCCTGTCTCCTGCCCTGATCTCTGGCTTCCACGACTGATCTCTGTCTCCAGTTCCTGTTACCTGGCATCTGTTGCTGAACCTGCTTGTGACCCGGTTATGTCTCTGCCTGGTGTTTGGCCTATGTGCCTAACCATTGCTGAACCCTGCCTGTGACCCGACTACACTCCTGTCTGCTGTCTCTGCCGGATCTGCCCGTCTGTTGCCAACCCGGCTTGTCTGACCCTGCTCTGGCTGCCAGCCTGCATCAAGCTCCAGTTACCGGTGGTGCACCTCAGCCTGTCTTCTACCAAGTCTACCAGCCACCTGTCGTCTCTCCAGCCTTCTACCTGCTGTGTTCCAGCGTCCTGCTCATGAGCTCCAGGCCTCTACTGGTACAGACTTCTGGACTGATCAAGGCACTCTTACCCCGCTGTGTTCCTGAGCCCGCTCACAAACCGGAGCCGTATGAGAGGGCTTCCTTCGCACGTCAGGCTCACCCACTAGGTACGTGACACCAGGCAATTTTTTGTGATTCGGCACTGCATCGATTTAACTGACATTTGCACGGTCGTGCAATGTTGTCCCCAAACAAAATTGACGTCATTTTTTTCCCACAAATAGAGCTTTCTTTTGGTGGTATTTGATCACCTCTGCAGTTTTTATTTTTTGTGCTATAAACAGTGACATTTAAAAAAAAATATATATATATTTTAGTTTTTGGTATAATAAATATCCCAATTAAAAAAAAAAATGTTCTTCATCAGTTTAGGACGATATATATTCTTCTACATATTTTTGGTAAAAAAAATCGCAATATATTGATTGATTTGCGCAAAAGTTATATCATCTACAAAATAGGGCATATATTTATGGCATTTTTTTTAAATAAAATGTTTTACTAGTAATGGCAGCGATCAGTGATTTTTATCAGGACTACGACATTGCGGTAGACAGATCGGACACTTTTGACACTATTTTGGGACCATTGACATTTACACAGCGATCAGTGCTAAAAATAGCCACTGATTGCTGTGTAAATGTCACTGGCAAGGAAGGGGTTAACACTAGGGGGCGATCAAGGTCGTTAAATGTGTTCCCTCGTGTGTGTTTCTAACTGTGGGGGGATTAGAGGAGGAGACATATTGCTGTTCCTAACTAATAGGAACACACAATCTGTCTCTCCTCTCCTGACAGAACCGGGATTTGTGTGTTTACACACACAGATCCCCATTCTGTCTCTTGTGCCAGCATTGGATCAACCGCTGTGCTGTCAGCGATGCGGACACGCCTGCTAAGGCTCTTAAAGGAGCCGACGTACCTGTATGTCGTTTTGCGCAGGGCTGCAAACCTGCGGACGTATATGTACATGTGCTGGTCGGGAAGTGGTTAAACTATTAAAAACAGACTGAACTAAATTATGTCTAATGAAAGGATAATGAAAATCACCAAAATTAAATATAGCGACTATGGCAACTGTGGATACATTATAAATACAAGAAATAAGTGAGCAACCTGTTATTATATACCATATATACTCGAGTATAAGCCGACCCGAATATAAGCCGAGGCACCCAATTTTACAACAAAAAACTGGGAAAACTTATTGACTGAAGTATAAGCCTAGGGTGAGAAATGCGCAGCTACTGTAAGTGGAAAAGAGGGTCAACAATGCCCATTTGCTGCCTCACTGTGCCCATTTTCATGCCTCACTGTGCCCATTTGCAGCCATAGGTCCCCCAAACTTCAAACTCAGTAGTTAAGGGTTCATAGATGCCCCCTAGCTGTAGCCACAATTTGGGGTCTCTGGACCTAAAGGGTCCCGAAATGACATTGCTGCAGATGGACACAGTTGACCGACTTTGGGGCCCCGTATCTCAGGGCCACTTGGTGCTAGGAACCCCAAATGTGGTGTGCACACCCAGTGGAACTATCACTACAACATATAGATGGGGTTCCTATCACCAAGTGGCCCCGAGATACGGGGCCCCAAAGTTGGTTTGGAAAATGTCAAGCACTTTTCTGCAGCAGAGAATTACATTTTCTTAACCGATTTTGGGGCCAAAAATCTCAGGGGACACTTGGTGCTAAAGACCCTCATCATTGGATATGTTGTAGTGCTAGTTCCACTGGGTTTGTACACCAAATTTAGGGTTCCTAGCCCCAAGTGGTCCCGAGATACGGGGCCCCAAATTCGGGTCGGAAAATGTCATTCTCTGCTTGACTCGAGTATAAGCCGAGGGGGGCGTTTTCAGCACACAAAAAATGTGCTGAAAATTTGGCTTATACTCGAGTATATACGGTAATAGTGAATAATATTTGATTGTGAACCCTCTATCAAACAACATAAGTAGACGTGCACTGCCAAAAAAATTGTTCGTTTTCGTTTTGTTTGTTTGTTTGTTTTTTTAGTTTTTCTGGTCATTCGTTATGACTGCAAATCGTAAATTCATAAATATGAAAATTTGTAAATTCGTAAATTTGAAAATCCAAAAATTCAAAAAATTTGAAAATCCGAAAATTCAAAAAATTTGAAAATCCAAAATTCTAAATAATGACTAACTAACTACTAATAACTAACTATTAAATTATAGGTATTGGAATTTCCTTTTAAACTTAGCTGTGAGTGAACGTAACGAATACAAACTTATCCGAAAGTTACAAATTATCTGAACTAACAAATGCTGCATCTAAACAAATGGAACAAATTATTAATAAATAAATAATAATAATAATAAAACATTATTATTATTGTTATTTATTATTATTAATTTGTTACGTTCTATTCATTGTTATTTCGGATAATTTGTAACTTTGCATAAATTCTTATTCGTTATGTTCACTAACATACAAATTCGAAAGGAAATTACAATACCTATAATTTAATAGTTGGTAATGAATAGTTAAGTTATTATTAGTTAGTTATTATTTCAGATTTTCGAATTTTCTGATTTTTGAATTTATGAATTTACAAATTGACAAATTTTTTGGAATTTAAGAATTTTCTAATTTTCTAATTTATGAATTTATGAATATTCAAAAAAAGTTGTCAAACAGGTCTTGGTTAATTTGGACATTTCCGAATTAACACATTTGTCAAAATTCGTTAAAAAAATTTGGAACAAAAGGAATTACACATGTCTACTTCATATGTGGTATTTCCCCCCTGTTCCTTTATCGCAAGTCATACCAACCGGTTGGGTTTCAGAGGCTGCTTAAGATGTTGCTCCAAACCGGGCCCTATGAACCATATTTGGTGGTCCTGCCCTAAATTATCTAAACTTTGGATCAGCATATACAACCTCATTAGCCCTTTTCTCTATATAAACATTCACAGAGATCCTTTTGAAACTTTATTCAACAATCACATCATGGCCCCCTTCTGTATTGAACACTTACTTATCAATATTCTATTCACAGCCACCAAGCTCAGGATAGTCAGAGCTTTAAAATTCCTGTTTTTACGTTTTTAAACTATTAAAAACAGACCCGAACTAAATGTCTAATATGATAATATGTCTAATGAAAGGAAAATGAAAAGCAGCAAATGTAAAAAAAATAATTTAATATAGCCACTATGGCAACTGTGGATACATTATAAATACAAGAAATAATTGTGCAACCTGTTATTATATAATAGGGAATAATATTTGATTGTGAACCCTCTATCAAACAACATAAGTAGCAATGCCGAAAAATGTGTTAGTTTTCTATCATTCGTTTTTTTTTTTTTTTAGTTTTTCCGGTCAGTCATTATGATCACAATTCGTAAATTCGTAAATTCTACTTTCAACCACTTTAAGGAGTTATATGCAGTGGACTGGAGTTTTGACCCCTTTTTTCTAGTTTTTCTTTTATTCCTCTTCACTCTTGCAGCGATCATGAATATTTTTTCCTTTGTGGAGCAAAGAAAAGTTAATTTGGAGGATGTTTTTAACACTGATAATAACAAGACCAATGATGATTTAGAAGGTCTTCAGAGGAAACTTGGTCATAATATGGAAAAGAAGGTCAGTTTGTGGTGGGATGTCCCTACCTCCGAGACCTATTTAAAAGATAAATTAGTACAGAGACGCCTAAGGTGGGATGTTCCACTAAATGATGGCCTGATAGACCAAGAATCAGTGGATGAGTGGTATCAGTTTTTTAATGACAGGGTGCTAGAATTATCCTTAAGAGAAAACAAAAAAAGAAAAATTGGACCATTGGAGAACTGAAAGAACAACTTAAGGCATATAAAGAAACAGCTCACTGTCACTGTAAGGACCTCACTAAGAAGGACAAAGAAGTCAAACTGTCAGAGCTAGGCTCAGCCCTTCCTTCTCTGAGCTGGCCACTCATCTGTCGGCTAATTGCCAGCTCCTATCTCTCTACAGTTATTCATCTGTTGATGATATCCTGCTCGTCAGTCCTGCCTACTTAAGCTGTCCAGCCCATAGGATCTCTGCCTTCACCTTATGCTGCGTACACACGACCGGACTTTTCAATGGACTTGGTCACTCCAAAAGTCTGACAGATTCGAACAAAGTTCATAGCCAGTAGCCGATAGGTACCCTAGCGTCGGTTTTAGTCCGTCGGACTAGCACACATTTTCTAGGTCCCCCGGACTTCTGGGAAGAAAAAGTCCACTGGAGCCCACATGCGATCGAATTGTCCATCGGATTCAGTCCGCCAGACCAAGTCCATTAAAAAGTCCAGTCGTGTGTACGCGGCATTGGTCAACATCACAGAGATGCTCTCATGCATTCCTGTTTAAAGACTTGTTTGGCTGACATCCCTTCTGACTCCAGATCCTGCTTGCTGTTTTACTACGCTCATCTCCGGCTCCCTGACGTTTGGCTTGGCTGACTATCCGTTCCGATTCCTGATCTCTGGCTATGCTTTGACTATGTTTTGTTCTATTTACTTTTATTATTAAACAAGTGTGCTTTAACTGTACTTCTGTCTCGGTCTGATTTCATGGTTTCTGACACAAAGCAAGAAAGAGTAAGAAATACTTAAGGGACACTAATGACTATAAAACTGAACACTGAAGTGTTAAAGTGGCAGAGCAAAATAGGGCAATATGACCCTATTTCTACATTTTCAACACCAGAAAAAGTCCAATCACACCATGTAAATCGATCACCAGCTTATAACACTCACACTAGAACATATCCAGAAGATCGACCTGTAAGACAGGCTGAATACAGGACCCCTATAAAACAGATGGATTATAGGACACGGACTACAACCCCTGAACAACACAGACAGGATGAAGGATAAAGAAATCAGAATAACCACACACCCCACAACACAGGGAGGATACCCCCACATTGGGATCTGACTCCTCAAAACACATGGAAGAAGCCTCAGTAATGGAAGAACAATAGAAAACCAAATAATAACTGGAATAGACCACAACAGGATCAGAGATATGAGGCAACCTCCACAGGAACCCTATAGATATTACAAAAGAAGCCCAGCACGCACACATGATAATAGACACAGGGCTAGAAGAGGTCCACCAGAGGAATATTATCGCCCATATGATAGAAGCCCTATACCAACCTACAGTTATTATGCCCCTCTAAGGGGCATAATCAGGCAGAAAAATCAGGCAGATACCAACATGAGAACTACCAAGGATCCAGCAATAACAGTTATTTTTTAGGGAGAGGTGCAGAGAACCATCCACCAAGAAGAATCGAAGAGCAAAGGGGCTCAAGAAGAAGTGTCGAAAGAAAAGAGGATGCAGAGCAGGGCAGAGAAAACAAACAAAAAAGAGAGTAAAAGGAGAAGGCATTTTCAACCTCAGTGACCAACCTCTGTCCCAAGAAGAGATAGGGGTGTTGGACAAGGTGTTGACATATGCACCGATTAAGAACCTCGACAAGTTTCAGACGTAAGTTTCAGACGTACATAGTATTCCAGATATACATAAGAAAGTAAATATCAAGAAATATGTACTTGTCAATCCTATCAAATCTACGAAATAAGTCTATCTTTAACCCGACCAGTAAAGACAATAAACATATCGAGGTGTTCAAGAAATTGGTATTACAGGACGTACAACAATTGAAGGTCAGGAAGAAGGAAGAACCAAATTATATCAAGAGCGGAATTCACAAACTAACAAGGAGGAAAGACCTGGTCATCAGACCAGAAGATAAGGGAGGGGGATTGTTGTCCTATCAAAGGAACAATACCGTACGAGCATGATGAAACTTTTGGAGGACCAAGAAACGTATTCTATGTTACTCGGTAATCCTATATTTAAATGTAGAAAGGAGCTGGAGAACGTGATACACCTAGGTCTTAAGAGGTATATTCTTAATAAAAAAGAAGCAAGGTTTCTATTACCAGAATCCTGTCGGACACCAATAATATTCTGCCTACCGAAATTACATAAAGATAATGTCAATCCACCCCCTAGACCCATTGTCAATGGCATAGATTCGATCACAGCCAGAATGGGTCAGTATATAGATAGATATTTACAACCAGCTGTTCAGAACACGAAGGCTTACCTCAGGGATACAAAACAAGTGCTCCAATTGTTAGAGGAGATGGACGTCGAGGCTGGACCTTGGATCTTGGCCATGGCAGATGTCATGGTCAAGCCTCGCCCTGTGGCCATTCTTCAAAGAATCTAAGACCGCCTGAACTCTTGGGAAGAAGGGACTTTGGTCTCAACATGATTGGGCTCAACCACTCACTCTGCGACTCCTCAATAACATTGAGCTCAATCATTCTCTACACTTGCTTGGACCAGTGGCAGCTGGTGTTTTTTTATTTTGGGGGGAGGCAAACAGCCAACCCTTTCCCCCTGGTCGGTTGGCGGTACATCAAAGCCCCGCACTTACCCCATCTAGGAAGTGGGCGGGTGGACGACTCGTGCATGCGCAGTGCGTGCCTGGCTGGGAAGCCACAGCTGGGCGCCCACAGTGACAATGCTGGCACCGCAGAGAGGAGGGATAGAGGAGCGGGGCTTGATTCGCCTGCATTGCTGGACCAGGGGACAGGTGAGTGTCCAATTAATAAAAGTCAGCAGCTACACTTTTTGTAGCTGCTGACTTTTATATGGGTGAAAACTCTGCTTTAAAAAATAAGTAAAACGGTACAAAAAAAGGGTTAAATATATTACATTTTCTAAATGTATTTAAAAATAAAAAGGATACCTTTTCCACTCCCCACCACACACATACAGTACATATACATACTGTACATAACTACACATACACATACTCAGTCAGGGTACATGTACATACATAAACTCCAGATACACATCCCAGCACACACCAGTGATAGAAGAACAATTTCACTTATTATAATAATTTTGGAGCTATTGTTTTAGTTTAACTCTGTCGTGATTTGCTGTAACGGTTTTTAATGCATGGCCTTTTTGAAAATTTGAGTAAGCAAGTATTAACATTTTTTAGCCTAGAAATATTTGATAATTATTAATCCAACATGGCCTAATAATTTTTATTCATCATGTTTGTGAATTGTTTTATTGTGAAAATAGAACTTTTTTTTTCGTTTTGGACAGAATGGAAAGGGATTAGATGCCTTCTCCTGTTTTTATTGGTGTCTCTATTGGTCCTGTTTACTGTTATCATCAAAAGTGAAAGTTAAAGTAAAATCCACATTTTGTGTTGTCCTCAGAGCAGTAATAGAGGGGCAATCTTCCATTGGGGACACTAGCTCTGGTGACTTAGGGAGCCCAAATTAATTAATTTAATTCCTTTACTATATATGGACAGGAAGTAAAGATAAAGGTCCCTAAATGGACACAGATGGCAAAAAAACTGATAGGGACTATAACCCTCCCCTACTCTATGTAAAATGAAGATTGTTTTGAATATAGTTCTACTTGAATGGATACAGGTCTGCTTGTGCAATAGATAAAGAGGCAGCTAAATGATGACATGTTTCATAATTAGCTTCCTCAGAAAGCTAAAAAAAACAAACATGTGTTTTACATAACGCTTTTCTGATAGTCTTGTTTCACACCTAAAAGTCCAAATGATTGAAAAAAAATGGCTTTAGTACAGTAAGAAATAAATGATCACCCATCAATGCATTGAAACCAATCTACTGGACACTTATGAACTTGTCAGGGCTGGGCACAGCCCTTCCTTCTCAAAGCTGGCCACTCAGCTGTTGGCTAATTGTTAGCTCCTTTCTCTCCACAGTGACTCACCTGTTGATGATATCCTGCTCGTCAGTCCTGCCTACTTAAGCTGTCTAGCCCAGATGATCTCTGTCTTTGCCTTGGTCACATCTCTAGAGACGCTGTCCTTTGTTCCTGTTAAGGACTTGCTTGTCTGACATTCCTTCTGGCTCCAGATCCTGCTTGCTATTCTACTACGCTCATCTCTGGCTCCCTGACGTTTTAGCTTGTCTGACTATCCATTCCGGTTCCTGAACTCTGGCTATGTTTTGACTAAGTTTACTCTGTTTACCTTTTTATTATTAAATAAGTGTGATTTAACTGTACTTCTGTCTCAGTCTGATTCATGGTTCCTGTCAGAACCATACCATGCTGACATATTCATCAAAAATTTCACATATTTAGGGTCCCTGTACTTGAAATAAAAAGGAGAAAGTTATTTAGTGAAAATATTGGGAATAATATTATTTTATGCAAAATATGTTGCTTATTATTCAATGTAAAATTACATTTTTTTCACATTTTTTTCACATTTTTTCTTCCAAATTTCAGCTTTGTGCCAGTTAAAGGCTATATAAATGCATTCAAATCTTTGAAAACAATTATGGTAAACAAAATATTATTTTTGAGGATAAGCAAAGCATGCTGAAACTGCTACATGTGGTCTGTGGGTTAAAATAAATGACCTATGGTCATGCAAAGGTAAGTACAAGTATGAGCCTCTAATATGTATACATTTTATAAAGGACATTACAGAACATTTTAGTCAACTGAAAATGTCCTAGAAATACAAAAAGTGTCAATGTTCACAAATATGTTTTCAGAATGATGCCTGGATTAACTTTAAGTGATAATAAGACCTCATAAGTGCCTCCATGAGATCTTTGTTCCTCAGGCTGTAGATCAGAGGATTCAGCAATGGGTTAATAAGGGCAATTATGACTGAAAACAATTTGTTTAAATTGACCATATTGCTGGAGGAGGGAACCAAGTAAATAAAAATTAAGGATCCATAAAATATGGAGACCACTGTGAGGTGTGATGTGCAGGTGGAGAATGCTTTCTTCTTTCCAGTCTTGCTACGGATTCTAAGGATGGTACTGAAAATATAGACATAGGGAAGAAAGGTCAGAAGAAGGGCTCCCAAATCAACACTAGCACCTGTTATGAATATGACCACCATGTTTATGAAGGGGTCAGTACATGTAATTTGATATAAGTGTGGAAGGTCACAAAAGAAGTTGTGGATGGAAGCTGCTCTGCAGAAGGACAACCTGAGCAAAAGTAAAGTATGAATCAAAGAGAGAGAACATCCTACAACCCAGACCAGAGAGGCCATACGAGCGCAGACCCTCCAAGACATAATTAGTTTGTAATGTAGAGGGTGGCAGATGGCAATGTAGCGGTCGTAGGACATAGCCGAGAGCAAGAAAAGTTCTGAGCCAGCAAAGCAGATGTAGAAAAAGGTTTGGGCTATACAGGCAGGAATGGATATTGATCGGCTTTTTGTGACCAAATCAAAGAGCATCCTTGGTGCTGTCACTGATGAATAGGACATGTCCAGAAATGCCAAGTTGGCAAGAAAAAAATACATTGGGTTGTGCAGATGGTAGTCAGTGAGGACCAAGAAAAAAATAAGAAGGTTTGTGATAACAGTCATCAGATAGATGAGAAGGAAGAGCACAAAAAGTCCATTCATGGTCAGTGGATGGTCTGATAGACCCACAATAGTGAAAAACATAATCTCTGTCATGTTCCCCATATTATTCATTTATTTTTCATTGTTTAAATTTATTACTATAACACAGTAATAAAATTACAGTGTTCCTAAACATTATTTTCAGATTTACATCTGTACATTTGTACCAGCGAATGATTTATTCTTATATAGAATGTTGGCATTCTCTCAGGACAGTCTGTTGTGTTGTAAGAACACAAATCTGAAGGACTCATTAAAGGTCTCCTAAGATTTAATTAATAACAACTTTGGAGCGTTTTTTTCTATAATTGAGTACAGTCTTTAAAATTTGAATTTAAAATCCACTGAAAGTGTTTCTATCTTTTTGTCACCTATTTTTCTTATTGGCTAGTGGACAGAGTGAACTAAAACACTATAAAAGGAACTTATATTCTAAACTTCCATATATACAGCACCCCTCCAGACTATCACCTCAAGCAATCTCAGTGGACATCAAGGTTTCTGTCTCGAAAAGCCCATATCTGCTTAGTATTGGAAAATATAGATGAATAGGAGCCGCACACCTCTAAAGCCCCATACACACGGTCGGATTTTTTCATGGATTCTGTCCGATCGGACAATGTTGTTGAAAAATCAGACCGTGTGTAGGCACCATCGGACAGTGTACGTCGGATTGTCCGACGGACAAAGTCCTATCTCCTGCTGGATAGATTTGCCGACAACCCGGTCCGATCACACCAAATCCGATCGTGTGTACGGTTGTCCGACCGGACAAAGTGCTACGCATGCTCAGATCACATTACAAGACCAAAGCTATTGGCTACTAGCCTCTACGTAGTCCCGTCGTAGGCAACAAACGTCACCACGTTCAGAATGATCGGATTTTCCGACAACTTTGTCCGACCGTGTGTATGCAACACCAACATCGGACAAAGTACGACGGACAGGATCCGACCGACCTGGTCCGCGGATAGTCCGACCGTGTGTATGGGGCTTTAGTGTTTTTATTGAACCATCCATAATATATCTCCTTCCATGATGTTCCTGCTCAAGTACATTAATAATTGTACAATTTGAAATGGTGAAATGTGAGATATACCAGGGTGTGCAGTAGGGGGTGGGGGGAGAAGATACCAAAATTGGTGCATTAGTCGATAAGTTGACCACATTTCCCATCTGTCATGGAATTGTTGCATGGTGTCATGGATAGAGTGATAAATTCTCTTTATAAGTATTAGTGAATTCATTCTGTTATAGACTTGTGTGGGTGGCCTCAGAAAATAGTATTTAGTGAATATAAAATGTAAACATTTGTACCATCAGAATTGAATAGAATAGAGGTTTGGGAGTCTGGACCCCAACCAGAACTCGCCAAAAACAAGGGAGCAAGCGGACTATCTCGGTACAGTGTGGGAAAATATAAATAAAGTATATAAACATCTATAAAAATTTACAGAAAATGTATTAATACAAAGTACATAGCAATAGAATTAAAAGCACAGGTGACTTGTTAATATATAGTACTTCGACTAGTTTCACAGATTTAACTGCTTAATCAGGAAATACATCTGCAAGTAGATACAAAGTCAAGGACAATACAGTCAACTTTATATGGAAAAGTTTATATGGATAGTACAATTGAATGGGAGAGGGGAAAAGAATAATGAAAATATGAGGCTATGGTGCTCTGCTTGCACCGGAGCTTGGGTAAGCGGCCTCATATTTCCATTATTATTTTCCCCTCTCCTATTCAATTGTACTATCCATATCAACTTTTCCATATAAATTTGACTGTATTGTCACTGACTTTGTATTAACTTGCAGATGTATTTCCTGATGAAGCTGTTAAATCCACGAAACTAGTCGAAGTACTATGTATGAACAACTCACCTGTGCTTTTAATTTTACTACTATGTACTTTTAATTACCGTATATACTCGAGTATAAGCCGACCCAAATATAATCCGAGGCACCTAATTTTACCACAAAAAAACTGGGAAAACTTATTGACTCGAGTATAAGCCTAGGGTGAAAAATGCGCAGCTACTGTAAGTGGAAAAGAGGGTCAACAATGCCCATTTGCAGCCTCACTGTGCCCATTTGCAGCCATAGGTCCCCCAAACTTCAAACTTGGTAGATAAGGGTTCCTAAATGCCTCCTAGCTGCAGCCTAAGTTTGGGGTCTCTGGACCCAAAGGGTCCCAAAATGACATTGCTGCAGATGGACACAGTTAACTGGCTTTGGGGCTCCATATCTTGGGGTCACTTGGTGCTAGGAACCCCAAATTTGGTATGCAAACCCAGTGGAACTAGCACCACAACATATCAAAATTGGTGTTCCTATCACCAAGTGGCCCTGAGATACAGGGCCCCAAATTTGGGTCAGAAAAAGTAATTCTCTGTGCTTGACTCGAGTATAAGCCGAGGGGGGCATTTTCAGCACAAAAAAATGTGCTGAAAAACTCAGCTTATACTCGAGTATATACAGTACAGGGGCGGACTGACAACTCATGGGACCCCAAGGCAATAGGAGATTATGGGGCCCCCAGGCAATCAGAGATTATGGGGCCACACAGTATACACACACACAGTCACACAGTATACACATATATGTACACACAGTATACGCAGACATGTTTCTATTGGCTGAGAAGGTACTGGAGAGGTGGGGCAGCTATAATCTTGTGTTTTTTAGACCAAAAGAATGTCGGTAAGAGACATTTCAGAAACAGATGTAAAAAAAACACAGATTTTTACATACTGTCCCTGGTTTTACTGAGGCTGGCAACCCTGATGGGCCCCCTAGTGGCCCGGGGCCCTCGGGAAGTGCCCGAGTGACCGAATGGTCAGTCCGCCCCTGATACGGTAATACATTTTCTGTAAATTGTTATAATTGTTTATATACATTATTTATATTTTCCCACACTGTACCGAGATAGTCCACTTGCTCCCTTGTTTTTGGTGAGTTCTGGTTGGGGTCCAGACTCCCAAACCTCTATTCTGTTATAGACTTGAGCTATGTGATGGGTTGATTGTAATTGGCAATGTAAGGTGATAACCCATTGTACTACACTGAATAGAATAAGCAAAGTTGAACTGTCAACTAGGTAACTGAAGCCATAAATGGCTGTCACAGTGTGGCTAGCATTGGACAGCTCCAAAAAAAATGTAATAAAGGGTTTGGAAGCCTGGTTCCCAGCCAGGACTAACCAAGGGAAAAACAACATATATTGTAACATATATATTGTTGAACTGTATAACATATTTTTTTATATACGATTGATTATATTGTCATTGATCTTGTGTCCATTAAATCGCAGATGTTATTCCTGATGAAGCGGCTTAATACGAGAAACTAGTTGAAACACTGTCCATGACCAAGTCACCTATGTTTTTAATTTACTACTGACTTTCCTTGTCATGTATTATGTATCAATACATTTTTCAAAATTTTATATGATTGTCTATTTACTCCATTGTATCTCTTTTTGCATTGTACCGAGATAGCCCACTTGCTTCCCTTTTTTTCCTTGGTTGGTCCTGGCTGGGAACCAGGCTTCCAAACCCTTTATTACATTAAATCCTGGATGATGGTGCAACCTTCATTTTAGTACACATACCCACTGTACTGCTCCTAGAGGCCCCCCTTATTTTTTCCAAAATAAATGTGTTCAAAGGACCCCGCAGAGAGACATCCACAAGAGCTATCTGAGACACTTCAGGAAAATTGTTTTTTGAAGGGTTATTTACCATCTTGTGTTATTGTACCTTTGTTTTGCAAACCAAAAGCAATTTGCACAGGAGGTCTGGTGCTAGAACTATTGCTATTGCTCTGATGCCACAATAACTCACACGTGTGGTTCGATCGTCATTTACATATGCGTGCGGGAGTAAAGTATGCGTTCACATTTGCACGTAAGCACGGTGGGACGGGGGCGCTGTACATTTTTTATGTTTTTTATTTTATACAGAAATATAATTTTTTACACTTTTTTGTACTAACTTTATTGCTATCACAAGGGATGAACAACATCCCTTGTGATAGCATGCACTGTGACAGGTCCTTTTTTGGAAAGATTTGGGGACTATTAGTCCCCAAATATTTCCTCTGGCCTCCCATGTAGCCGATCAGAAACAGATTGGACTGATCGGCTACATGGGAGGCCAGAGGAGAGATTTGGGGTCTGACCAGCTACTTATCTGGCCGCTGCTGGCCAGGTAAACGGGTAGACAGATCGGTCTGATCGGCTACTTACCTGGCCGCTGCTGGCCAGGTCAACAAAGGGGCTGAACCGGAAGTGACAAACTACTTGCCACTCCCGGTTTCCAGGGTTACATAGAAAGGGGAATTAATTCAGTTCTTCTCTCTCTGTACAGGGCAGCCATCGCTGCCGGCCGCATCGCTCCCGGCCTCCGTGATGGGACCGGAAAGCCCGGGAGAGGTGGCAGTGGTGGCGGGTGGGACCTCCTTCTGCCACCTGCAGAAGTGATCGAGTGGCTAGTTAACAATTTAGATCACTTCTGCCTTGTTCAGTATCACCTGCTGAAAAGATTGATACCCGGATGATGCCTGTGGGTGCGGGCATCATCCCAGTATAACCACTGAAACCGAAGTTTGTCCATGTACGCCCTGTTGGCTGGAAGTGGTTAACTTGTACTGTAACTAGGGATGAGCTGAATGTACCGGGGTTCAGATAAGAGGAGGTTTTCTGGACTATGCTGAAGTTCTGATTGTTAGTCCAAACCCCAATAGAGTCAATGGGCGCTGAATCTTTAAAATCAATTCTAGCAATTTTAAAGGGAAATAGGCAAGTGATTGTTAAACAAATGATGTGGGGGACTGGGCACTGCCCTATAGGACATGTATTAATAGAAAAAAAAATACTGTTTAGAAGGTGAGTGTCAATTTTTTCAATGCTTAAGTGGAACATTAAAAGTGCCCAATTCAATGACGGGCACTTCCCCCCCTTCCTGCCCAGGCCAATTTTCAGCTTACAGCGCTGTCGCTATTTAAATGACAATTGCGCGGTCATACTACACTGTACACAAACTCAATTTTGCACTGATGAGGTGGCACTGATAAGGTGGCACTAATGGGCACTGATGATGGGAACTAATATGCAGCCCTGATGGGCACTGAGGGACACTCATAGGTGGCACTGATGGGCACTGATAGGTGACACTAATGGGCACTGAAAAGCTTTACTGATGGGTACTTATGGGTGGCACTCATGGGCACTGATAGGTGGTACTGATAGGCACAGATGGGTGACACTGATAGACTCTGATGAGTGGCACTGATGTGGATCACAGTAAAGGAGGCACTGGCAGACATTACTGATAGGCACTGATTGGCATAATTTTTGGGCACAGATTGACTTCATTTTTGGGCACAGATTGGCATCCCTGGTGGCCATGGGTGGCATACCTGGTGGTCATCAGTGGTGGGTATCCCTGGTAGTCCTGGTGGCATCCCTGGTGGTCCTGGGTGGTCCCTGTCAGGAAAGCAGCCGATTGGCTCTCCTCTACTCGTGTCTGTCAGGTGCGAGTGGGGAAAAGCCGATACACGGCTTCTACTGTTTACACCGTGATCAGCTGTGATTGGACACAGCGAATCCGCCTCAGAAACCACTATTATCTGAAACCAGACCGCCCGCCCGTATATATATGCGTGCAGCGGTCTGGAAGTGGTTAAAAAAATTAAAAAAACAATTACTTACAATCACTTTAACTCTGACTTGATACGCTTTATCAGTTTGTATTGCATTGCCTGTAAATTTCAGTATCTTCAGTTTTTCACTGCTTTGCTCAACATACTCAACACTTTTAGCCTATAAATATTTTATAATAATTAATCCAACGCAGTTCATTAAGTTTGCAGATTACTTGATCCTGAAAGTGCAACTAAAAGCAAAACATTTTGAAAGAGTGAAGATGGATTCACGCTCTCTATTTGTCCTGTTTACCATAAATTTACCAAAGTAAAAGAAAATCCCATATGTTGGGTTGGCCTCAGAATAGTAAATAGAAGGAAAACCTTCCAATTTCAACTAGTTCTGGTGACCTAGGGGGGTCCCTAATGGATTTCCCTAATTTTCTGAGATTTTCTCTCACTTCCTGTTTTGCCTATAGGACAGGAAGTGAAGGGAAACCTCTCCAAAAAGGGCTCAGGTAGCAAATAAAAAATGACAGGGGTTATAACCCTCCCTTACTCTATCGAAAAGAAAAATGGTTTTGCCTATAGTTCTACTTCAATGGCTACAGGTTTGCTTGTGCAATAGCTGAAGAGGCAGCTAAATGATGACGCGTTTCACAATTAGCTTCCTCAGAAACTAAGAAACAATACATTTTACATACAGCTTCCCTGATAGCCTTGTTTGACATCTAAAGAGTCCAATTAATAAAAAATGTCTTCAATATTGTAAGGAATGTGTTGCCAATGACCACCCATCAATCCATTGAAAACAATATATTGGACACTTGCTTATTAGCCATACAGTGACATATAAAAAGAAGTGAAGTAATACTGCACTAATAAAAATATGTGAAAACAAAAGAGCAAAAGCAGCAGCAAATAACCATCAAATATCGCTAAGGAAACCAAACATAAAAATAAAAAAATGCTGCGCTAAAGGGTCCCAATATTATGAACCCTCCCAATGTTATGTGATGATCTAGCACTATACCAAAATGCAAAAAAAAAAATCCGCACCTGTGCTAAAATTAGAAATGAATGAAAAATAACTACTATACCACAAGTGTACTATAATTAATTATTGTTAACCGCTTCCCGACCGCCTCATGTAGATATACGTCAACACAATGGCACGGGCAGGCAAAAGCACGTACCTGTACGTCCCCTTTAATTTGCCTGCCCGGGGGGCGCGCGCGCGACCCGGTCGGGAGCTCCGTGACCACGGCCGTGGGACCAGCGGACCCGATCGCCGCTGGTATCCCGCGATCGGGTTACGGAGCTGAAGAACGGGGAGAGGTCTATGTAAACAAACCTCTCCCCGCGCTTCCTACACTGACTGTCAGTGATCGGCGGTTCCCTGTCATCAGACGTACAGCCACGCCCCCCTACTGTAAAAAAAAACACAACACGTCACACTGACTCCTCCCCGCCCCCTAGTGGTTAACCCCCTAACTACAACTGTCATTTACATAGGAATCAGTGCTATTTAAATAGCACTGATCGCTGTATAAATGACAAATGTCCCAAAAATGTGTCAAAAATGTCCGATGTGTCCGCCAAAATGTCGCAGTCACAATAAAAATCGCTGATCGCCGTCATTACTAGTAAAAAAAAATATTAATAAAAATGCTATAAAACTATCCCCTATTTTGTAAACGCTATAACTTTTGCGCAAACTAATCAATAATCGCTAATTGCGATTTTTTTTTACCAAAAATATGTAGAAGAATACGTATCGGCCTAAACTGAGGAAAAAAATTGTTTTTTTATATATTTTTTGGGGATATTTATTATAGCAAAAAGTAAAAAATATTGCATTTTTTTCAAAATTGTCGCTCTATTTTTGTTTATAGCGCAAAAAATAAAAACCGCAGGGGCGATCAAATACCACCAAAAGAAATCTCTATTTGTGGGAAAAAAAGGACGCCAATTTTGTTTTGGAGCCACGTCGCATGACCGCGCAATTGTTAGTTAAAGCGACGCAGTGCCGAATTGCAAAAAGGGGCCTGGTCCTTTAGCTGCAAATTGGTCCGGGGCTGAAGTGGTTAATTATTGTCTAATTGTTTCTGCCATTAGTAATAAGGAAAATGTTTTTTCTTGTTTAATACTATGACCTTATGGGTATATCCTTAGGTCTGTTATTATATCAATAAATATCCCCTTTACTTTACGGTATTTCACCATTGGAGTCCGTTTCTTTCTATTTCCCTTTATCTTCACTCATGGCCGAGTGTTGATTTTGTTTACAGGTGGCTGTCCAGAGGGCTCCCGTGGAGTTATACCCTATCAGGGAGAAGCGGTATGTAAAAGACGCTAAAGACCTCAGTGACTGGTCACCTGCGCTGTCCATTTTCCTTGCTCTGCCCGGGTGCATCAGTCGGGCGATTCCCGAGACAGGCGGCCGAGTTCCAGATTACTTACGTTCCCCCCACAAGGAGAGTCGGCTGGCAAAGGACTGGAGGACCGGAGAAGCAGCGTATATCCTCGCAGAGGATTGTTTCTGCCCACACTACTGACTCCGCTCTCTAAGGGAGTCCATCGGATGGGGTATCGGATTTTCTGTATCTATGTAGGATATCGTAATTATTATCCCTTGATGCAAACAGCGATTGGATCATTTTCAGTTAATATCTCTTTGCATGTCCTTGGACATTTTCACTGTGGACATTTTCACTGTGGATATTTTCACTGTGGATATTCATTTATTACATATTTTGTACACTTATTTTTTGGATGTACTTGTCATATGAGATTGGAAAATATCACTTGGTATATTTTTTTTAGATATCATTCTCAGCACATATAAACTGGGGCTTATACATTTGTAGGGATTCTTTCAATAATCACTTGAATATTTGCGGTCATTACCGGCTTTCAGGAATTGCTGGTTTGACAATAATTAATTATAGTACACTTGTGGTATAGTAGTTCTTTTTCATTAATTTCTAATTTTAGCACAGGTGTGGATTTTTTTTTAGCATTTTGGTATAGTGCTATATCATCACATAACATTGGGAGGGTTCATAATATTGGGACCCTTTAGCGCAGCATTTTTTTATTTTTATACAGTGACATATACATTAAAACTTACACATATTTGGGGTCCCTGTACTTGGGATAAAAAGGAGAAAATAAGTTAGTGAAATATTGGGAATAGTATTATTTTACGCAAAATATATTCCTCATTATTCATTCAAAAATAATTTTTATTTTAATTTTATTTTCCAAATGTCAGCTTTGTGCCAGTTAAACACTTTATAGATGCATTAAAATGTTTGTAAAAAGAATTATGGTGAGCAAAATAGTAATTTTGAAAATAAAAAACGGAAACAGAAACTGTTACATTTGGTCTGTGGGGTTACAATGACTCCTTGTCATGCAAAGGTAAGTACAACTATGAGCTCCTGGCATGTTTATATTTTATAAAGTTCATTACTGAAACTTTTAGTCAACTGAAAATGGCAGAGAAATACAAAAAGTGTCAACGTTTACAATGTCGTTATTAAAATGATGGCTGGATTAACCTTATGTGATAATAATGTAATGGATGTGATTAAGGTATCACAGGTAAAATACTAAAATGCCTATTTCAATATGTAATAAATATGTTACTGCTTAGCTTTTCAACCTTAAATTTACTCCAGATAACTGCTAGCTCTCCCCCCCATGTTGTAAAGCTGAACTGCAAAGAGTTAAAAAAAGATTGTGCCTCCTTTGGAAGTGCACCCTAGACATGACTTCAACATCCAACATCTTGGAAGGAAGTTACCAATATACTGTAGCTATACTAATTGCTAAATCAGCTAAAAACGTATAGATTGATTGGTATTGGATTGGTGGATGAGGGATTATAGCGGTGCCAATATTAATACATTTGTCAACGTTTTTAGAAAAAAGTATAAAGTTTAGTGAACAAATGTTTACATAATTTAAAAATATAACATCAATTTATATTCAAAATTGGTGTAGAATAACGGTTTAGTTACAACATTACAAAGACACACAGGCCTACTGATGATTTAAAGGCCAGAAATTGGTGCAGGTAGTCACATTCCAACATGTTTCGCCATAGACAATGGCTTTCTCAGGGAAATGACAAGGACCTATCCAGGTTTGTGAGTTCTAAACAGAAGAAGCAAGATATAAAGGACATAATAAACATTTAAACATAGTACCCCAATGGATACTTTAGCAATTTTGGTTGTTGAATGCAGGGAATGATCAGGTAGTGCATCCCATGTCATACATCACTCATACAAAAGAACGGATGAACCTACCAATCAGCCCTTAGCTTCGATGAGGCTTCGATGAGGCTTTGGTGAGGTTTTGGTGGAGCTTTGATGGTGCTTTGGTGGGGCTTCGATGGGGCTTCAAGTGAGTTTTGCCATAGACTTCTATGGAGGCTTTGAAGACGCTTTGAAGCACCATTGAAGCTACATGAGGTATCGTTTTTGAAGCGAAGCCGAAGCAAAGCAAAGCAAAAGCAAGGTGTAAACAGGACTGTAAACTAACCATTTTATTTAGTGACAGGACCTTTGACTAGCATTCAGAGAGCTTTAACAAAGCCTGTCCGAAGCCTTGTTAAAGCCTTGTTGAGGCCTTGTTAAAGCCGAAGCAAGTGTAAATGAGCCCTTATACAAAAAGATTTTTTAATGGTCTTCTTTGGCATCTAAAAAGACCTATTGATTTAGAAAAAACTTGATTTTCTTTATTTTTTTATTATTGTAAGGGATGCTGTAAGGAATGAACACCCATCCACCCATTGAGTACAAAATCTTGCTTATCAACCATAAAGATCCAACGTATAACAAAACCTATAACTATAATTTTAACTGCAACGGTCGGGTCTCAAAATGCGATGGCATTCTTGAGACCCTGTGAAAGTGTATCCTAGCCTGTGAAATGCTGTACCCTACGCTAAAACCTCACTAGTTCGTGGTAGCGTTCAAAGCATTCACCAACGCAGAGACCAGGATTGTCAGGACAGCGTGGACATAACGGGTGTCACGCCTAAATCCGCGCTTGGTACAGACACGACATCTTCTTTGGGGGGCTCGTTGGGTAGGGGTACTCTGGAGGACATGAGGATAATGCCTCTCATGCAGCCGGCTTACTGCATTTGGTAGGGGATGGTGAGGTGTGGAATCGCCTGGATACAGGAGTTCCATGACAACCGCTCCCTGGAATTCAAGGAAGGGTAACGTCCCGCCTGAAGCTCCGTATAGCACATGAGCATTCAGCAAAGCCAATTGGAATAAATAAATAGACACTTTTTTGTACCAGCGTCTAGCCTTACGGACAACTAGGTACGGCGCCAACAACTGGTCGTTGAGGTCCACCCCCCCCATATTAAGGTTGTATTCGTGGATACAGAGGGGTTTCGTCACAACACCAGCCGCCGTACGAATTTGGACTGTCGTGTCTGCATGAAGGGAGGTAAGAACGAAAACATTCCTATTATCCCTCCACTTCACAGCGAGCAAGTTATTACACTTCAAGCAGGCTCTCTCCCCCAGCCTAAGACGGGAATCTACAAGCCGCTGGGGAAAGCCCCGGCGATTAGGTCGCACGGTGCCACATGCTCCAATCTGATGATCAAACAAGTGACTAAACAGTGGCACGCTCGTGTAATAATTGTCCACGTACAAGTGGTACCCCTTTCCGAATAAGGGTGACACCAAGTTCCACACTATCTTGCCAGCGCTCCCTATGTAATCTGGACAGTTCTCCGGCTCTACGTGACTATCTTTTCCCTCATAAACCGTAAAGCTCCACGTATAGCCTGTTGCCCTGTCACAGAGCTTGTAGAGCTTGACCCCGTATCTGGCACGCTTGCTGGGAAGGAACTGTTTGAAAGACAAGCGGCCAGAAAACTTAATCAGGGACTCGTCAACGCAGACAACTTGATTGGGCGTAAACAAGGCTGCAAAACATTGGTTGAAGTGGTTTATGAGGGGCCGAATTTTGTAGAGCCGATCAAATTCAGGTCTCCACGAGGACGACAAAGTTCATTGTCACTGAAGTGCATGAAGCGCAAAATCATCTCGTATCGTGCCCTGGACATGGAGGCAGAGAACACGGGCATATGGTGGTGCGGTGAGGTGGACCAATAAGACCTCAGCGTCGGGAATTTGTGTAAGCCCATGTTGAGGGAAAGGCCCAGAAAGGTCTTAAATTCGGAAACCGTAATTGGTTTCCAATCTCTGGCAAGGGAAGGCACTTGGGGATTAGCGGCGATGTGTTGACCAGCGTATATATTACTTTGGTCCACAATAGATCTATAGAGATCTTCCGTGAAAAACAGCGAATAAAAATCGGATGGCTTAAAATCAGCTGTTTCCACCTGAATACCGGGTTGGCCAGTGAATGGGGGAAGTACGGGTTCTGCAGAAGTGGTGGGCACCCAATCAGGATTGGCGAATTCTGCAGGAAGGACACTATGTGATCGACGGGCCTGCCTTTGTCTTCTTCTTGGTGGCAGCGGGACACTACTTGTGCTTGCCACCTCGCCAGCTTGAACTGCACTTATGGGACTCGCCACGTCACCAAGTGTTACTGCAGTGCTGGTTTGACTACGTCCAGGGTGTACTAGGCCGCTGGTGCTTGCCAGTTCACCAGAAGGAATAGCGGCGCTAGTACTTCTCTGCTCCATACGAGAGACCTGCGGTTCCTGCACCTCAACAACATCAGAAGATCGGGATCGGGTACGCCTGACCTTAGCAGGGACCTCACCTTCGTCGTCAGAGCTATCTGTCATGGAGCCACTGTCGTCTACTGGATCGTATTCTGAGCCTGATTCTGACAGATGAGTGACCTCCTCTTCACTATCTGACATACTCAGAAACAAGTAGGCCTGTTCACTAGTGTACTTGCGATTTGCCATTTTGGGCTCCCTCCCCAAGGGGTTAAAACCTTTATTTAGGTTGTAATATGGGGGTACCTTACCTGACCTATAAACCTATTTATAATCCTATATAAACCTGGCGGTTACCTAAAAAAAAAACTGGCTACCTAGCGGCACCAGTGACACTAATAGAGCGATCAAAAAAACGATCGCTTAGTGACACTGGCAAAAGGGGGTGAAAGGGTTACCTAGGGGGCAATCAAGGGGTTAAACCTTTATTGGGGGGGGGTAGGGGGCACCTTGGACCTAAAGGGGCCTAAAACTACTGCCCTGACAGTTATTGCAGTCACACTGACACTAAATGCAGTAAATAAATGATCACTGCAATCAGTGACACTGTGACAGGGGGGGCAGGGGGTGATCTGGGGGTGATCAGGGGGTGACAGGGGGGTGAAATATGTGCCTATGTGTGCCTGGTGTCAGTGTAGTGTTGGTGCACTAACCTGATGTCTTCACAGCTCCGCGTCCCGGTCAGAAAGACCGACACGAGGAGCGTGACATCACTTCCCCTTGCCTGTGTTTACAATTACACAGGAAGGGGAAGGAAGCGGACGAATCCCATTGGCCAGAGCGATCGGGAGGGGGTGGCCAGAAACGACTGGCCGTTACCTCGTCCCGCATCGCTTCTGAAGCCATCCCGACCGTCCCCGCCGGCGGAGGGGGGTCCGATCGGACCCCCCAACCGCCTGAAGAATGGCACGTACAGGTACGGGGTTCCCTGTACTTGCCATAAAAAGGAGAAAATAATTGCTGAAAATATTTAAGAAAGTATTAATTCTAAGTTGATAAAACACATTTTTTCAATTAAAAGCTTTGTAGGTGCATAAAAAAAACAATGGAAAAAAGTGGTAGACAAATTAGTCTGGTCTGGGGGTTACAATGCAACGGTAAGTGCGACTCCATGACGTATTTATGTTTTATAAAAGACATTACTGACATTTTTAATTAACTAAAAATGGCACAGAAATACAAAAAGTGTCACATTTTACAATGATATTTTCAGAATGATGCCCGGATCAACTTTAGGTGATAATAAGACCTCATAAGTGCCTCCATGAGATCTTTGTTCCTCAGGCTGTAGATCAGAGGATTCAGCAATGGGTTAATGAGGGCAGATATGACTGTGATCAATTTGTTTAAATTGACCATATTACCGGAGGAGGGAATAAAGTAAATAAAAATTAAGGAGCCATAAAAGATGGAGACCACGGTAATATGTGATGTGCAGGTGGAGAAGGCTTTCATCTTTCCAGTCTTGCTAGGGAGTCTAAGGATGGTCCTGAAAATATAGACATAGGGAAGAAAGGTCAAAAGAATGGCTCCTAATCCTATACTAGCACCTAATACCAATACGACCACTATGTTTATGAAGGGGTCAGTACATGTAACTTGATATAAGTGTGGAAGGTCACAAAAGAAGCTGTGGATAGAAGCTGCTCTGCAGAAGGACAACCTGAGAGAAAATAAAGTATGAACCAAAGAGTGAGCAAATCCTGCACCCCAGACCAGAGAGGCCATACAAGCACAGACCCTCCAAGACATCATTTGTTTGTAGTGTAGGGGGTGGCAGATGGCAATGTAGCGGTCGTAGGACATAGCCGAGAGCAAGAAAAGTTCTGAGTCAGCAAAGGAGATGTAGAAAAAGACTTGGGATATACAGGCAGGAATGGATATTGATCTGTGTTTTGTGACCAAATCAAAGAGCATCCTTGGTGCCGTCACTGATGAATAAGACATGTCCAGAAATGCTAAGTTGGCAAGAAAAAAATACATTGGTTTGTGTAGATGGTAGTCAGTGAGGACCAAGAAGAAAATAAGAAGGTTTATGATAACAGTCATCAGATAGATGAGAAGGAAGAATACAAAAAGTCCATTCATGGTCAGTGGATCGTCTGATAGACCCACAAGGGTAAAATAGGAAATCTCTGTCATGTTCCCCATATTATTCATTTTTTTTTTCATTGTTTACTTTTATCATTATAAAGCAGTAATAAAATTATGGATCTTAGGATTAAAATAATTGGAAAACGTACGGTGGACCTACACACTGTACTCAGGTTTACATGTGGGCATTTTTACCAGTGAATGATTTATTCTTATATAGAATGTTGGCATTCTCTCAGGACCGTCTCCCGTGTTGTAAGAACACAAAGCTGAAAGTCTCATTAAAGGTCTCCTAAGATTTAATCTATAATTCCTTTGGAGCATTTTTTTTCTATAATTGAGTACAGTCTTTAAAATTTGAATTTAAAATCCACTGAAAATGTTTCTATCTTTTTGTCACCTATTTTTCTTATTGGCTAGTGGACAGAGTGGCCTAAAACTTTATAAAAAGAACTTATGTTCCAAACTTCCATACATACAGCACCGCTCCAGACTATCACCTCAAGCAATCTCAGTGGACATCTAGGGTTCTGGCTCGAAAAAGCCCATCTCTGCTTAGTATTGGAAAATATAGATGAATAGGAGCCGCACACCAAAGAACTCTTCTTTCTAAGCGTTCTTTATTGAACCATCCAACATATATCTCCTTCCATGATGTCCCTGCTCAAGGATTACCTTGCCTTAACACATTTAACTGAAACGGCTTGATGAAATGCGTTAAGTCACGTTGATGCTTGGGCAGGGACATCGTGGAAGCAGCTATATTATGGATGGTTCAATAAAGAACACTTAAAAGGAAGTGGTCTTTGGTGTGTTGCTTCTATTCATCTATATATTAACGTAATGTGTAAAACAAATATTGCGCTACTCTGTAAAAAAGAAAGCAGCTACACACAAATGTGACAAACATTCATAATAAACGGTGGGTAAAAATGTAGCGCTAGAAACATATAAGAATAAACAATGTGAAAATGTGAAAAAAATGTTTAAGTGAATAAGTCCCAACAAAATAAATGTGAAGACAGTGAATAACTTCCAAAAGGTCAGTCCAGCCAAGTGGGGGTTCCACCCAAACTGGAAATATGATGAGAACTGGAACAATTTGACATCCCTAAACTGATAATATCCAAGAATAGTAGAAGTTGTTACTCTTACCAGATCTTGAGAACCTGAGCACCAGGTCACACAGGCATGGATACCGCGGTCAGCGGTTCGACCAGGTTGTTCCAGGGGGTCCTCAGAAACCTTCAGAAGCCAGGGAACTCTCGATGGAATCACATTGGC
Organism: Lithobates sylvaticus; assembly: GCA_028564925.1. Taxonomy (NCBI): domain Eukaryota; kingdom Metazoa; phylum Chordata; class Amphibia; order Anura; family Ranidae; genus Lithobates; species Lithobates sylvaticus. The sequence continues at coordinate 5,289,285 of CM053032.1, read as the reverse complement.
AGAGACGGCACACAGATCATGGAGGCTGGGGTGGAGCAGTTAAGCAGAAAAAACGGACATGTGTTTGCAAAAAAAAAAAGAAAAGCACTTCAAATAGTGCAGGTAAAAATTATGGGTTTTTTATTTCCTTAAATACCAAAGAACAATAAAAATGTGATCACTAGGGATGGGCCCGGTGCTCGATGCGAACCCATGTTCGCATCGAGCACCGGGTGTTCGCTCGCTCGGCGAGCCCAGAACTATTTTGGCCGCTCGCATCACGTTCGTGTGATGCGAGCGGCCCCGCAATGCATTGCGGCCGGCGCGGCCGGCGCAGTGCATTGCTGGCTGATGATTGGCCAAGCATGCACTGTGACCCCGCATGCTTGGCCAATCACAGCGCCGGAAACTCGAAGAGCCATAATTGGCTACAGGCAGGACGCCTGTAGCCAATTACAGCTCAGGGGCTTTAGTACACGCCCCCTCTTATAAAAGGCCGCCACGCCGTCGGCGCCGGTCACATGCGTTCCAGGGTTAGAGAGAGCAGGATCATTCTGTGTCACTCTGCTAGATTCAGTTAGAAAGATTTAGTTAGAGAGATTTAGTTAGATAGATTCATTTAGAAAGATTCATTTAGAAAGAGGGGCTTGTAGTGTGTTCGTGGCAGGCAGGCACTGGCAGGCAGTGGCAGCAAACAGAGCTCCTATATTTTGTTCCCAGAAGCACCTATAGGACTTGTAGTGTGTTCGTGGCAGGCAGGCAGTGGCAGCAAACAGAGCTCCTATATTTTGTTCCCAGAAGCACCTATAGGACTTGTAGTGTGTTCGTGGCAGGCAGGCACTGGCAGCAAACAGAGCTCCTATATTTTGTTCCCAGAAGCACCTATAGGACTTGAAGTGTGTTAGTCCCATCACACAGAGCTATATTTTCTTCCCAGAAGCACCTATAGGACTTGTAGTGTGTTAGTCCCATCACACAGAGATCATATATTTTGTTCCCAGAAGCACCTATAGGACTTGAAGTGTGTTAGTCCCATCACACAGAGCTATATTTTTTCTTCCCAGAAGCACCTATAGGACTTGAAGTGTGTTAGTCCCATCACACAGAGATCCTATATTTTGTTCCCAGAAGCACCTATAGGACTTGAAGTGTGTTAGTCCCATCACACAGAGCTATATTTTCTTCCCAGAAGCACCTATAGGACTTGTAGTGTGTTAGTCCCATCACACAGAGATCCTATATTTTGTTCCCAGAAGCACCTATAGGACTTGAAGTGTATAAGTCCCATCACACAGAGCTATATTTTGTTCCCAGAAGCACCTATAGGACTTGAAGTGTGTTAGTCCCATCACACAGAGATCCTATATTTTGTTCCCAGAAGCACCTATAGGACTTGAAGTGTGTTAGTCCCATCACACAGAGATCCTATATTTTGTTCCCAGAAGCACCTATAGGACTTGAAGTGTGTTAGTCCCATCACACAGAGCTATATTTTCTTCCCAGAAGCACCTATAGGACTTGAATTGTGTTAGTCCCATCACACAGAGATCATATATTTTGTTCCCAGAAGCACCTATAGGACTTGAAGTGTGTTAGTCCCATCACACAGAGCTATATTTTGTTCCCAGAAGCACCTATAGGACTTGAAGTGTGTTAGTCCCATCACACAGAGATCCTATATTTTGTTCCCAGAAGCACCTATAGGACTTGAAGTGTGTTAGTCCCATCACACAGAGCTATATTTTGTTCCCAGAAGCACCTATAGGACTTGTAGTGTGTTAGTCCCATCACACAGAGATCCTATATTTTGTTCCCAGAAGCACCTATAGGACTTGAAGTGTGTTAGTCCCATCACACAGAGCTATATTTTGTTCCCAGAAGCACCTATAGGACTTGAAGTGTGTTAGTCACATCACACAGAGCTATATTTTCTTCCCAGAAGCACCTATAGGACTTGAAGTGTGTTAGTCCCATCACACAGAGATCATATATTTTGTTCCCAGAAGCACCTATAGGACTTGAAGTGTGTTAGTCCCATCACACAGAGCTATATTTTGTTCCCAGAAGCACCTATAGGACTTGAAGTGTGTTAGTCCCATCACACAGAGATCCTATATTTTGTTCCCAGAAGCACCTATAGGACTTGAAGTGTGTTAGTCCCATCACACAGAGCTATATTTTCTTCCCAGAAGCACCTATAGGACTTGTAGTGTGTTAGTCCCATCACACAGAGATCCTATATTTTGTTCCCAGAAGCACCTATAGGACTTGAAGTGTGTTAGTCCCATCACACAGAGCTATATTTTCTTCCCAGAAGCACCTATAGGACTTGAAGTGTGTTAGTCCCATCACACAGAGATCCTATATTTTGTTCCCAGAAGCACCTATAGGACTTGAAGTGTGTTAGTCCCATCACACAGAGCTATATTTTGTTCCCAGAAGCACCTATAGGACTTGAAGTGTGTTAGTCCCATCACACAGAGCTATATTTTCTTCCCAGAAGCACCTATAGGACTTGAAGTGTGTTAGTCCCATCACACAGAGATCATATATTTTGTTCCCAGAAGCACCTATAGGACTTGAAGTGTGTTAGTCCCATCACACAGAGCTATATTTTGTTCCCAGAAGCACCTATAGGACTTGAAGTGTGTTAGTCCCATCACACAGAGATCCTATATTTTGTTCCCAGAAGCACCTATAGGACTTGAAGTGTGTTAGTCCCATCACACAGAGATCCTCTATTTTCTTTGCAGAAGCACCCATAGGACTTCTAGTGTGTTAGTGGCATCACACAGAGCTCCTATATTTTCTTCTCAGCAGCACCCACAGGACTTCTAGTGTGTTAGTGGCATCACACAGAGCTCCTATATTTTCTTTGCAGAAGCACCCATAGGACTTCTAGTGTGTTAGTGGCATCACACAGAGCTCCTATATATTCTTCTCAGCAGCACCCACAGGACTACCGACTACAATGGCTGGAAGACCGCCAAGGGGAGGCAGAGCGTGCAGAGCCAAGAACACAGGGCAGGCAGGCTCTGTTTCTAGTGGACGTGGCCGTGGACGTGGTCGTGCATCGTCATCAGCACGTGGCCATGGGACACGCGCGTCTTTGTTTTCGGCAGCTGGACATGTGGAGCCGCATCATGCTGAAGGCTTGGTAGAATGGATGACCAAGCCCTCCTCATCCTCCTCATCCTCTCTCACCCAGGCTCAGGGTACTGGCAGAGCAGCTGCCAACGCGTACTCAATGGCATCATCAGCCACCCCTTCCCTAGACCCACCATGTCCTCCTGAGGAGTCCCCCGAACTCTTTGAGCACAGTGTTGGGTACATGCTCCAGGAGGATGCCCAACGATTCGAAGGCTCGGATGATGATACCCAGCTTGAGGAATCTGGCAGTACTGTTCCACCAGCTGCAGCTTACTGCCAGGTTTGCTCTAGTGGTGAAGAGGGAGGGGATGATGAGGTCACTGACTCCACGTGGGTGCCTGAAGGGAGAGAGGATGAGGAGGAGGACGAGGAGGAGGAGGATGCGGCGTCACATGTCCAACGAGGCAGGATGCCCCCTGGAGGCCAGGTAGAGGCCAGCACAGCAACTGTACAACACCGCAGAGCTCCGCCTGTGCAGGGCGCTGCCTCTGCACGTTATCAGAAAAGTTCTTTGGTGTGGGCCTTTTTTGAGACGAGTGCATCAGATCGCACCACTGCTATTTGCAATATTTGTCTCAAGCGTATCTCGCGTGGCCAAAACATCAGCCGCTTGGGCACCACAAGCATGACCAGACATATGTCGACCTGCCATGCAGCTCGTTGGCAGGCACACATAAAAGACCCACACCAAAGAACTAAGCGGACCTCTCCTTGCTCCTCATCAGCTGGGATCTCCATCCCCACTACACCTTCAGTCCTCTCTGAAAGCTGCTCTGAGAGGACTGAAGGTGTAGAATTAGGTGTGTCACAACCAAGTACTTGCAGTACACCGACGTCCGATTGCAGCAGGCAAATTTCCCTGCCCCAGCTGCTGGACCATAGAAAGAAGTACACTCCCAGCCATCCACATGCCCAGCGGTTGAATGCTAGCTTGGCTAAATTGCTAGCACTTCAACTGCTGCCTTTTCAGTTGGTAGACTCGGCCCCCTTCCGTGAGTTTGTTCAATGTGCGGTTCCTCAGTGGCAGGTTCCCAAACGCCACTTTTTCTCACGGAAGGCGATTCCGTCTCTCTACCGGCATGTGGAAGGCAATGTCCATGCCTCGCTGGACAGGGCGGTCAGCGGTAAGGTGCATATTACCGCTGACTCATGGTCCAGCAGGCATGGACAGGGACGGTACCTTTCTTTCACGGCCCATTGGGTCACTCTATTGGCAGCTGGGAGGGATGCAGGACAAGGTGCAGTAGTGTTGGAGGTTGTTCCGCCACCACGCCTCCAAAACGCTACTACTGCTACTGGTTGTGACACACCTCTCTCCTCCACCCCCTCCTCTTCTTCTTCCTCCAGTGCTCTGTCCTTGGAATCAGCGGTGCTCCGTAGGCGTACAAGGGGCTATGCAAGTACGCAGGCAAAAAGATGCCATGCCGTGCTTGCGCTGGTGTGTTTGGGGGACAGGAGCCACACTGGGCCAGAGGTTCTGGCAGCTCTGCAGGGGCAGGCCGAGAGGTGGTTGACGCCACGTCAGCTTAAGCCAGGAATGGTCGTTTCTGACAATGGCCCCAACCTCCTCTCCGCCCTGCGACAGGGGCAGCTCACCCATGTGCCCTGCATGGCTCACGTCCTCAACCTGGTGGTGCAGCGGTTCTTGGGCAGGTTCCCAGGCTTACAGGATGTCCTGAGGCAGGCCAGGAAAGCCTGTGTGCATTTCCGCCGATCTTATAATGCCAGTGCTCGGCTCACTGAGCTGCAAAAGGAGCTGAACCTGCCCAAGAACCGCCTAATATGTGACATGCCCACCAGGTGGAACTCAACGTTGGCCATGCTGCAGCGACTGCACACGCAGCAAAGGGCCATCAATGAGTACCTTTGCGACTACGGCACCAGGACAGGGTCAGGGGAGCTTGGTTTTTTTCCCCACGTCAGTGGAGCATGATCAGGGATGCATGCACTGTCCTCTCACCATTTGAGGAGGCCACGAGGATGGTGAGCAGTGACAGTGCATGCATCAGTGACACTGTCCCTCTTGTCCACCTGTTGGAGCATACGCTGCGTGGGATAATGGACAGGGCACTTGAGGCAGAACAGAGGCAGGAAGAGGAGGACTTCCTTGCCTCTCAAGGCCCCCTTTATCCGGACAGTGTTCCTTCTGTCCCACCCATCACACAGGAAGAGGATGAGGAGGAGGAGGAGGAGGATTGTGTGAGCATGGAGGTGGAGCCTGGCACTCAGCATCAGCAGCAGCAGTCTTTTAGGGATGATGTACAGTCCCAACAAACCAGTGGACTTGTACGTGGCTGGGAGGAGGTGGCTGGCGATCATGTCATCCTCAGTGACCCAGAAGACTCCGGACCGAATGCCTCAGCTAACCTACGCTGCATGGCCTCCCTGATCCTGCAAAGCCTGCGGAAGGATCCTCGTGTTCTTCAGATCAAGGAGAGGGACCATTACTGGCTGGCCACTCTCCTTGATCCACTGTACAAGGGTAAGGTTGCGGACCTTATCTTGCCGTCGCAGAGGGAGCAGAGGATGAGACATCTCAGGGAGGCCTTGCAGAAAGGTCTGTGCAACGCGTTCCCAGAAACTGGGAGGTTACAAACTCCTGGTCCTGGGCGACGAGTTGCTGAGGCTTCGGTCAGTAGCAGAAGAAGCGGTGGGGAAGGTGGACGTCTGACCGATGCGTTCAGACAATTTTTTAGTCCGCAGCCCCCAAGGTATGATCGGTTCCAGCAACCATCGCCAGCGTCTGATATACATGGTGCAGGAATACCTTGGGGCAAGGTCAGACTTGGACACCTTTCCCACCGAAAATCCTCTGGCTTACTGGGTCCTGAGGATGGATCACTGGCCAGAGCTTGCACAGTATGCAATTGAGCTACTGGCCTGTCCTGCCTCCAGCGTTCTTTCAGGATTTGTCACCGATCATAGGGTGCGCCTGTCCACCGCCTCGGTTGATCGACTGACCTTCATCAAAATGAATCAGTCTTGGATCACCACCAGCTACCAGGCACCTGAAGCGGATATAACGGAATAATTTATAATGTCACATCCCTTCAAGACTGCCTATGCTGATGCTGAGTGACTGTCCTCTTATGTTCACTGACTATCCTCTTCCTCCTCCTCAATGATCCATGCCACCACACCAGTGCCTAAGGCACAATTTTTCAGCCCCTGTTTAGGGGCGTGTACATACAATTTTTATAAAAAAATGCTTCGCAACACGTGTGACTGCTGTGCTCCAAGTACAGTATCTGTGAGGGGTTGCAGTGTTGTGGCACCAGTGCCTAAGGCACAATTTTTCAGCCCCTGTTTAACAGGGGCGTGTACATACAATTTTTATAAAAAAAAGCTTCGCAACACGTGTGACTGCTGTGCTCCAAGTACAGTATCTGTGAGGGGTTGCAGTGTTGTGGCACCAGCACCAGTGCCTAAGGCACAATTTTTCAGCCCCTGTTTAACAGGGGCGTGTACTTACAATTTTTTAAAAAAATGCTTCGCAACACGTGTGACTGCTGTGCTCCAAGTACAGTATCTGTGAGGGGTTGCAGTGTTGTGGCACCAGTGCCTAAGGCACAATTTTTCAGCCCCTGTTTAACAGGGGCGTGTACTTACAATTTTTAAAAAAAATGCTTCGCAACACGTGTGACTGCTCTGCTCCAAGTACAGTATCTGTGAGGGGTTGCAGTGTTGTGGCACCAGTGCCTAAGGCACAATTTTTCAGCCCCTGTTTAACAGGGGCGGGTAATTACAAATCTTGATCTAATAGTTCACAGCAGGGCCCATTCCTGCGCCCACCAAGAGTAACTATGAGGGCCTACAGTCTTGTGGCAACACCGTCCACCACCACCGCCAAAGGCCCAATTTTTCTGCCCTGTTCATCAGGTGCTTGCAATTACAAATCTTGATCTAATAACTCACAGCAGGGTCCATTCCTGCACCCACCAAGAGTAACTGTGAGAGCTTACAGTCTTGTGGCAACACCGTCCACCACCACCGCCAAAGGCCCAATTTTTCTGCCCTGGTCATCAGGTGCTTGCAATTACAAATCTTGATCTAATAACTCACAGCAGGGCCCATTCCTGTGCCCACCAAGAGTAACTGTGAGAGCTTACAGTCTTGTGGCAACACCGTCCACCACCACCGCCAAAGGCCCAATTTTTCTGCCCTGTTCATCAGGTGCTTGCAATTACAAATCTTGATCTAATAACTCACAGCAGGGCCCATTCCTGCGCCCACCAAGAGTAACTGTGAGAGCTTACAGTCTTGTGGCAACACAGTCCACCACCACCACCACCCCCAATTTTTCTGCCCTGTTCAACAGGTGCATGCAATTACAAATCTTGATCTATTAACTCACAGCAGGGCCCATTCCTGTGCCCACCAGTCTTGTGGCTACACCAACATCTAATAGGGCAAATTTCTGCAGAGTATATACGCCAGGCCCCTACTTTCAAACATCCAACTTACAAAACGACTCCTACTTGCAAATGGAAAGAGAAAACAGGAAGTGAGAGGAAATCTACCCCTAGGAAGGGAAATTCTATCCTGTTAGATTTAATTTGGGAAAAAGGTATCTCCTCTCTACTGATACTTTATCACCAATCCTTGTTTCAATTAAAACCCCACTTTTCCAAAAACATTTGTCATTGGGACGGAAAGTGAGGTGACATGTTCTGAACAGATGTGCAAAGACAGCAAATGTTACAGGGGTGATAACCCCTCCCTATGTTCTCCAAAAAGCTTAAAAATAGATTTTTTTGGGATGGAGCTACACTTCATAATGTACCTGTTCAGATTCTACTTAAGAACAAACCTAAAGCCGCAAGTGGTTTTAAATGGCTTCTTTTTTTCCTTTACAAATGTCATTTTGTGCAAGGACAGTTCTAAACACGGGAAACACATGCCACTTCACAGGCATACTTTAGACACCCCCCAGGTACCATATTTAAAGGAAAATTTCACTTTTTTTTTTTCACTTTATGCATCATTAAAATGACTGCTCCCGAAAAAACGTTAGTTTTTAAAAGTTCTTTTTGCATTGATATATGTCCCCTGGGGCAGGACCCGGGTCCCCAAACCTGTTTTATGACATTAACATGCATATTGGCCGTTGTAATTAGCACTTTTGATTTCAAACGTTCGCGTCCATTATAACGTATAGGGTTCGAAAATTTGCGCGAACTTTCGGTCCGTTCGAAGGTTCTGGTGCAAACCGAACCCGGGGGTGTTCGGCTCATCCCTAGTGATCACAATTAAAAATAAGGGCAATACGCTTGGGTGTGGTTTTCTCTGCTCCTCATATTGCCCTTCTTTTTAATTGTGATCACATTTTTATTGTTCTTTGGTTTTTATGGAAACAAAAAAGGGGGTCACTCACCACAGTTTATAATTCCCAAACAAAAGACACAGGTAGCTTTCTTCCTTAAACACATTAGAGTTTAAGCCTTTAGGTTTAGGTGGCTAAAAATTGTCCAGTGGCAATATAAATTGACGGCAGCACCAACAAGCATAAAATTGGAGACACAAGTCATAGGGAGGTGTCATTCTAAAGATACCTAAAGAGATTAGGTATGGATGGGTAATAATTGGCCAGGGGAACCACAGTTTTAAGCTTGGTTAACATATGAGCCACATGCGGCTCACAGAAGGGGTCCGGTGCATGCTGGTTCACCACTTCAGGTCCGATTTCAGCCCGAATTTTGGGCTGAGTTCGGACCTGAAATGTACCAAAAGACGCCCTGCATTTTTCTGCAAGATTCACCGGACCTGCAGGAGAGATATGTGAACCGGCTCCTGCATCCAATTCGCAATGTTGTGAAGGCCGTGCCAACAGCCTCTAACAGTGAAGACACAAACCACAGTCAGCAATCTTCTTAAAGAACAACAGCTCTTGGGTTGGGGTGGGAAAAAACTGACCAGAAGCATCACAGGCAGACGGCAGTACACCAGACCAAAATGCAGAGACAGAAGTCACAGTTAGGTTTCTTCTTAAACATTAGCTGCAGCCCCTTTTAGCTTTTTTTTCACAAAAAAAGGACGTACAAAACAGGGCCCATATGCAAGTACAATTGTAAATGGTGCAACCTGAGATATATCAGGGGCATGCAATAGGGGGAAAAAATATAAAGGTACCACAATTAGTGCATTAGTCGATAAGTTGACCAAGCGTCCCATTTGTCGTGGAATTGGTGCATGGTGTCATGGATAGAGTGATGGCTTCAATGCATAAGAATTGGTGAGTCCATTCTGTTATATACATGAGCTATGGGGAGTTGATTGTGAATGCCAGTGTAAGAAGATAAACCATTGTGCCACGCTGAAAAGAATAAGCAAAAAGGTTTCTCATGATGGTACCAGACAGAGGGGATAATGGTAATGGGTGAACATATTACAGCGCACACATTCAAGAATGACGTTTCCTGCAGGGCTAGTTAAAAACACCTGAACATATTCAAAAAATACGGGGGTTTGGTCACACTATATGGTCATATAGTGCTAAGCCCACTTACTGCGACAAAGTACCCCGAATTAGTGGGTCCTACCCTAGTAATAGAATGAAAGATCCTGCGTCTCAACCATGGGAGCCAAACTCCTCTATGTGGGAGAACTGAAAGGATTCCTCCTATACACTGGTGGTCACTAAATAAGAGGTAATGAAGAGGGGAGGGGTGCTCTAACCCAAAAAAACCTGGTCAGGGTTCATTACAACATACAAAAACATATTTGGGAAGCACTCAACAATGCGTTTAAATTCAAGATGGTGCTGCCTCCCCCTCTTCATTACCTCTTATTTAGTGGCCACCAGTGTATAGGAGGAATCCTTTCAGTTCTCCCACATAGAGGAGTTTGGCTCCCATGGTTGAGACGCAGGATCTTTCATTCTATTACTAGGGTAGGACCCACTAATTCGGAGTACTTTGTCGCAGTAAGTGGGCTTAGCACTATATAACTATATAGTGTGACCAAATCCCCGTATTTTTTGAATATGTTCAGGTGTTTTTAACTAGCCCTGCAGGAAACGTCATTCTTGAATGTGTGCGCTGTAATATGTTCGCTAATGGTAATGGGTTGACCTTTCAGCTAGGCAACTAAAGCCATAACTTAATGCCACAGCGTACCTAGAATTGGACAGCTCTAAACAATGTGCTCAAAGGACCCTGCAGAGAGACATCTCCTAATACACTCTGAGATACTTCAGGGAAAAATGTGTGAAGTTTTTGAGGGATCATCTGCCATCTTGTGTTTTTTTTATGACAAGAAAAATAGGTTTGGCTAGGGCCACATCCGTAAAGACATAGAAAAAGAAGTGCAAGGCCAGACAGGCCGGAACCCACATAGAAAGACCGGACTTTAAAGGCTCAGCACAGGAGACAATATTAGATAAAAGATATAATTTTATTGTACAAAATTCCATAAAAACAGAAGCATATAAGCCTAAAAATAATCCAACACACAAACATTTGCATATACTCTACTAAGGTCCCGGAAGAACATGATTATGTATTATATAACATATAACACCACATATAGCACTTGTACGCTTCTGGTAATGGAAAAATTCCAAGTTGGTCAACGTTTTACCGATAATATGGCTTCTTCAGGACCCAGAAAGTATTCTAATAATTTTTCTATGTTATTTTATTATTGTTTTGCAGACTGAAAGCAATTTTTGTGCATTTGCGTAAGTTAGTGAGCATCGCATCCCAACTTCGGGGGTAAAAGCTACACCTATCCTAGACAGGAAATTCTTAGAAGAAGATTGGACCACTATAAATTTTAGGGTCCATAAGGGATCCCTTGATGAGAATGGCTATAAAATACAGTCACAATGGTACCTTACTCCACAAAATATCCCTATTAAACTTGCAACTCAGTTGGCGCTGTGAGAAAGAGAAGGGGTCACTGTTTCACATCTGATGGTCTTGACAAGAGATCCAACATTTCTGGCAGCAGTTCACAACACAGTCAAGGCGGTGTCCTCTCTTCCAGTGGAATACTCCTCTGCCTCCAAACTACTTCACTACTCAAGATAGACCCTATATTAAGTCCTTAGCAATGCATACGATAAATGCAGCCGATATGATGGAAATCTCGTTGTATCCCTCCCAGGGGAGAATGGTTCTAGCAAATAACCAAAATGTTGGTGAGATGGAAGAATTGACTCATATTTCCCATGACAAACTTTCTAAGTCTACAACTACTTGGGCATGTTGGATACACATCCAGATGACCTCTACATACCATAACATGATTTCTATCGATCTCAGAAATTAATTACTCTCCAGGATTTCCATCAGGGCAACCACATAGGACCTTGGTGAGAACATTAGTTCAGAATAATGAGCCGTTTTTTTTTACAATGCTCCTTGACAGCTGTGCTGAGAGAAGGAGAGTAGAGATACAGTACCTGGTTGTCATGTACCTTGTGGCAGAGCCTGACGTGTAGATGGAGACCTCTCTTACAGCCCCAGCTGAAGGGCAACTGGTGTTGAGACAGTGGCCGTGAGACCACAGTGGGGTGAGATTGTCTGCAAGATCTTCTGTTGTTTGCAGAAGTGTGTGGCAGGTGCGTCCCATGAGCTGGGCTGGATGGCTGAAGCAGTGGAGGGCAATAGGACCAGCGCCACCAGGCAATATGCAGAGTGGGACAGATGGATAACTGGATGCAAAGTCAGACAATTCAGGTTAGCAATGGAGGATCAGGTATAAGCATAAACAGCAGGCAGAGAATAGTCAAGATGCAGGCAGTGGCTGGCAACAGGATATCAGGCAGATGGAAGGTATAACAAAGTCTTTAAGGCAAACCAATGTCAGGATAGGTGGAGAGCAAGCGTGGTCAGGATAAGCCAGGTCAAACACAGGAACCAAGCACAGATCACAAGAACAGGTATACAGGTAAAGCTGCAGATCAGGCGCCAGCATTAATGGCTAACAGGCGTGTTTATTTGCACATGCTAATATTTGCGCGCATTCCCTACCTTTATGAACACACAAAGGTAGGGCCTGAAAAAAAGTAATTTTTTATTTATTTTTACGTACTCTGTTGTATGTAATAATATATCCCTCTTGGGTCCAGAGAATTACTTGATTCTGAATGGGTCCAGGTTTGTTTATGCATTACATGAAAAGGTGGCTGGGATATGTGGGGTGGGTAGGACATGTTGATATGTACCCTCCATCTATTCTATACAATGGGTAGGACATGCTGGTATGTACCCTCCATCTATACACAATGGGTAGGACATGTTGGTATGTACCCTCCAGCGAAAGGTAGGAGCCTGTGCCATCATCTCCCCCACCATCAGTAGGCCAGGGTTCATACAAATGATAAAGTCTTTTAGTAAGTCAAATAATTTTTATTTACTTTTTGTCTGCAAGTTAACAACCAGTTACATAGAAACATAAAGATAACAGAGAGAAACACTGAAATCAAAAAAATACAATTCCAAAGTCACATTCCATTCCGGAGTATACTGTCCAATACAATGTTATGGTATAGAAAGAACCATGAGCATTCTATAATAGACAAACAGTCCAATAAAACACTGGAGGCTCTCTCTTCTATCAAGCGGGGGCGGCTCTAATAGGCTTCAATATAGAGTGGGCTTGGGTCGCAGAGAGTGCGCTTCGATCCCACCCTAGTGTGTTACAACGCTGTTGTAACACTGATCCTCCTCCCGGCCAATCAGGAAGCGTGTTTTGATATATGTGCATAAGCGTCTACAGTGGTGTGAAAAAGTGTTTGCCCCCTTCCTCATTTCCTGTTCCTTTGCATGTTTGTCACACTTAAGTGTTTCGGAACATCAAACCAATTTAAACAATAGTCAAGGACAACACAAGTAAACACAAAATGCAATTTGTAAATGAAGGTGTTTATTATTAAAGGTGAAAAAAAATCCAAACCATCATGGCCCTGTGTGAAAAAGTGATTGCCCCCCTTGTTAAAACATACTATAACTGTGGTTGTCCACACCTGAGTTCAATTTCTCTAGCCACACCCAGGCCTGATTATTGCCACACCTGTTCACAATCAAGGCATCACTTAAATAGGAGCTGCTTGACACAGTAAGGTCCACCAGAAGATCCTTAAAAGCTACACATCATGTCGAGACCCAAAGAAATTCAGGAACAATTGAGAAAGAAAGTAATTGAGATCTATCAGTCTGGAAAGGGTTATAAAGCCATTTCCAAAGCTTTGGGAATCCAGCGAACCACAGTGAGAGCCATTATCCACAAATGGCGAAGACATGGAACAGTGGTGAACCTTCCCAGGAGTGGCCGGCCACCCAAAATTACCCCAAGAGCGCAGCGACGACTCATCCAAGAGGTCACAAAAGACCCCACAACAACGTCCAAGGAACTGCAGGCCTCACTTGCCTCAGTTAAGGTCAGCGTTCATGCCTCCACCATCAGGAAAAGACTGGGCAAAAATGGCCTGCATGGCAGAGTTCCAAGGAGAAAACCACTGCTGAGCAAAAAGAAGATCAAAGCTCGTCTCAATTTCTCCACAACACATCTTGATGATCCCCAAGACTTTTGGGACAACATTCTGTGGACCGATGAGACAAAAGTGGAACTCTTTGGAAGGTGTGTGTCCAAGTATATCTGGCGTAGAAGGAACACTGCATTTCAGAAAAAGAACATTATACCAACAGTAAAATATGGTGGTGGTAGTGTGATGGTCTGGGGCTGTTTTGCTGCTTCAGGACCTGGAAGACTTGCCGTGATAAAAGGAACTATGAATTCTGCTGTCTACCAAGAGATCCTGAAGGAGAATGTCCGACCATCTGTTCGTGTACTCAAGCTGAAACGAACTTGGGTTCTGCAGCAGGACAATGATCCTAAACACACCAGCAAGTCCACCATCGAATGGCTGAAGAAAAACAAAATTAAGACTTTGGAGTGGCCTAGCCAAAGTCCTGACCTTAATCCTATTGAGATGTTGTGGTATGACCTTAAAAAGGCCGTTCATGCTCGAAAACCCTCTAATGTAACTGAATTAGGACAATTCTGCAAAGATGAGTGGGCCAAAATTCCTCCAGGACGCTGTAAAAGCCTCATTGCACGTTATCGCAACGCTTGGTTGCAGTTGTTGCTGCTAAGGGTGGCCCAACCAGTTATTAGGTTTAGGGGGCAATCACTTTTTCACACAGGGCCATGATGGATTGGATTTTTTTTCACCTTTAATAATAAACACCTTCATTTACAAATTGCATTTTGTGTTTACTTGTGTTGTCCTTGACTATTGTTTAAATTGGTTTGATGTTCCGAAACACTTAAGTGTGACAAACATGCAAAGGAACAGGAAATGAGGAAGGGGGCAAACACTTTTTCACACCACTGTATATCAACAAGCCAATCTAATCATGTATAATTGTCTACTATCCTGGTATGTATACAATATTGCATCTTTTAGTATGAATTGTATTTATCAATTGCATCATGTAATTTATTATCATGATGCATTATCGTTTTACCCATGTTATTGAGTTTATCAATTAATAAATATATTTCTATACAATTATTGTACTCTTTCGCAGCCACGAGCTTCATTTAAAGTCCCAAATTGTGTCCTCCACCCCTTTCTTTGCAACCAATGAAAGGATGGAAGAGGAATTATACTGCAAGGGCTCTATGTGTGCCTGGGCCTACAATGCGTGGCAGCATTGCAAATATTGACAAAATAGTCTGAGAGACAAATGGTATTGCTCCACAATAAAATTGGCAATAGAATTCCTTTATCATACAGTTGAAAAAATAACACGACTGTTTTTTTTTCACTGTTCAAAACCAGTGAGTTTATGCAGTTCAGAGAGGTTGTGATTATCCCAAATTGGCATATAGTGTGTGTAACCTTTATGGTCATGCTGGCCCCATTAAGACCAACCCGGTGCTCTCGCAGTGCGTGGCCTCAACCAGCGCCTCCTGCCGCTGCCCCCTATCCATGCGCCCACCTCTTTTCTAGACGACTGGCGCATGAATTACAATTGTGGGGATGGGGGATTGTGCACTTTGAAGCACCGATTAGAGCCAGAGGCTCTAATAGGCTTCAAAAGAGGGTGGGTTTGGTGAGCAGAGAGTGCGGTCTGATCCCACCCAATTGTGTGACAATGGCAAATTAATTTTTTTTCACGATTTTCACACTAAAATCAGGAGGCAGGTCGCGAGACCTGTTTCCCGATTGGCCAAAGCGTCAGGTGATCCTATTGGATGCCTAGCTTTGGAGGAACAGAGAGGAGACGAAAGAGGCCATGGGAGGAACGGATACCAGGGGCCGATGCCCGCACCGGAGTAGAGGAGGAGGGGATGCCCCAGCCCTAGATCGGGTAGGCTGGCAGGGGTTGATGTCGGTTAGTCCTGCAGGCCGGGCGGGGAGTGCTGGGCTGGATGTTTGTCAGTCACACGCTGCAGGCCCCGGGGAGGGGGAAGTCCTGCCAGTGCTGCCCGGAGGGGGGTTTGCTTGTTTGCTGTTCCCCCCAAAAGGAAAACCCCACCAGCCGCCACTACCCCCCAAGTATTTAAATGAGGAGACAATCTTTATTTGGCTTACAATACCCGGTAAAGGCTCAGTGACAGGGTCTAAGTATGACAGCACAGATTTATTCAAGGTAGTTGAAAAACCTGAAAAGCTCCCATATGTAGGCATGAGAAACATAATGGCTACCAAAGAATGTAGTGTCCCCTAGAAAAAGTAGGGGATTATCTGTGTATAATGTTATTTCGTCTAAGGAATGATCATCCACAAATCTATCCATTCAGTACAATAAATTGCTGATGAAACATAAAGGTCTAACATATCTCAAAACCTACAATCCCTACAGCCCCTGTACTTGGGATAAAAAAGGAGAAAATTATTTGTTACATTTATTTTAAATAGTATTAATTATACATTGTTCATTATTTAAACTAAAACTGTATTTTTTTTAAATGTTTCTCTATTTGTCAGCTTTTAAAGAATCTGATCTGGGTATTTATAAAAATGTAGTTTCCATTAAAAACTTTGTAGGTTCATAAAAAAAAAAAACGAATTGGTACACAAATTATTCACAGAGGTATTTTGAGGTTAACCAAAGCAGATTGAAACTGCTACATTTGGTCTGTGGGGTACAATGACCTCATGCAAGTATACGTATATGTGAAACGTGCACTTTTTAAACCTAATGTGCAAACAGCACTTGCCAATGCCCCAAAATGGTTTAATTAATACTGGATGAAAAGATATCAAAGATAAATGAATAAGCATAAATATGAATCATGTGACAAAGAAACGGTGATCATGTAGATAACAACTAGTAGAAATCTATCAACTGTGACAAACATTAAAATGTGAAAAAGTCCAAATACGGAGAAACAAAGTTCCAAACAAGATCCTGGATGATCCAAATGAAAAATTCTTCCTACATGGATAGTGCAAACAAATAATGTGTGAATATCCACTCACCAGATGATGTAGATCCTACTGCCATACGGCAGAGAGGATCATATGTGCTTGTGGGGTCTTACCGACCTCCAATGGTCTTTAACCGAATCCTCCAATGTCCTCCTCCTCGGGATGAAATGTGGCTCAGAATGGGATAGCACCAGCGGTGCAGGAGAGAGAAAAAGAGAGGATGCTGGTGATATCCTGTTCGGAGTGATGACGAAACACGTAAGGCCGAAGGCACGTTGCACTACGTCATGCCTTGGTGGAACACACGCAGACTATGCTGTGGGTTGTGCGGCTTCCATCGCTTCTGTGTGTCTATTGCGGTGACTCGCAAAGGAGGAACTTTGTTTTATTGTTTTATTTGCCATTTGTAGCCAGTGAGGCTTTTAACAAAATACCCTAAGATATCACACTATGAGGAGTCTGTCCTCTCTTTTTCTCTCTCCTGCACCGCTGGTGATATCTCGTTCGGAGCCACATTTCATCACACAGAGGAGGACATTGGAGGATTCAGTTAAAGACCCTTGGAGGACGGGAAGCACATATGATCCTCTCTGCCCTACATTAGTAGGATCTACATCATCTGGTGAGTGGATATCTGCACATTTTTTGTTTGCACTTTCCATGTAAGAAGAATTTTTCATTTGGATCATCCAGGATCTTGTTTGGAACTTTGTTTCTCCATGTTTGGACTTTTCACATTTATAGGTTTGTCACGGTTTAGAGATTTCTGCTAGTTACATCCTCATCGTTTCTTTGTCACATGATTCAAATTTATGTTTATTCATTTATCTTTGATTTCTTTTCATCCAGTATTAATACCATTTTGGGGCATTGGCAAGCGCTGTTTGCACATTAGGTTTAAAAAGACCACGTTTCACATGTTTTATTTATTTGGAACAGCAGCTGCTATTGTAATATATTATTTATATGGTCTAATTGTATTTTTGGTGCGGATGGTCTATTTACAAAGTATATGTATGAGCCCCTGACATGTGACATGTTTACATTTTATAAAGGACAATACTGACATTTTAAATTGACTAAAAATGGCACGGAAATACAAAAAGTGTCAAATTTCACAATGACAATTTCAGAATGACGCCCGGATTAACTTTAAGTGATAATAAGACCTCATAAGTGCCTCCATGAGATCTTTGTTCCTCAGGCTGTAGATCAGAGGATTCAGCAATGGGTTAATGAGGGAAGATATGACTGTAAACAGTTTATTTAAATTGAACATATTGCTAGAAGTTGGAACAAAGTAAATAAAAAGTATGGAGCCGTAAAAGACGGAGACCACCGTAATATGTGACGCGCAGGTGGAGAATGCTTTCATCTTCCCAGTCTTGCTACGGATTTTAAGGACGGTACTGAGAATATAGACATAGGGAAGAAAGGTCATAAAAATAATTCCTAATCCAAAACTACCACCTACTAAGAATATGACCACCTTGTTTATGAAGGGGTCAGTACAGGAAATTTGGATCAAATGTGGAAGGTCACAAAAGAAGTTGTGGATGGAAGCTGCTCTGCAGAAGGACAACCTGAGCAAAAGTAAAGTATGAACCAAAGAGAGAGAACATCCTCCAACCCAGATCAGAGAGGCCATACGAGCGCAGACCCTCCAAGACATTATTAGTTTGTAATGTAGGGGGTGGCAGATGGCAATGTAGCGGTCGTAGGACATAGCTGAGAGCAAGAAAAGTTCTGATTGAACAAAGGAGATGTAGAAAAAGACTTGGGCTATACAGGCAGGAATGGATATTGATCTTCCTTTTGTGACCAAATCAAAGAGCATCCTTGGTGCCGTCACTGATGAATAGGACATGTCCAGAAATGCCAAGTTGGCAAGAAAAAAATACATTGGGTTGTGCAGATGGTAGTCAGTGAGGACCAAGAAAAAAATAAGAAGGTTTGTGATAAGAGTCATCAGATAGATCAGAAGGAAGAACACAAAAAGCACATTCATGGTCTGTGGATGGTCTGATAGACCCACAAGCGTAAGAGACGTAATCTCTGTCATATTTCTCATATTTTTTTTTTCTCTGTTTAAATGTCTCACTATAGAAGAATAATACAATTATGGATCTGAGGATTAATAGGAAAACCTGTACTGTGTACCTACACATTATACTTTACATGTATTAAATTCAAGAAGCTAAAGCTTTATTCTTTTATAAATTGTTGGTAGCCCCCGGAGGGGCTGTAAGAACACAAGAGCTGAAAGTCTCATTAATGATCTCTAAAGATTTAATTTATAACACCTTGGGAGCCCCTTTTCCATAATCGAGTACAGTCTAAAATTGTAATTCAAAATCCACTAACAAACATATTTATCTTTTTTTTTTGTCACCTCTTTTATGTCTTGGTTAGTGGACAGAGTGATCTAAAACAATACAAAAAGAACACCTGCTTTTTGTCTCCCACAACTTGAAGACCTCATCCATGCTCGATTGGGAATAACTCCTACAATGCACCTACACCCCTCAGCAATGGCATCTCTCTCTTCAAATGCCTCTGAGAAGATCTCGCTGCCTACTACACTGGGAATCCGTCTAGAAAATATTCCATAAACTCGCCCGCATGTACCCCCGCTTCCACCAACTTATGCTGGAGACATTGCGGATACCCAGGAACTTCACTACACATATGGTGGAACTGTCTAGTGCTCACTCAACTTTGGTCCACTCTTTCTAAGTTTCTCTTCTCTATTGTACCAATCTCTTTTCCCTATCGCCACAGATAGTTATATCTGGGCTATATATAGATTCATGGCTTCGATTCGCTCACACTGTCATTTCTCATGTACTTATAGCCACCCTCCTGGCTATTGCCAGAAACTGGAAGACTCCTCACTCCCCCTCCATTTTAGAAATGATCTCCATCTTAAACAGTCAATGTTTGATGGAATACAGTACATGTATGCCAAAAGCACACCTCCAAATACCAGCATTTCAAAAGCAATGGGAACTTTGGTTCAAACACCCTAAATGTCTGAGGCTCCCATAAAACCTTAAAGTGGTTTAAACCCTTACAGACCACTTTTACCTACAGGTAATATCAGGAGAGTACTTACCGAGGCCGAAGTGCCGAGAGTGGTTCACCCTTGCAACTGAGCGCAGTCCGCCCCCTGGAGGTGAGACAGGGGGTGAATGGCACAAAGAGGCACAGGCTACCCAACCGGAAGATGAGGACTGAAGTAGGAGCCAGGTGCTGGGATCAGGAATCCGTAGAGAAGCTTCCAGGATACAGGTGCAGGTACAGGTCTGTAGACAGGTAAATCCGGGTCACTAGCAGAGGTTCAGGGCAGGAGACAGTAGACAAATCCGGGTCACAAGCAAGGTTCAAGAGGGCCAGAGGCAGCAAACGGGTAGTCCAGTAAACAGTCCAGGGGTCAAAGAGCAGGAGAAGGCAGCAAGGTCAAAAAGGCAGATCCGAGGTCAAACAGGCAGTCAATCAATCAGGATACAGGAAACAGGAACAGAGCTCAAGCAGGAAGCTGAAGACAAGCCAGCGCTGGACTGATCTGAACCACTTCCTTAAATAGGACCTGTAAGTGGTCATGTGACGCTGTCACGCACTGGAACGCTCAAGCGTGCGCTAGTGCGAATGCGCGTGCGTCGGAGCGCCGAGCCGCGAATGCGCATGCGCCGGAGCGCCGTCCCGTTGCGCGTGCGCACAGGCACCCGGCGCACCGTGTTAACCTGCCTGTTCTCCTGACAGTGCCCTCCCCCGAGGGGCGGCCTCCGGACGCCCAAACTAGCCATCAGCTCTGGATGCTCGGTGTGGAAGGCCCGAATTAAACGTGGGGCATGCAGATTTCCTGAGGGCTCCCATGAGTTTTCTTCCGTGGGGTAACCCTCCCACTTGACCAAGTACTGGAGTTGCCTCCCCCTCTTCCTGCAACTCAAGATCTTCTCTACCACGAATTCCGTCTCGCCATCCACCAGAACTGGTGGAGGTGGGGGTTCAATCCTGCCCGGGAAAGGACTAGGAGTAACAGGCTTCAGGAGGGAAGCGTGGAAGACAGGGTGTATCCTGTACGAATCCGGCAGAGCAAGTTCAAAAGCCACAGGATTGATTTTCCGTTTTATTTTGAAAGGGCCGATGAATTTAGGTCCTAATTTCCGTGTGGGGACAGCTAACTTGAGGTTCACTGAGGATAACCATACTTCGTCTCCTATTTCAAAATCCGGGTTCTCCTTTCTTCCCCGATTAAAGTATCTTTCATACCCCTCCTGGGCTTTTTGCATGGCTTCTTGTATTTTTTGGAAGTTCTGTTGAAGGGACCGTACTCGGTCCTGGACAGCCGGAACGGCAATTTCAGGAAGGAACCCTGGTAGGAAGGAAGGATGGAATCCGTAGTTGGCCCAAAAGGGCGTTTGATTGGTGGCGGTATGGACCGCGTTGTTATAAGCAAATTCTGCAAATGGTAGAAGACTGGACCATTCGTCCTGGGAATCTGAGCAAAAGCAACGAAGATACTGCTCCAATGACTGATTCGTCCTCTCTGTTTGACCGTTACTTTGAGGATGATAGGCCGAAGAGAGGCATATTTTAATCTCCAGGGTCTTGCATAACTCTTGCCAGAACTTAGAAGTGAACTGGGGACCCCTATCCGAGGTAATAGTTGCAGGTAAACCGTGGAGTCGGACAATCTCTTTGAGAAAGATATCGGCTGTAGCAGAAGCAGACGGGGTGCCGGTAATTGGAAGAAAATGTGCCATTTTTGACAGTCGGTCTACTACGACCATTATTGTAGTGAATCCCTCTGAGGAAGGTAGTTCCACGATAAAGTCCATTGCTATCTCCGCCCATGGACGCTCAGGGATGGACAAGGGTCTCAGCAGGCCCCAGGCTTTAGAGTTGGTCCCCTTGTTCCGTTGACAAACTACACAAGATGACACATAATCCCGACAGTCTTGTCTCCACCCAGGCCACCAAAAGGAACGAGAAACTAGCTCTGTTGTTTTACGAACCCCAAAATGTCCTGCAAGTTTGAGATCATGCAGAGTCTTGAGTGTCAAGGGTCTTACTTCAGTAGGAACAAATACCTTTCCCTGGAACCAGTGTAATCCGTCATGCATCTCCATTGGAGGAGTTCCTTGATTTGAAGGTTGCCCAGATGCTGCCTTAATAGCGGGAATCAGATCAGGTTGCAAAATTAGAGAGAGAAAATTCTGTGATGGAAGAATGGTACTGGGTTCAGTTTCTTGGGGTGTTTCATGGAACATCCTGGAGAGAGCGTCTGCCTTCCCATTTTTCGAGCCGGGTCTGTACGAGATATGGAAATTAAACCTAGCAAAGAAAAGAGCCCATCGGGCCTGCCTAGGCTTTAGGCGTTTGGCTGTCCTGAGGTATTCCAAATTTCGGTGGTCGGTCCAAATCATAATTGGATGAGAAGCCCCTTCCAGGAGGTACCTCCACTCCTCCAAGGCAAACTTGATGGCCAGTAATTCTCTATCTCCCACATCGTAGTTCCTCTCTGGAGGACTTAACTTCCGGGATGCGAAAGCCACAGGATGTAGAAGAGCCTTGGGACCTAGTCTTTGGGACAGGATAGCTCCCGTCGCCGTTTCTGATGCATCCACCTCCAGCACAAAGGGTAAGGCTGGATTTGCATGCATCAGGATGGGAGCTGACGAAAACAACTTTTTTAATGTGTCGAAGGCCCCTTGAGCCTCCGGGGACCAATGGAATTGGGTGCCTTGATGAGTCAATTTGGTGATGGGTGCCACTATGGAAGAAAAGCCAACAATGAATCTTCGGTAGAAGTTTGCGAAACCGATGAATCGCTGTACCCCTTTCTTGTTTACCGGAGCGGGCCATTCTAGTATGGCTTTAACTTTTTGTGGGTCCATGGAGACCCCATTTGTAGAAATGATGAACCCCAGGAACTGCACTGTAGTTTTCTCGAATTCGCACTTCTCAGCTTTGAGGTACAAACTGTGACTCCGAAGAATGGAAAGAACTTGTTTCACGTGCACTTGGTGAAGTTCCGGGGTGTCTGAGAAGATAAGGATGTCGTCCAAATATACGACAAGAAAGTCATCGAGATGTTTGCGGAAAATATCATTGACCAGGTGCTGGAAAGTTGCTGGTGCGTTACAGAGCCCAAAGGGCATCACCAAGTATTCATAGTGCCCGAATCTGGATCTAAAAGCAGTTTTCCATTCGTCTCCTGCCCTAATTCGGATAAGATTATAGGCCCCACGAAGATCCAACTTGGAGAAGATTCGGGCAGATCTGAAACGCTGGAAAAGTTCTGGGATTAGTGGCAGGGGATACCGGTTTTTAATTGTGATTTTATTTAATTCCCTGTAATCGATGCAAGGCCTCAGGGAGCCATCCCTCTTTCCTACGAAAAAGATGCCAGCTCCAGCTGGTGATGAGGAAGGGCGAATGAACCCCTTTTCCAGATTCTCATCAATGTAGGCCTTGAGGACCTTTAATTCTACTTCGGACAGAGGAAAGATACGACCAAAAGGGATCGCTGATCCAGGGAGTAGGTCGATGGGACAATCATATGCCCGATGGGGCGGCAGACAGTTCGCTTGTTGTTTGTCGAACACATCTCGGAACTCTAGGTAAACTGGGGGTACATGAAGAAGGCTCTCGGGAACCGAAGAAATGGTGGAGCAGGAAACGGAAGCCTGAATGAAGCAATGCTGAGTGCAGTGAGGAGATGAGAAGGAGACTTCTTTCCTCCCCCAGTTGATCTGTGGTTCGTGGATTTGAAGCCATGGAAGTCCCAAGATGACGGGGAACATAGGAGATGGGATGATGTCGAACTGAATGAGTTCCTGATGGCCAGAGTCAGTGGTGACCCGGATGGGTTGGGTTTCATGGGTGATAAGTCCTGAACGGGGAAGAGAACCATCAGCCAAGTGTACCTGCAAGTTTTGTTTCTTCAGGACCAGAGGTAAGTGTAATTTGGACGCTAATGTGGCGTCAAGGAAGCAGCTGCAGGCACCGGAATCAACGATTGCTGATAGTCGGATCTCCTCTCCCGACAGCTGTAAGGAGACAAAGAGAGCGACATAAGTCTGGGAGAACCCAGAAGACTGATAGTTCATCAGACACTGACGGTAGGACTTACTCGGTCTTATAGGACAGGTACTGAGGAAATGTCCAGAAGCCCCACAATACAGGCAGAGATTCGCCCGTCGCCTACGGAGCCGTTCTTCAGCCGTGAGGGGGGCCCGGACCAACCCCAACTGCATAGGTTCCGCCTCCTGGTTGGCCACGGCTGAAGCCGCAGTGGCGGGTGGAGGCAAGGTAGGTCTGGTGAAAGTCCAGTTGGAGCGGGGGGACTGGAAGCGTTCGGAACGCCTCTCCCGCATGCGCCGGTCCAATTTGGTGGCAGCTTGAATCAGGTCCTCCAGCGTGTCGGGGGTTTCGGATCTTGCCAGTTCATCCTTTAAAACTTCGGATAACCCCTGGCGGTACTGGTATTTGAGGGCCGGTTCGTTCCAACCGGTGTCAGCTGACCACTTTCGAAACTCTACGGTGTAGTCCTCCACCGGTCTGCGACCCTGAAGTAGGTTATGTAAAGTAGCTTCAGCTGTGGCCCCACGTTGCGGATCATCATAAAGTTGTGCCATACTTTCAAAAAAAAGTCTCTACCGCATTCAATGCGGGGTTCCTCTGCTCCATCAAACTATGGGCCCATGCCTGGGGTTCCTCGGCCAGGAGCGAAATGATGAAGCCCACCTTTACAACTTCTGACGAAAAAGTCCTAGGTTGAAGAGCCAAGTAGAGGGAGCAAGCATTCTTGAAGGCCCGGAACTTCTTACGGTCACCCGTAAAGCGTTCAGGGGTAGGGACCCTGGGTTCGGGTGAGGCCATGATTACAGTAGGATTAGCTGATCCAGGAGGAGCGGAGATTCCGCTGGAAGCTGAGGGGGCTGCCAAAGTAGGTGCAGCTAACCCAGAAAGATGCTGCAGGCGACTGTCCACTTGAGTGTACCCTTCTTGCAATTTTTGTATGGCTTCAGTTAAAGCTGAGACTTGTTGGCACAAAGCCTCAAGGGGTGAACGCACTCTGTCGGCCTCAGACATGGCTGGCTTGTACTATCAGGAGAGTACTTACCGAGGCCGAAGTGCCGAGAGTGGTTCACCCTTGCAACTGAGCGCAGTCCGCCCCCTGGAGGTGAGACAGGGGGTGAATGGCACAAAGAGGCACAGGCTACCCAACCGGAAGATGAGGACTGAAGTAGGAGCCAGGTGCTGGGATCAGGAATCCGTAGAGAAGCTTCCAGGATACAGGTGCAGGTACAGGTCTGTAGACAGGTAAATCCGGGTCACTAGCAGAGGTTCAGGGCAGGAGACAGTAGACAAATCCGGGTCACAAGCAAGGTTCAAGAGGGCCAGAGGCAGCAAACGGGTAGTCCAGTAAACAGTCCAGGGGTCAAAGAGCAGGAGAAGGCAGCAAGGTCAAAAAGGCAGATCCGAGGTCAAGCAGGCAGTCAATCAATCAGGATACAGGAAACAGGAACAGAGCTCAAGCAGGAAGCTGAAGACAAGCCAGCGCTGGACTGATCTGAACCACTTCCTTAAATAGGACCTGTAAGTGGTCATGTGACGCTGTCACGCACTGGAACGCTCAAGCGTGCGCTAGTGCGCATGCGCGTGCGTCGGAGCGCCGAGCCGCGAATGCGCATGCGCCGGAGCGCCGTCCCGTTGCGCGTGCGCACAGGCACCCGGCGCACCGTGTTAACCTGCCTGTTCTCCTGACAGGTAAGCCTCGATTAAAGCTTGTAAGTCCAACCGTGTAAGAAATGCCTTCACGTCTTCATATACCCAATTTCTCCCTGCCTACTATTTACCTATTCAGTATGTTGTTTCAACTTAAAGGGGTTGTAAAGGTTTGTGTTTTGAAAACAAAAAATAAAAAAAACAAACATGTCATACGTATCTCCTCTGTGGAGTTGGTTTTCCACAGAGTGGCCCCGATCCTTCTCTTCTGGGGTCCCTCAGCGGTGCTCCTGGCTCCTCCTCCTCTCGACTGTACCCTGTCAGAGAAGTGCTCTCCCTCCGGACACACTCCCCTGTCCTGCGGCTGCTTCTATTGACACAGACAGCAGGACTCGGCCCCCGCGGTGCCCGCGTCATTGGATTTGATTGACAGCAGCGAGAGCCAATGGCTAGACTGCTATCAATCTAGCCAATCAGGACACAAGACACCGGCTAGAGCTGGTGTGCTCTTCCACGGCATGGGAAAAAGAGGGTTCAGGGGAGTAAAACGGGTCACTGGGAGGCTGCTACACTGCAAGAGGTTTTTCACCTCAATGCATAGAATGCAATCCAATGATTGGCTTCTCTAAAAGGGACATGTACACTGAAAATCAGGGCACTGATTATCAGTGTTCTGATTATCAGTGCAGTTCAAACAGTGCCCACAGGTGCTGCCAATGTGTGCCCATCAGTGCCTCCTCATCAGTGTCACCTATCAGTGCCACCTATTAGTGTCCATCAGTGCCCCCTATCAGTGCCGCCTATGAGTGCCCATCAGTGCCACCTATCAGTGCCGCCTATTAGTGCCTCCTCATCAGTGCCCACCAATGCTGCCTCATCAGTGCAGCCTATAAGTGCCCATCAATGCCCATCAGTGCTGCCTCATCAATGCCCATCAGTGCCTCCTCATCAGTGTCACCTATCAGTGCCACCTACCAGTGTCCATCAGTGCCCCTATCAGTGCCCATCAGTGCCACCTATCAGTGCCACCTATTAGTGCCTCCTCATCAGTGCCCACCAATGCCACCTCATCAGTGCAGCCTATCAGTGCCCATCAATGCCCATAAGTGCAGCCTCATCAGTGCCCATCAATGCTGCATATCAGTGCCCATCAGTGCCACCTAACAGTGTCGCCTATCAGTGCCCATCAGTGCCATCTATCAGTGTCACCTATTAGTGCCTCCTCATCAGTGCCCACCAATGCCGCCTGATAAGTGCCCATCAGTGCCACCTATCAGTGCCCATCAATGCCCATCAGTGCAGCCTCATCAGTGCCCATCAGTGCAGCCTCATCAGTGCCCATAAGTGCAGCATATCAGTGTCCATCAATGCTCATCAGTGCCCATCAATGCTGCATATCAATGCCCATCAGTGCCGCCTATCAGTTCCGCCTATCAGTGCCCATCAGTGCCATCTATCAGTGCCAACTATTAGTGCCTCCTCATCAGTGCCCACCAATGCCGCCTCATCAGTGCCCATCAGTGCAGCCTATCAGTGCCAATCAATGCCCATCAGTGCCCATCAATGCTGCATATCAGTGCCCATCAGTGTCGCCTATCAGTGCCGCCCCAGACCTCGCACACAAAATCACATACAGGAACATGATTTGCGCAGCTGGGCTGCCCTGATTTAGAAAATCAGAAATCAAATACAATGTCCCCCGATGTAGATCCATCATCAATCACGCCACCCACCACACCACCGGTCCCAAAAAAGAAAAAAAACTCTGGTCTCATGAAAGGCTCCCCACTGACTGCCTGCTCTGCTACCTAACATTTCTTAAATAGCTAAAGGGCAGAGGCACCCAATGATGTCAGTGGGTGACCCCATTCCCTTATGATGTCATCGACTGAAGCAACTTTCCAAACCAGGTACCCACCCCCCCAAAGGTGCCAAATGTGACAGCGGAGGGGGAGGAGGCAGACAAGCAAAGCTTCCCCTAGAGCTCAACTTTAATCTCCACAAAAAACAAGCTTAATGCCCCTAGTTTGCCTTGTGGGAAACCAAATCCACAAAGCTTCTAGGAAAAGTTTGGGAAGTTAAGAATTTACATTGCACAAAGTTTCAAGACAATTGATTGAGGTTTAGGCACATTATGGTACATTAAGCTCTTGTTACATTTAGCCAAATTGTTTTAGGATTGTAAAAAAATTATTAAATGTAAAATGAAATTTGTTTGAATATGTTGATATAGATAAGGTCTTCTATAGTGTGATGTTTGGGAGAAATTGGTTAACGTCTAAGTTATTTTTTGTTTGTTAAGCCACATTAAGCTCCCCAAAAAACAAGCTTAATGTCCCTCGTTTTTTTTTGTGGGAGACCAAAATCCATAAAACTTCTAGGATAGGTTTGCAAAGTTGAGAACTTAGGTTGTGCAAAGTTTCAAGGCTTTTTTTGTGCGGGCGATGACTAATCATCTGGAAGTATGCCTAAAAGGGCAAGTTTAGGATCCTTGAGCTATTTGTATTGAAGATAGATAAGAGATTATCTGGTATGTGGCCATCCAATACCAGAATAATTTGGGGTATCACCATAACATGTGTATTAATGTGCCCATATTCCAGCACAACAGGGACAGTCAGGTGTTGTGGCCCCATGAAAAAAACATGTGAGGGGTGCAGTATATCCTATGTAGGATAAACAGTTGGGATAACTTTTGAGAGGGGGAAAGGGATACATTGGGAATTAATTCCAATGCTGCTGTCCATTGGCCTTTCTCTAGATTATCAGTATCTTGACTCCTTTTTTTGCCTACAGTTTTACTTAATTTTGGAGCTTCCATCTACTAGCAATTGTTGTGAATTTATGAAGAAATACATTTACTATTCACTGGCAGAAATGTATAATTCCAAAAAGGCCTCAAAAAGACACATGAACTGTGAGGTCGCAATAACTATTGGAGACTTTTAAGACACAGTAGAACTCATGTATTCTAAATTGCTACACCTCAACTATTCAAGGTTTTTTACAAAGGTCCCCTTTGTCACCAAACAAAAGATGTGTACTTATTTTTGGTTAGATTGAGAAGACCAGAATAGCATAATTAAGAATAAGTAATTATCACCTGGGAGTATTCCGTGACTAGAAAAACCGATTGTGCTCAAGTAAAGACTGTTTGGACAATTTACAACCATGAAGACAAAATTCAATAGCTGACACCTTGTCCAACAAAACCTATTGTGTGAAGTTTGTAGGACTTGTGTACACAGCTAAGCTATCTAAAACATTTATTGGACTGCTCAAAGTCCATTTCAAAACATGATTTTAAAAGTAGATGCAAACCCGACATATTTTCAAAATATATTGTACTGGACGCCAAGGTTGGGTCCTGGACGGGTGCTATGTAGCACCAGTATTTGGTTTGTGGTCCCTTTAAGGGAGTAGCAGCGTTGCTCAGGGGGTCACCCAAAATGGGTGAGGGGTTCCGGAAGTAGCCGAGCAGGAGAGGACTGACTCGCAGTCCTCTCTATGTTAATAATAAGTTATTTGGGACCCGGAATTTGTGAGGCTCTGAAGAGATATTCCGGTGGGAAAGAGCCTCCCTCCCTGACCACAGGGATTCAGCGCACAGGGGGTTAAGGGCCTCCGGGAAGACAGCTCATAAGACAGGAAGTAGGGAAGAGTTGTTGGTGTGAGGAGGAGTAGGTGATTACACCTGTCGGTTGAGCTGTGTGGATGTTTGGAGGATGCTAAAGACCCAGCTACAAAACTGTATGTGTTTTCCTTAATTTTGTTTTTGTGCTGAAGACTTTTGAGCTGATTTTCTTTTATGCTGAAGTTTAGCGGACTTTGTTTTGTATTTTTGCCTGTGCGCTGAAGGAAGCCTTATTTTTGATTTTTTCCTTACAAATAAATGTCTTTTATTATAAATCTAAAGGTTTATGAACTTAATCCCGTGGAGCTGTTGTCCCCAAAGTTCACAACTGGTGTCTTGGATGCTGGCAAAAGTGCATTTGCAGCAGCAAAAACCGTTTAAAACTAAACTGACATTTAAAGAGACAGTGTACAAATGGCATGTCGTGGGTGAAGTCAGCTCAGACGCTGCAAGCAGCAGGTAAACCCAGGTCCCAAATGCATGAACTGATACAGCTGGTCAAAAAATGGCTGCAGCCAGAAAAGCTGTCAGGCCCACAAATGGTGGAACGGGTGGTAATGGACTGGGACCTGCGGTCCCTGCCAGATGACCTACAGCGCTGGGTAAGCCATGGAGACCCTGCAACTGCTGACCAGCTGGTTGAGTTGGTTGAAAGGTACACCGTGGTGGAGGACCTGCTTGGGCCTGCCAAACATCGGGAACCCACACCAAGGGCAACAAGACCGGCCACAGCACCTAGGAGAGAAGCCCTGCCAGACATTGGAACCCGCAACCCTGCACCATCTTCTGCAGAACCTCGAAGGTTGGTTCCTGTCCCTAGGATGGGAGGCCTACAGTGTTGGCGATGTCGGTCCTGGGGGCATACCCGGGCACAATGCCCACTTCAGGAAGAGCCGATGGATTGCGGGACTGGTCGGAGAAGCTCCTTCTATGAGCAAAGAGCGTGTACCACTCATCTTGATCTGGTTGAAGGACGGTTCGAGTATGAAAGTGCCAGGGCCCTACTGGACTCCGGTAGCATGGTAACACTGGTACATGCCAGGGTGATTGGGAGACTTGGCCCCGTAAATAAAACTCTGCGCGTAGTGTGCATCCATGGGGATACCAGGGAGTACCCCCTGGTTCCTGTGACGGTTTCTTATGGACGTACCTCAGTGACACAAGAGGTTGGGGTAGTAAAAAGTTGATATTATAGTGGGGCGGGACTGTCCGCTATTTCTCGAACCGTGGAACCAGGCACATATGGGGCTGCCAGGACACCTAGGAGAACTGGGGACACTGGGCCTGGAAGAGACGGAGTCTGAGGTGTCTAGGCCTGAAACCCCCACAACACACCCCTCTGATACAGAGATACCTGTCACTGATAAGGATATTGCAGAGAATGTTAATTTGAATGATAATGTTTCTGTTTCAGGTCTCAATACCGAGTTGACCTCTGAGGGGGGGGGGGAGTTTTCCCTTTACAGGTTATGCTGGGGGAGGATGATGAGGAGCCCTCCCCGTTGCAGTTCCCAGTTGAGGAGGGTGAAGGGGAAACATCCTCAAGGTCAGTGCACCCAGACCTGGACGTACCCAGGGGTGCGTTTGGCACCGCCCAGTTGCAGGATCCTACCCTGGTCAATGCTCGAGAGCAGGTTTCTGTTGTTGATGGGGTCTCACAAGAGATTGTAGAGCAGTTACTGGTTCCCCAACCATATAGGCGGATGCTACTTGACCTAGCCCACAATGACGCACTGGGAGGACACTTGGGGGCAGAGAAAGCGGAGGCCAGGATAACCGACTGGTTTTACTGGCCAGGGGTGAAGGCCGAGGTTAAAAGATATTGTGCATCTTGTCCCATGTGCCAGTTAACTGCCCCAGGGCCACACTATAGAAGCCCTCTGGTACCCTTGCCGATTATTGAGGTTCCATTTGAGCGGATCGCCATGGATCTCGTGGGACCCCTGGTAAAGTCGGCAAGGGGGCACCAATATATATTAGTCATCCTAGACTACGCAACCAGGTATCCAGAAGCAGTTCCTTTGAGGAAAACTTCCTCTAAGGCCATTGCCAAAGAATTTTTTCAAATGTTTTCACGAACTGGATTCCCCAGAGAGATACTTAAGGACCAGGGCACCCCTTTTATGTCAAAGGTGATGGCGGACTTGTGCCGACTATTTCAGATTAAACTGTTGCGGACGTCCGTCTATCACCCGCAGACCGATGGCCTAGTTGAGAGGTTTAATAAAACTCTAAAGTCCATGTTAAAAAGAGTGGTCCAGAAAGACAGGAAGGATTGGGATATGTTACTCCCTGCCCTCTTGTTTGCCATCCGGGAGGTTCCGCAAGCGTCCACGGGCTTCTCACCGTTTGAGTTAGTGTATGGACGAAGGCCCCGGGGGTTGCTTGATCTAGTAAAAGAAATGTGGGAAAGTGAATCCTCACCGCACAAGACCGTGGTAGAGCATATCTCTCAAATGCGAGAGAGGGTGGCTAAGGTGATGCCGCTGGTGAGGGAGCACATGCAGAAGGCTCAGGATGCCCAAAGAAGGGTGTATAACAGATCGGCTAAAATCAGACAGTTTCAAGTAGGAGACCGGGTGGCTGTCCTAATACCCACAGTGGAGAGCAAGCTTTTGGCCAAGTGGCAAGGTCCGTTTGAGGTAGTAGAAAAAGTGGGTGAGGTGAACTACAAGGTACACCAGCCAGGGAAAAGAAAACCATACCAGATCTATCACGTAAATCTGTTGAAACCCTGGAGAGACAGAGAACAGGTATCCGCTGTGGTAGCGGTACAGTCAGGGGACCATGCAGGAATCGACCTGGTGCAGGTGGCTGCTACCCTAACTAGGCCCCAAACCCAGCAAGCAAAAGAGTTTCTGCAAAGAAATAGGGACATGTTTTCAGGGTTGCCGGGTCTCCCCAACGTCATCGAGCATGACATTGTGACGGAACCCAGTGTAAAAATCCGGTTAAAGCCTTACCGTATCCCAGAAGCCCATAGAGTGGCAGTGTCTGAAGAAGTCAAGAGAATGCTCGAGCTTGGAGTCATTGAAGAGTCGCAGAGCGAGTGGTCGAGTCCAATCATGTTGGTACCCAAACCCAACGGCACTCTCCGCTTCTGCAACGACTTTAGAAAACTTAATGAAATCTCCAAGTTTGATGCTTATCCCATGCCACAGGTTGATGAGCTAATTGAGAGGTTAGGTCCAGCCCGGTATATAACCACGCTGGACCTCACAAAAGGATATTGGCAGATTCCCCTGACCAAGAAAGCCATTGAGAAAACAGCTTTCTCTACCCCGGAAGGCCACTTCCAGTACAAAAGAATGCCATTTGGTCTACACTCTGCCCCCGCTACATTCCAAAGGGCCATGGACAAAACTTTGCGTCCACATCAACGGTATGCTTCTGTTTACCTAGATGACATAGTCATTTTCAGCACTGATTGGGAGTCCCATCTTCCCCGAGTTCAGGCAGTCGTAGACTCCTTGAGAAGAGCAGGATTCACTATCAATCCGGAGAAATGCGCGATTGGGGTAGAGGAAGCCAAGTACCTAGGGTACATTGTGGGTAGAGGGCTGGTGAAGCCCCAAATGAGTAAGGTAGAAGCCATACAGGACTGGCCCCGTCCCCTAACCAAGAAGCCGGTCAGAGCGTTTTTGGGCATAGTTGGCTACTACCGGAGGTTTGTCCCCAACTTTGCCACCATTGCTGCACCATTGACGGACTTGACCAAAGGCAGAAAGTCAGTGATGGTACAGTGGAATGACGATGCCGAAAAAGCTTTCCAGAAGCTTAAGACGGCATTGTGCCGGGATCCGGTTCTTGTGGCTCCAGATTTTTCTAAGGATTTTGTAGTACAGACAGATGCTTTAAGTGAAGGGTTAGGAGCAGTCCTGTCTCAAGTGATCAATGGGGAAGAGCACCCCATAGTTTTTCTAAGTAGGAAGCTGACGGCAGCGGAGAAAAACTCTGTGGTGGTGGAGCGGGAGTGTCTTGCCATCAAGTGGGCTTTAGACTCTTTACGGTATTTCCTCCTAGGTAGAAGGTTCCGCCTAGTGTCCGACCATGCCCCACTGACCTGGATGAGACAAAACAAAAACACCAATGCCAGGGTGACAAGGTGGTTCCTTTCTCTCCAGGAGTTCAATTTTGTGGTAGAGCACAGACCAGGGAGACAGCATCAGAACGCCGATGCCCTCTCCCGGATCCATTGTATGATGTCGAGTGGTGCCTCCAACACCTCCGCGTTGAGGCAGAGGGGGGGGGGTATGTACAGGACGCCAAGGTTGGGTCCTGGACGGGTGCTATGTAGCACCAGTATTTGGTTTGTGGTCCCTTTAAGGGAGTAGCAGCGTTGCTCAGGGAGTCACCCAAAATGGGTGAGGGGTTCCGGGAGTAGCCGAGCAGGAGAGGACTGACTCGCAGTCCTCTCTATATCAATAATAAGTTATTTGGGACCCGGAATTTGGGAGGCTCTGAAGAGATATTCGGGTGGGACCACAGGGATTCAGCGCACAGGGGGTTAAGGGCCTCCGGGAAGACAGCTCATAAGACAGGAAGTAGGGAAGAGTTGTTGGTGTGAGGAGGAGTAGGTGATTACACCTGTCGGTTGAGCTGTGTGGATGTTTGGAGGCTGCTCAAGACCCAGCTACAAAACTGTATGTGTTTTCCTTAATTTTGTTTTTGTGCTGAAGACAAGCTGATTTTCTTTTATGCTGAAGTTAAGCAGACTTTGTTTTGTATTTTTGCCTGTGCGCTGAAGATAGCCTTATTTTTGATTTTTTTCCTTACAAATAAATGTCTTTTATTATAAATCTAACGGTTTATGCACTTAATCCCGTAAAGAGCTGTTGTCCCCAAAGTTCACAATATATATATATATATATATATATATTCAAAGTACAGTGAATATAAGTCATTCAAATTATATGTTATATTTGTAGGTCACAAAAGAGACATTATAATTTTAGTATCTGATGTGTTGAAGAACTGTGTAATCAAGAAAATATATATGAAAGTGTGATTATAAGTAGGAGTGTTTTAGGAACAAATTAGTATTATGAAAAACATATGATCATGATATAACTGTATAAGAATTGAACCTATGCTTAGATAAACAAATATTGACTGGATACCCAAATTATACAGGTATCCAGATAGATA
Source organism: Lithobates sylvaticus (assembly GCA_028564925.1). NCBI lineage: Eukaryota > Metazoa > Chordata > Amphibia > Anura > Ranidae > Lithobates > Lithobates sylvaticus. The sequence continues at coordinate 5,255,251 of CM053032.1, read as the reverse complement.
ATAATTGTATGTGATGTTGATTAATATATATATAACCTGTGTCCTTTTCAAATGGACAATTTTTTTTTAGATATACAATGATATACATATATATCACCATTTTATGCAAGTGATTAATCAATAATTATGCTAAGCGTATTTGATAGTATGTGTTTAGTAGAATCCCCAAATATTAAAAGATATAGATATTGCCACTAAGGTACAATCCACAATATAAAATAAAATATATTAATTTACAGAGAAGCACCAAAACACATGTGAGACACCTAGTAGGTGAAGGTGCTATTACCTTAAAATCATTTAGACTTCTGGGAAAGGTAAACTTTACATTTTGCCTGCCAATAGAAAAGGAACACATACCTTTTGGGATGAACATATTACAAGTTTTATTAGCTTATTGTTTGAGGGGTATTTAAGAGACAAGAAAGGTACCATTGAGAAGAGCTCAGGGACCCAACCTGACGAGAGCTCAGGGGCCCACCCTGGGGGAAGGGACACTGGGAGAAAAACAACTTCCCAGAAAGACTGACACCCATGCATGAATATAGACTTTAACATCCAAGAAGATTCCTGAACCCGGCAGCCATCTTAAATCCTGTTAACCAGCAATCCAGACTAATAGCCATTTTGGAATGGGTAAATATGTCATGTTGATTTTATCTGGTATGTTCTCTTAATTATTGATGTATTGAATATTCTACTGTTGATAATCATTCTCCAAAATCAATAACTGCCTTTTAGATTTTTTCTCTAATATTCAATTTTTCATTATATATTACTTTTTGCATAGTTGCCACTTTTATGGACAAAACAAACGTCTAATTTATTTCACATTGTTCAACGTTACTTACCTGCAGCATAGTAACGGCTGGGTGTGTGTGAAATACAGACATTCTGTTAAATTGTCAAATATCATAAGGTTATTGATTCTACTGAAGAAGTTATCATGGTGATATTGTGTCCAAGGTACTACTACGCCCAGTTTGAGTGTATTTGCATTAATTGTCAAAATGTTCAAGTAATGCAATCTGTATTTTAATTTCATGTAAATATTTGTTTTCTGTCAACCAATAAATGTAACTATTTAGTATGATCACTCGTCTCCGTGAATAGGTTTCACATATATAGACTGATTTTGTATCCTAAAAATATCTTCGTTAAAAATTACTTAATAAAAATGTGCGGGAAACTGTCCTTAAAAAGCACAACACAATATATTATACAAGTCTCTGATGAGTCCCTGCTTTGACTCGGAGGGTGGTGCAACTTTTGGAAGGATGGAAGAGGAATTATACTGCAAGGGCTCTATATGTGCCTGGGCCTACAATGTGTGGTAGAGTTGCAAATATTGAAAAAAATTGTCTGTGAGACAAATGGTATTGCTCAACAATAAAATTAAGGCAAAATAGTACCTTTATCATACAACTGATGAAGAAATACAATGCTTGATTTTTCGGCAGTTCACAAGCAGTGAGTTTATGCAGTTAACTGCTTGCCAACCGCCTCACGCAGATCTACTGCGGCAGAAGGGCTCGTACAGGCAAACTAACTTACCCGTACATTGCCCTTTAAGAGGCGGCTGGCGGGCCCGTGCGCGGCAAGCTCCGTGAGTTGGGTCGCAGGTCCCTCGGAGAGGAAAAATGGGGAGATGCTAATGTAAACAAGCATCTCCCCGTTCTGCCTAGTGACAGTGTCACTGATCTCTGCTCCCTGTGATCGGGAGCAGAGATCAGTGACGTGTCACACACAACCACTCCCCCCCCACAGTTAGAAACACCCCCCAGGACACAATTAACCCCATACACTGCCACCTAGTGGTTAACCCCTTCAGTGCCAGTGTGATTTACACAGGAATCAGTGCATTTGTATAGCACTGATTCCTGTATAAATGACAATGGTCCCAATGTCCGATGTGTCTGCCATAATGTCGCATGTCATGATAAAAATTGCTGATCACAGCCATTACTAGTAAAAAAAATATTAATAAAAATGCCTTAACACTATCCCCTATTTTGTAAACTTTTGCGCAAACCAATCAATAATCGCTTATTGCAATTTTTTTTACCAAAAATATGTACCGGAGAGGGGAGAAGATACCGGAAAGTGCAGAGAAGTCGGAAGAGACCCCCGGAGCTGTCTAATAAATTACTTTAAAAACCTCTCTAGTGTGTTTTTTTTATTGACACTTTTTTTCCCTCAGGTGAATGGATAGGGGTACGATGTACCCCATACTCATTCACATAGGGTGGGGGGCCAGGATATGGGGGCCCCCTTATTAAAGGGGGCTCCCGGATTCCGATAAGCCCCCCGCCTGCAGACTCTGACAGCCAACGGCCAGGGTTGTCGGGAAGAAGCCCTTGTCCTCATCAACATGGAGACAAGGTGCTTTAAGGTATGGGGGCTGCAGGGTGGGGGGGCCCTTAGGGTGGGGGGGCCCTTCCCCTAAGCACCCACCCCCCATGTTGAGGGCATGCGGCCTGGTATGGTTCAGGAGGGGGGGTGCTCGCTCGTCCCCACCCCCTTTCCTGACCGGCCAGGCTGCGTGCTCGGATAAGGGTCTGGTATGGAGTCTGGGAGGACCCCCATGCCGTTTTTCAGCTTGGGGGTTCCCCTTAAAATCCATACCAGGCGACAGGGCTCACAAGGTGTCAATCTCGCCGATGAAATCGGTGAGATTGACTTCCTTCTCTAGTCCCGTCGTACCTGGAGTCACCTTCAAAATGAACTGACTTTAGTCCATGTGTGGGCAAGTCCGTTCATTTGGAAAGTCAGTCGGAACTCCGCCGAAAGTCCGTCGGGAAGTCCGTCAGACCTAGTCTGCCGGAAAGTCCCGTTGTGTGTGCGCAAGTCCGCTCGTTCGGAAAGTCTGTTGAAAGTTCGTCGGAAAGACCGTCGGACCTAGTCTGCTGGAAAGTCCGGTCGTGTGTACGCAGCATAACAGTACAGATTTATCCCAGTTAATGAAAGAACCTATACAGCACCCATATGTAGTAACGAGAGACATACCAGCTACCAATGAATGTGTAGTGACCCCTAGAAAAAGTAGGTAATCATCTGTTATATAATGCTACTTTGTCTTTGCCTAGCTGCCTACAGAAGCCCACTATTTGTGAGGATTGTCTAATTGCAGTGGCTAATGGATAAAGGGCCAAGGCAAAAAAGAGTGGGGATGGCAGACACCCCTGCTGTGCACCACAATGCAGAGGGAACAAATCAGGCAGCACTCCATTGACTTGAATGCGAGTCATGAGAGCTGAAGCGATCACCAAAGCTAAACTTTTGTAAAGTACACCTGAGAGAAAGTCCCACTCAATTCTCAATAAAGGCCTTGGGTGCATCCAACGAGAGGATGGCACGGGGCACCAGGCTTAATAATGGGGACTTGGAGATTAAGAAATAGGTGTCTAATATTGGCTGCTGTGGATCTAGTTGGTATAAACCTGTATTGGTCGGGATAAACCAATTTGCTAGTAATTTTAGTGCGCAGATTAGCTAGCTAATACTTTAGCAAGAATCTTGACAACCGATGTAGGCAATGAGATTGGACGAAAGGATTTATTTCTTAGTTAATGTATTATGCTAAGAAAGAAATCCTTTATTGATGGGTCTTGCCCTTACCACCCATGGTGTCTTCATGGAAATTGTCTGTTAATAATGCCTTGCTTTATGGCCTACATCAATACAAAATTTCCACCCCAAAAAATGTACATGGCTCTCCTGGTTAATTGGAGGCTCAATCAATGTGACAATAAAGAAATCCTTATAAAAATAAAAAAAACAAAAACAAATGTTGATGCATTTTGCAATTCATTTTCTTTTCTTTTTCTTTATTCTTTATTATTGTAAGGAATGATCATCCATCCATGCAAGAAGTACAGTATATTGCTTATCAACCATAAAGATCTAACATATATTAAAACCTACATCGGGGTTCCTGTACGTGGGAGAAAAAGGAGAAAAAAAATTGCTGAAAATATTTGAGAAAGTATTAATTGTGTTGCTCACTAATCAAAATAAACTGCATTTGTTCAAATTTTTCATTATTTGTCATCCTTTTAACAATCTGATCTGCATATTTATAAATACTTTGTTCCATTTAAAAAGCTTTGTGGGAGCATAAAAAAACTATATAAGAAAAAAATGTGTTAGACAAATTAGTTATTTTGAGGTGAACCAAAGCTTATTGAAACTGTTACATTTGGTCTGTGGGGTTACAATGACTCTCGGTCATGCAAGGGAAAGTACAAGTATGAGTCCCTGACATGTTTATATTTTATAAAAGACAATACTGCAATTTTTAATTGACTAAACATGTCACAGAAATACAAAAAGTGTCAAATTTCACAATGACAATTTCAGAATGACGCCCGGATTAACTTTAAGTGATAATAAGACCTCATAAGTGCCTCCATGAGATCTTTGTTCCTCAGGCTGTAGATCAGAGGATTCAGCAATGGGTTAATGAGGGCAGATATGACTGTAATCAGTTTGTTTAAGTTGACCATATCACTAGAAGTGGGAACCAAGTATATAAAGGTTAACGATCCATAAAAGATGAAGACCACGGTGAGGTGTGATGTGCAGGTGGAGAATGCTTTCCTCTTTCCAGTCTTGCTACGGATTCTAAGAATGTTACTGAAAATAAAGACATAGGGAAGAAATGTCAAAAGAAAGACTACCAATAAATTACTACCACCTACTAAGAATATGGCCATTATGTTTATGAAGGGGTCAGTACATGTAATTTGATATAGGTGTGAAAGGTCACAAAAGAAGTTATGGATGGAAGATGTTCTGCAGAAGGACAACCTGAGCAAAAGTAAAGTATGAACTGAAGAGACAGAACATCCACCAACCCAGACCAGAGAGGCCATACGAGCGCAGACCCTCCAAGACATAATTAGTTTGTAATGTAGGGGGTGGCAGATGGCAATGTAGCGGTCGTAGGACATAGCCGAGAGCAAGAAAACTTCTGAGCTAGCAAAGGAGGAGTAGAAGAAGATTTGGACTATACAGGCAGGAATGGATATTGAATGGCTTTTTGTGACCAAATCAAAGAGCATCCTTGGTGCCGTCACTGATGAATAAGACATGTCCAGAAATCCCAAGTTGGCAAGAAAAAAATACATTGGGTTGTGCAGATGGTAGTCAGTGAGGACCAAGAAAAAAATAAGAAGGTTTGTGATAAGAGTCATCAGATAGATAAGAAGGAAGAGCACAAAAAGTGCATTCATGGTCAGTGGATCGTCTGATAGACCCACAAGAGTGAAAAAGGAAATCTCTGTCACATTTCTCATATTATTCTTAGTTTTTTCTCTGTTTAAATCTATGGATAGATCTGAGGTTTAAAATGAAAATCTGTACGGTGTACCTACACATCACACTCAGGTTTACATGTGGGCATTTTTACCAGTGAATGATTTCTTCTTATATAGAATGTTGGCATTCCCCTCAGGACAGTCTGCTGTGCTGTAAGAACACAAAGCTGAAAGTCTCATAAAAGGTCTCCTAAGATGTAATTTATAACACCTTGGGAGCCCCTTTTCTATAATTGAGAACGGTCTTTAAAATTTGAATTTAGAATCCACTGAAAGTGTTTTTACCTTTTTGTCACCTATTTTATTTATTGGTTAGTGGACAGAGTGTCAAATCGTGAGTATGGTCTTTGATAATAAAAGTAAATTGATTAAAGAGTACCATCATCCATTAAAGTTGGAGGAACATGGGGTAATTTGGGTCTACAAAACGCAGGTGCTGAGTCTGCGTCCAATGAGCCAATAACCCACAAGAGATTGGGAAAAAGATTGGACTATCTCGGTACTAATAATATATGAACAAGGACTAAGATAAGAATAATGTTAGAAAAAACTGAAATTTTTAATAGAAAAGACAATTACATACATGAAGAATGTACAGTGTACAATTCAATTAAATAAAAGCAAAGTAACCCCTCCTATACAATCATCAAACACGGCAAATGAGTGCAGGACTTGGCCCGCAAGCTTGACGTTTGTTTGAACGTGAGGAGGAGGTATCTCGACCGGTTTCGCAGCCTAGGCTGCTTCTTCAGGAGAAAGATCTAGAATAAATATTGTTGTTCAATATATAGTCTATATACAGCAGTTGTATTCATGAAGCAACACGTTAATACATCGTAATACAAAAGGGTGGATCAGCTCACCAGTGCATATGGAGACAGATTCCCATCAAGTCCAAAATGCCTTTCCCGGCGGATATGGGGGTATTAATATATGGACTAGGCTATGACAATAAGGGAAATTGCATTACTACAAGTTTAGTTAATTGCTAAATCACCACCACCACATGTGGTAAGTTATGGTATGAGTGTGCACAAGGATTTCCCAAGAAATAGGAGAGGGGGGGAAAAAAGGGGGGGGGGTTCGGTTTATGTGAGAGGGGGGGGGGCAGTGGACTGGAAAAGCCAGATAGGCAAGAGAGGCCAGGTGGATGAGTGGGAAAGAAGAGTGGGAAAGAGTGGACAGAGTGATATAAAACACTATAAAAGGAGCACTACTTTTCTTTTTGCCTCCATCATTTTGTAGCTAAATTTTTATAAGGGATTAAAAATGTAGTTGAATCCTAAAGCTGATAGTCAGTAAGGAAAGTAAATAACAACATTACAATGATCGAAAACTGAAGCAGGGATGACACTTCCAGATATATATTTCTATTACCTGGCAGGGCAGTTTAAACAACTACAGACATGGATAATACTGTAAAGAGAAGAAGGAGTGGAAAAGTACCTATTGGAAATACTCCAGGTAGAGGATTTAGTGGTAGGATTGGAGGCACAAAAAACAAGGCTACCTAAATTAACCACTTCAGCCCCGGAAGGATTTACCCTCTTAATGACCAGGCCATATTTTGCGAAACAGCACTGCGTCATTATAACTGACAATTGCACGGCCATGCGACGTTGTACCCAAGTAAAATTTATGTCCTTTTTTCCCAATAATAGAGCTTTATTTTTCTGGTATTTGCGCTCTAAACAAAAAAAGAGCTAAAAAAAAATATATATATATATATTGGAAGGCCAGTATGGTGGCCTGAAGTTATGGGAGGAGCCCGGAGGGTATTTAACCAGCCCACAGGCTGCCGGTCTTTGTCGGTTTCCTGTGCGAGATACCCACCCTCCCTTCCCCTTTTTAGGGCATTTCTCAAGTATTCTTACTCCAAACAGAATACAAATTTCACATCATTTCATAGCTACTCTCATTTCATCACTTCTTATCTAGGTTATGCCCCCTTATTTTGGTGTACCATACGATAGACCAAGGCACACTTTCAGGTCTATTTCATGTTGGTAAGTTTGTGTTAAGCCTGTATGTCATCTTTACTCATATCGGCCATAGGGCTCTAAACCATAAATATATATATGTATATATATTTTTTTTTTACTTTTTGCTATAGTAAATTAAAAAAAAAAAGTAAAAAAAAAAAAAGTATAGACCAAAATGTATTCTTCTACTTATTTTTGGTTAAAAGAAAATTGCAATAAGAGTATATATGGGTTGATTTGCACAAAAGTTATCGTGTCTACAAAATAGGGGATAGATTTATGGCATTTTTATTATTATTTTCTTTTTACTAGTAATGACGGTGATCAGCAATTTTTTAGCTGGACTGCGACATTGCGGAGGACAGTTCGGACACTTTTGAAATTTTTGTTGGACCAGTAGGGATGGGCCGAACACCCCCCACTATAACCTGCGAATGGACCGAAAATTTGCGCAAACTTTAGAACCCCATTAAAGTCTATGGGACTCGAACGTTCGAAATCAAAAGTGCTAATTTTAAAGGCTAATATGCAAGTTATTGTCCTAAAAATGGTTTGGGGACCCGGCTCCTGCCCCAGGGGACTTGGATCAATGCAAATTTGTTTTTTTTTAAACGGCCGTTTTTTCGGGAGCACTGATTTTAACCCCATCAATACAGGGCACTTTCGCCCTCTTCCTTCCCAGATCAATTTTCAGCTTTCAGCGCTCTCGCACTTTCAATAAGAATTGCGCGGTCATGCAGTGCTGTACCCAAATTACATTTTTATCATTTTGTTCGCGCAAATAGAGCTTTCTTTTGGTGGTATTTTCTCACGACTCCATTTTTTATTTTTTGCGATATAAGCAGAAAAAGAGCGTAAATTTGGAAAAAAATAAGATATTTTCTTTATTCTATTTTAAAATAAATTCAATAAAATCAAATTTTGTCATAAATTTAAGCCAAAATGTATTCTGCTACATGTTTTTGGTAAAAAAAAATCCCGTTAAGTGTATAATAATTGGTTTGCGTGATCACGGACATATGTACGCAAATGATCATGTACAGATGTGCGCAGGTGATCACGGACATATGTGTGCAAATGACCATTGGGACATGTGATTTTACTGTTATATATGTGGGGGACAAAAATGGTTTTCTTTTTTTTTTACTGTATAGAATGATCACCCATCCACCCACTGAGTACAATGTATTGCTTATCAACCATAAAGATCCAACGTATACCAAAACCTACATCGGAGTTCCTGTACTTGGGAGTAGTGATGGACGAACTTCTGATGGGACGTTTCGCAAACGCGATCGCCGCGAACGTGCCCAAATGTTCGTGAACCGCAGGTTTGCGGCGGGCCCCATTCATTTTAATGGCAGGCGAACATTAAAAACCTCCAGGTCATATTTGCAGCCACAAAATACTTACTAGCTGTGCACACATAGTCCCTCAACATGGACACTGACATACCGGAAGTATTAGGTAAATCTGGGATCGACAACGACCACCTTTTTTTTTATCTGTTAAATTTTGTCAATTCAGGAGTGCATGAAGGCCATGGAGGAGAGGCAAGGTGAGGTCAGGCTATTAAGGGGGTGCAGGAGATGATCAGTGCCACAGTCAGGGCAGCACAGTCCTGTGCCAGTGTCCCAGTGTGCTGACCTGTGCTTGAGCTCCTGACCCCTCCCTCTGCCCGGCCCTTACCCCCACCTATGCAGGGCTCCACTGCGGTGGTCCGGAGGTGCCAGTCCAGTGCTGATCCTCAGCCATGGTGCTGGCACTGCCTGATGATTGGCTTCTCCACTGCTATCTCCCTCACTGACACCAGCACTGAGATAGAACACTGACACCAGCACCGAGATAGAACACTGACACCAGCACCGAGATAGAACACTGACACCAGCACCACGATAGAGAGCACTGACACCAGCACCGAGATAGAGAGCACTGACACCAGCACCGAGATAGAGAGCACTGACACCAGCACCATGATAGAGAGCACTGACACCAGCACCAAGATAGAGAGCACTGACACCAGCACCGAGATAGAGAGCACTGACACCAGCACCTTAATAGGGAGCACTGACACCAGCACCAAGATAGAGGGCACTGACACCAGCACCGAGATAGAGAGCACTGACACCAGCACCAAGATAGAGAGCACTGACACCAGCACCGAGATAGAGAACACTGACACCAGCACTGAGATAGAGAGCACTGACACCAGCACCGAGATAGAGAGCACTGACACCAGCACCAAGATAGAGAGCACTGACACCAGCACCGAGATAGAGAGCACTGACACCAGCACCAAGATAGAGAGCACTGACACCAGCACCGAGATAGAGAACACTGACACCAGCACAGAGATAGAGAGCACTGACACCAGCACCGAGATAGAGAGCACTGACACCAGCACAGAGATAGAGAGCACTGACACCAGCATTGACACCAGCAACTCGCTGCGGGACCCAAAAATATGACACCGCTCAACCTCTTCAAACAGGAGGGTACGGGCATATAGTACGGTGTGCTTTTTTTCTACAAGTGAGCCAAAGGTAGAAAAAAGGTCTGTGTGCTAGATTATATAAATCGTTTATAGAGTTATGCATATACATGGTCTACTGGTCACATGTGTTGAATTCCTCCGAGATCCATGCCTCATTCATTTTGATAAATGTGAGGTAGTCAACACTGTCGTGAGCTAGGCGAGTGCACTTATCGGTCACGATCCCCCCTGCTGTGCTGAACGTCCTTTCGCACAGGACACTGGACGAGGGGCAAGCCAACAGTTCCATTGCAAATTGTGCAAGCTCTGGCCAGAGGTCAAGCCTGCCCACCCAGTAGTCCAGGGGTTCATCACTTCTCAGAGCGTCCACATCGGCCGTTAACCCGATGTAGTCGGACACCCATGGGCGTCCGCAGAACTTTTTTCAGGGGGGGGCATCATTTTAAGGTCACCCATGCTCTGACCATTTCAACAATGTCATTATGGCATTATCACGGTCAGAGACTGCAGACGTAGTACAGGTGATGGTCGGAGACTGCAGACATGGCACAAGAGACTGTCAGAGACTGCGTACATGGTCCAAGAGACTGTCAGAGACTGCGGACATGGTCCAAGAGACTGTCAGAGATGGCGGACATGGTCCAAGAGACTGTCAGAGACGGCGGACATGGTCCAAGAGACTGTCAGAGACGGCGGACATGGTCCAAGAGACTGTCAGAGACGGCGGACATGGTCCAAGAGACTGTCAGAGACTGCGGACATGGTCCAAGAGACTGCGGACATTGCCCAAGAGACTGTCAGAGACTGCATACATGGCCCAAGAGACTGTAAGAGACTGTGGACATGGCACAAGAGATGACCAGAGACTGCATACATGGCCCAAGAGACTCTCAGAAACTGCATACATGGCTCAAGAGACTGCGGACGTGGCACAAGAGACTGTCAGAAACTGCATACATGTGGGGGTGACAGACAGAGACAGGGGGGGTGACAAAAAGAGACAGGGGGGGACTGAGAGAAAGGGGGTAAGAGAGAGGGGGTGACAGAAAGAGACAGACGGGGTGACAGAGAGAGAGGAGTGTGACAGAGACAGAGGGGGGTGAAAAACAGAGGGGTGAGAGAGAGGGGGTGACAGAGAGGGGTGATGGGGGTCATCACTCCCGATCCAATCCCTGATTCCAGGGGGGGGGCACTTGCCCCCCCTTGCTCCTATCTGCGGACGCCCATGCGGACACCTGTCGGTCTAGGCGTTCCCTGATGCTGGATCCGGATGACACCTGTCGATGGGTCGGCTAAAAGAATGATCTCATATCAGAAGTGACCAACACATCTTCAAACCGCCCTCTTCTTGCAGGCGCTGTTGGATTGGTACCCGCAACTCTTTCTCTGGGAGTGGAAATTCCTCTGCCAGCGCACGCAAAAGCAGAATGCAGCATTTCGCTAAGCAAGGCCTGGAAGTGCTCTATTCTGACAGCCCTCTGTGATGGTGGGAACATTGTTGCCATTTTTTGTTTGTACCGGGGGGTCTAATTACGTTGCCATCCAGTACTGGTCCTTGACCTTTATGCTTTTTATATGGGGTCCCTCTTAAAACACTGGAGCATGAAGGCCTCCATTTGCACTAAACTGGAAGCGGTGTGGTGGCCTGGCTCCTGCTCATCATCCAGGATAATGTCGTCCTCCTCGTTCTCCTCCCCCCATCCACCGACAACAACAGGGATCCCAGAAAGGTTTAAAGCATGCTATTTTTTAATTCACAAAACCGTTTTTTTTTTTTTTACAAAAAGGTGTTTGAAAAATGATTGCGCAAATACCGTGTGAGATAAAAAGTTTCAATGACAGACATTTTATTCCCTAGGGTGTCTGCTAAAAAAATGTATATAATGTTTGGGGGTTCTGAGTAATTTTCTAGCAAAAAATGTATGATTTTGCCATTCATGATTGTGCCAGAATAGGCCCGGTATTGAAGTGGTTAAGTCAGAGGAAATTGAAAATCGTTTGCGTAGGAACAACATACGCATCGTGTGGCTCCCCGAGAAGATGGAGGTTAGGGACCCCAAGGAATTCGTAGAAAGGTGGCTACTGGAGGTCTTTGGAAAGGAGGAGGTGTTTATACCACTATACTCGGTGGAGCGGGCACACAGAGTCCCATCCAGGCCCCTTCCACCGGGACACCCGCCCCGCACTTTTTTAGCCAGACTGCTCAACTACAAAGACAAGGAAATAGTGTTACGCCAGGCCCATGAATGGTGCAATGTGCAATTTAATGGCGCCCGTATTTCCTTTTACCCTGACTACTCAGCGGATATACAAAAACGCAGATCCAGATTTACAGATGTAAAGAAAAGGCTGCAACGTCTCCATGCCACTTATGCCATGCTGTTCATGGCAAAGTTGTTGATTACAGCGGGGTGACAGTCCCACTTTTTTGAAACAGCTGACAAAGCCTCCACCTGGCTAGATGCCAACGAATATGTCTTTTGCCAGGCAGGGAGGGGCGCAGTGGAGGGAGACTGATGCTTTACTTCACCAAACCAAAGTTTGAAATGTACCAATAAGTTCGGCTGGGAAGCCACAACCTTGACTTACATTAAAAACAATGAGAGCAAGTGAGATTTACAACTAACGTTTTGAGACTTCACTCAGAATCGGATCGTGCAGCCCGGTCATATGTTTTCCCCCAGTTATACCCCATTCCCCTGGAGTTACTATAATCCCCAACATGCAGTTTGTGAGACCCAGATGAGAGAACTGGCAGGATCGGCCGCATACAGAGGCATACACAGGCCCGGGGATCTTTATGTTTTCTGTTTAACTGTTTATTTTACTGTTTTAACCAGCAACTGTCACAATGCCGACACGGTCGAATGAGTGTATTACCACTGCTTTCTTGGAATGTTAGAGGCCTGCAGAGCCCCTAAAGCCTACCATGGTGACCACTATTCTTAAAAAAACATTCCCCTGGCATATATGCCCTGCAAAAGACACATCTTGTACCGGACTCATTACCTTGTGTGAACTACTCATGGGTGGGCTGGGCGTACCACTCCACACACACCTCGTATTCAAGGGGTGTGAGTGTCCTGGTACACCGAATGGTGGATTTTCAATTAATCGATAAAAAAATTGATGTTGAGGGACGTTATGTGATTTTGTTGTGCAGGATTTAGCAGATAAAATGCATAATTGCAGCCTTGTATGTACCACCGGCGTTTGGCTTAGAAGTGTTGAGAACAGTGTTGGCGTACCAGCTGGGCAGTCCGGGTGTTCCTTTTATTGTGCTGGGAGATTTAAATTGCTATATGGATCCGGCCCTGGACAAGCATCCACCCCTGGTGAATAGTCGCAAAATTGCTCGAACAGCACTGGGGAAATTCACAGAGGAAGTCGGATGGATTGATCCATGGAGGGACCGCAACCCACAGCAAAAGTGTTTTCCTGCTTTTCCAAAACGGACCTTTCTCTGTCTAGGATAGACCTGTGCTATGCATCCCGCCTTCTGCGGGACATTCAATACCTGGTAAGGGGCATGCTGGACCACTCGCCTCTGGTGGTATCCATGCTGGCTAAGCCAACCACGGACCTGCCCAGAGCTCTGTGGAAACTGAATGCCTTCTGGCTCAACTTGTTCCCCGCCACAGCCCTGCAGATATACGAGGAGATATCTGCGTTCTGGCAGCGGCAATATGAACACCCTGATGTAAATTTAATGTAGGATGAATTTAAAGCTATCCTTAGAGGCCTCCTTATTAAAGAGGTAAATGGGGTTAAATCCAAAACAAGTGCCCAACAGGAGCGGGCTGCCCAGATGGTTAGTCGATTAGAGGCGGAATTTTTAGCTGACCCATCGGATGCCTCTAGAGAGGCCTGGTTAGCTGCCCAGGAAGCGGTTGATAGAATTAATGGATCTGTAGAAGATCGGAAAAGATTTTTCAACAGACTAGACTTTTATGAGGAGGGAGGCAGACCGGCAGACTACTTGAAAAAATTGTAAGAACCTCACAGACCTCCCTGACCATTGGTGCCCTACGCTCAGAAGGGGGGAAACTGGTGAATACCCCTGATCTTATCATGCAGACATTGGTGGGATTCTACTCGGATCTGTATAGATCCCGGGTGGAATACACACCAACAGACCTTCAGGACTACTTACAAGGTATAGAACTACCCTGCCTGACGGACACACAGAGATCGCAGCTAGATGCCCCAATTAAGATAGAGGAGCTACAGGAGGTCCCTGGGGACGACAGTCTTCCAATAGAACTTTTCAAACAATATGGAAGTAACATCCTGCCCCACCTACTCAGGGTACTGAATGAGGCCAGAGAGAGCCAATGCCTACCCATATCCATGACTAGGGCCAATATCGTCCTAATTATTAAACCAGGGAAAGACCCTCTAGACCCAGGGTCATATAGACCAATATCTTTATTACAAAGCCATATAAAAATCCTAGCCAAGGTCCTGGCAATTCGACTTAACTGAATCATCTCCAGTATTATACACTCAGACCATTCAGGTTTCATGTCCCAAAGGTCCACTGCAATTAACTTCTGCTGACTTTTCCTAAACATACAGACGGGGACGGAAGGAGAGGGAGACAGGGCACTGCTGTCGCTAGATGCACATAAAGCATTCAGCAGCATAGAGTACCTCTGGGCGGTCATGGGTAAGTTTGGCTTTGGTAAAAGTTTCCTATCATGGGTTCAGTTGCTCTACTGTTCTCCGCAGGTGGTGATAAGGGAGGCTGGACATATATCCTTACCATTTCAATTACACAGAGGCACCCGGAAGGGCTGTCCACTGTCCCCCCCTCCTCTTCGCCATTGCCATCGAGCCCATGGCAGCCCTGATCAGGGCTAACACGCATATCAGAGGCTTCCAATACACAGAGATTCATGAGAAACTCATGTTGTACGCTGACGACACTATGTTGTTCCTCGGAGACACATAAAAATTGATTAGACGCTTCAGTGATTACTTGGGGCTTGTGATAAACTGGTCAAAGTCCTCTCTAATGTTGCTAGACGTGGACCCAGACAGTGAAACACAGACGGTTCAGGGGGTACCGGTCACACGTAGCTTCAAATATTTAGGAGAACATGTCACTCCAGAGCCTAGGGACTTTGTCTCGCTTAATTTATCCCCCCTAATTAACAGGATTAGAGATAGAGAAAAAATCTGGTCACGTCTTAAAATGTCACTGGTAGGGCAGGTTAGCCTTATTAAGATGGTATTTATGCCCCAGCTTTTGTACATATTACACAATACCCCTATGTGTTTCACATAATTAACACTATTTTTTAGAGCCTTTATATGTCTTGACAAGCCCCCACAGATCAAACTCGAACAATTACAGAAGTCCAAGGAGAGGGGAGGCCTTGCGCTCCCTAACCCTTGGATTTACTACCTGGCCGCACAGCTACAGCATATTGCCCGGACTATGTCGACCAAACAAGAGACGGCAGGGGAGAGTGTAGTATTTGACCCCATTAGGGCCCTTATCTGTCACACCACTGGCACAACGGATGTCGCTGAAGGGCTGGAGGCCTTGGCATATGCAAAATCCAACAAAAGATTCCCAACATATGTACTCATGCAAAAAGTATGGAATAAGCTCAGGTAGTTACAGACTGTGGATGGGTTTACCAGCTACAGTCCGATATGGGCCAATGGACATTACGAGGAGCTGCAGCTACTGGGGGACAGGGGTCGGTGGAGGAGACATGGAGTCACGCTCCTGAAGCACATTTTTGCTGATGGGAAATTGCGCCCTTTCTCTGCATTGAGGGAACAGTTTTGCCTCCCCCACTCAATGCTCTTTAACTATATGCAACTGCAACATGCAGTAGCGGTGCAGTCCAGTGACGCTCCGTGGGCCCTTTCTCCGACGCCGTTTTCCATTACATGTAGGAGGTGTCTCTGTTCAGAGGCTTCATATCTAGATGCTACTCTATGATCCTCCAGACCCATTTAGAGGGCTTCCCCCAGGGGGTGGAGAATCGGTGGGAAAAGGACGTGGGCACCTTCGAGGAAGGAAGGTGGGAAGAGGCGCTACAGGCGATACAGCTTTGCTCGCTCAACGTAGCTCAATGACTGTCCCAACTATATATTGTCCTTAGAGTTCACTATACACCGGGAGTGAGGGCAGACTCAAACTGTCCCAGATGTGTGAGAAACCATGGTGACCTCATACATCTGCTATGGCACTGCCCCAAACTACACCGGTTCTGGACAGGGGTCGTGTCCACGATAAATAGTGCCTTCCAGGTCACGGTGCCAATGGACCCGAAGCCCTGTCTACTGGGGATTGTGGATGACATCCTCACAGGTGATGATCAGAAGCAGGCCATTGCTAGAGCCTTGTTTCAGGCCAACAAATTAATCCTCAGGCACTGGAGGGCGTCGGACCCTCCGGCTCTGAAGGAGTGGCTAATGCAGATGGGGGTCACACTCCGGCTGGAGAAATATGTATACCAACATAGGGGGCACCCACAAAAATTTGACAAACTTTGGTCACCCTGGCTAGATACCCCTGGCATTTCACCTATAGACCTGGTGATGGACAGACTGCTGCTTTAAACTGCTCAGACGACATGGAAGTTTAAATAGGTACAGGAGCAATAGACGTGATGCCTCAGTGACCAGTTGTAGACTTTGTGGGTGGTGGTGCGAGCAGGAGTAGCCTGGGGGTAACGGTAGCTTGATCCCATTTTGAGTGTTTTCTGAGAACTGGGAATATGGGTAGTTACACTGAACCATATATGTACAGCTTCTATGAGGGTTGGTGCCTTATCCATGCAATCAATTTACAGATCGTTGCTGGTTTATCTTTGAAAAATAGTTTTTCTTTGTTTATGTTACAATAAAAACTCTATTTGATTTAAAAAAAAGATATCAAAATCACCCCTTATAGGAATTTTGAAGTCACAGGGGCCGAAGGGACTGATATCAATATTGTACTCACTTCTATTACAAGATAAAAAAGGCAGACAACCATCGAGACTGGGTTCACACCATCGCCGCATGCTGACCCTAATGGAAAAGCATGCATGGTACAACCCACATACTGTTTACCGCATGGGCAGGTCAGCAAGTACACAGCATTGGTGGTAGCACATGTACAAAATTGTTTGATAGTGAAAAGTGCATTTAGTGACGGTGGATGAAAATTCTTTAACAACCTGCCATCTACAGATGTTATACTGACACACTGTACATTTCTAGCAAGTATAGTATCCAATTAAATTATGAAAAAAAGGATGATCTAACTGGTGGGTTAATAACATTGGGGGCAATCTTACTCCTTAGGGATGGAGCTCCCCTGTAGATGGCCTTTGCTTTTTCTGGAATCAAAGATCCCAGAATCTGATCACTCTTCAGCACACCCCAATGACGATCAACAATAGATTTTATTTGTTTGTGTTGTATTGAGAAGGATGTCAGTAGTGGCCATTTGAAATAATCATCTTGATCTTTCTGAAAGATGCACGGTCAATGGTTAGAACTTGTTGAAGGTCCGAATCTACTTCATCCTTTCTATAACCCTTATCAAGGAACCTCTGTTTTAATAAGTTAGCTTGATCCTTGAATGTGTCAATGGCTGAACAATTCCTGCGTTAACGCAGGAATTGACTTTTAGGGACTGAACGCAACCAGGATCTATAGTGATAACTGTCAGTTGGAAAAAATCTGTTGCGATCTGTAGGTTTAAAGTAAGTACGGAACTTGAATTGTTGGGCACATAATTCTAGTTCTAGGTCCAGAAAATGTATCTTGGCCTGACTGAACTCATATGATAAAACAATACCTCTATTATTCCTGTTAAGGGACGAGAAGAATTGAGACAGAGATTCAGGGGTGCCATCCCAAAGGATTAGAATGTCGTCAATGTACCTAGCCCACAGAATAAGCTGAGGTCTATGCTCAGCATAGACGACATCCTCCTCCCACTTGGCCATAAACTGATTGGCGAGACTGGGGGCAAACTTGGCCCCCATAGCCACGCCCCTCTGTTGAAGGTAGAATTTGTTGTCAAACCAAAAATAATTGTGCTGTGTAGGAAACTCAAGTAGTTCAACAATGTATTCAGCCTGGACTGAAGTAAGAGTATGATCTCTTCCAAGAAACCAGCGAACAGCTTCAACACCTCTGTGGTGAGGGATACAAGTGTATAATGAGGCCACATCAGCGGTGGCCATAATGTTATCACCTCCCACATTAAATGCCTCCAACAATTTAATTGTATCCCTGGTGTCTTTGAGGTAAGAGTGAGTTTTTCGAACAAAATCTATGTATCGGCCGATTTGTGACGTGATGGAATCAATTCAACTAATGATTGGATGTCCAGGGGGTTGTAATGGATTCTTGTGAATTTTGGGTAAATAGTACATTATCGGGGAGCCAGGGGAACAAGAAAAAAATGTCTTTATCATTTAATAATTGTGAATAAAACCCTTTCTGGATAAGAGTGGTAAGGTCTTTCTTGAACAACGATACCCCCGCCCTTATCAGCGGGGTGTATTACCAGGTCTTTGTTTCACACAGAGATTTAAGACCCGCATTAGACAAGGAGTTACCCTGAATCTTTTTGGATGCTAAACTAGCAAGGTCTTTTAAAAACAAATTTCTGAACATGCTAATGGCTGGAGCTAACTGGGTAGGGGGGTTAAAAAGAGACAGATTCGATAATCCTGAATGCACAGTTCCTGATGTGGCTGCTCTAGCCATGTTCCTGAATGGATAGGAGATTAGATACCTTTGAATATAGATTTTTCGAATATATTTATGAATATCAATAAAAGTGTCAAATTTGTCAAGCCTCCTTGGAGGGGAAAATTTAAGGCCCTTATCCAAGACATACTGTTCCTATTTTGGCAATTCTTTCTTACTAAGGCTGAACACACCCGCACAGGTTATGTTCTCCTTCTTTTTCCTCCTCTGAGACCTCCTCCCTCCTCTGGAGCCTCTCTTTGGTTTGGACCCCTTTTTTGCTCTTGGGGGTCCTGGTAAAAAACATGAATCCCTTGTAAATTGGGATTAGGCCGATTGTAACTATAAGGTGACTGTTCAAAATCGCCATTGTGATACATAAGAGGATCATCATTATAATGATCTCAAAGAGAGGAGAATCTGTTGTATGCATTAACCGCTTCCCGACCACCTCACGCAGATATACTGCGGCAAAATGGCACGGGCAGGCATTTAAAGGGCCACGTACAGGTACGTGATTATGCCTGCCCGTGCCATTTTGCCGCAGTATATCTGCGTGACGTGGGTCGCGCGCACGCCGCCAGTGGCGCGCTCGCGACCCGGTCGGGAGCTCCGTGACCCCGGCCGCGGGACCAGCGGACCCAATCGCCGCTGGAGTCCCGCGATCGGGTCACGGAGCTGAAGAACGGGGAAAGGTATGTGTAAACAAACCTCTCCCCGCGCTTCCTACTCTGCCTGTCATTGATTGGCTGTTCCCGGTCATCGGGAAAGCCGATCAATGACATCAGACGTCAGCCCCGCCCCCTAATGTAAAAAAAACACACACACGTCAGAGCCCATAACCCCTCCCCTCCCCCTAGTGGTTAACTCTTTCACTACAACTGTCATTTATACAGGAATCAATGCATTTAAATAGCATTGATTGCTGTATAAATATCAGGAACTAAGTACTCACCGAGGCCAAGATGCCGAGAGCGGTTGCCCTTGCGACTCAGCGCCTACCACCCCTGAAGATGGTACAGGGGACGGTTGGCACCAAGAGGCACAAGCCACCTGTTGGGTGGTGGCTAGGCGTGGATCCAGGTGTAGTTGGGTATACAGGCAGACTGGCGGAGGCTCCAACACTGATGGGTAAACAGGCAGCAGGCTGAGGATCAAACACAAGATTAATCAGGCACAAGCAGAAGGTTAACACAGGAGGACAAGTCCAGATAGAATGGTCAAACACAAGCAAGAGGTCAAGGCAGGCTGAGGGTCAAGTACTGCTTAAGCAGGCGGTGGAAGTCCGGTATACAGGCCGAGGGTCAAACACAGGAGAGAGATGGTGATCCGGGTAAACAAGCCAAAGGTCAAGGTTGGAGAAGGTAACAAGGTCAAGACAATCCGGGTCGGCAACGGGTAGGCAAGTAGATACAGCAGGCACAGGTACAAGGGACAAGGGAACAGCTGAGAGACGAACCAGCGTCTGTCTGGGTCCAAGGGCCTCTCTTTTATAGGCCGGGTGGAGGTCACATGGGACGTGCACTAGCGCGCATGCGCGCGCGCCGTTCAGCTGGGCCGCGTACGTTCGTGCGCCGCCACATCGTTCCTCTGACTCCTACTGTGCGCCGCAGCGCCGGACCTATGCGTCTGCGCACTGGGGCGCGCGGCGGACCGGGTCCCTGATAGTGCCCCCCCCCAAGGGGCGGACTCCGGACGCCCAGGCTGTCCATTAGTTCAGGATGCTCCTGCTGGAAAATCTTAATTAACCTTGGTGCATGGAAATTTCCCGATGGCTCCCAGGAATTATCCTCCAATGGGTACCCCTTCCATTTCACTAGATACTGTAGCTGACGACCCACCTTCCTGCATCCTAGAAGTGATTCCACCTCGAATTCTTCCATGCCATCGATTGTGACAGGTGGTGGCGGAGGTTCCTCCCTGTCTGGGAAGGGACTTGGAACCAAAGGTCTCAGTAAAGATGCATGGAAAACAGGATGTATCTTGTAAGTTTTTGGTAGCGAAAGCTCAAAGGCCACGGGATTCACTGCCTTTTTGACCTCAAATGGCCCAATGAATTTGGGGCCCAGTTTCCGTGAGGGGCAAGAGAGCTTGAGATGAGCCGTTGACAACCACACTTTTTCTCCAATTTTGAAATGGGGGTTCTCCCTCCTGCCTCTGTTGTGGTATCTTTCGTACCCCTCTTGAGCCTGTTGCATGGTCTCCTGGAGCTTTCGAAAGTTGTTTTGAATGGCCTCTAGACGCTCTTGTACCGCAGGAACTGGTGATTCAGGAATTGAGTTTGGCAGAAATGATGGGTGGAAGCCACAGTTTGCCCAGAAAGGAGTTTGGTTGGTAGCTGAGTGGGAAGAATTATTATATGCGAATTCCGCGTACGCCAGCAAGGAGGACCAATCATCTTGAGCAGAGGAGCAGAAGCATCGCAAATACTGCTCGAGCGTCTGGTTGGTACGCTCTGTTTGGCCATTACTTTGCGGGTGATAGGCTGAAGAAAGACAGATTTTGATTCCTAAGGTTTTGCAGAGTGCCTTCCAAAACTTCGAGGTGAATTGGGAACCTCTGTCAGAGACAATGCTCCTGGGGACCCCATGGAGCCTGACGACCTCTTTGGTAAAGATGTTGGCAGTCTCGAGAGCAGAGGGAGTACCAACCATAGGCAAGAAATGGGCCATTTTGGACAGCCGATCAACCACTACCAGAATGGTAGAAAATCCTTCTGAGGGGGGTAGTTCCACAATAAAATCCATTGAGATGTCTGCCCATGGACGTTCCGGGATGGGTAATGGCCTCAATAACCCCCAGGGTTTGGTTTTTTGACCCTTGTTTCGTTGGCACGGGACACAGGAAGAGATGTAAATACGGCAGTCCTGCCTCCAGCCTGGCCACCAAAAGGTACGAGAGATGAGTTCGGCCGTCTTCCGGTTCCCGAAGTGACCTGCCAGTTTGTGGTCATGGAGAGTCTTCAAGACCAAAGGTCTTACTTCAAGGGGTACAAAAATTTTATTCCGAGACCAGAATAGGTCTTCACGTTTCTCCAGAGTAGACACAATGGGGTCCTGGCAATGAGCTGAGGCAGTGAGGAGAGAGGTAGACAGATCTGCCGGAGTAAGAAGCAGAAAATTTTGGGGAGCCAAAATGGTACTTGGTTCCGATATTTGAGAAGATTCCGGAGAGATTCGGGAGAGGGCATCTGCTTTGCCATTCTTTGACCCTGGCCGATAGGAAATATGAAAGGTAAATCTAGAAAAAAAAAGTGCCCAGCGAGCTTGCCGAGGCCTCAACCGTTTGGCGGTACGTAAATATTCGAGATTTTTATGATCCGTAAAGATAGTAATTGGATGAGTTGCCCCCTCCAGAAGGTACCTCCATTCTTCCAAGGCGGCCTTAATGGCTAATAGCTCGCGATCCCCAACATCATAATTTTTTTCCGATGGGCTCAATTTCCGGGAGGCAAAAGCCACTGGGTGAAGGAGGGCTTTTGGCCCGTGGCGTTGTGACAGGATGGCACCTGTGGCAGATTCCGAGGCGTCAACCTCCAGTACAAAGGGAAGTAGAGGATCCGGGTGTCGTAGAATAGGAGCAGAGGTGAAGAGGGTCTTTAGTTTGGTGAAAGCATCCTGGGCCTCCTGGGACCATTGGAAACGGCCATGTTGTTGAGTTAGGCGGGTGATGGGAGCAACGATAGAGGAGAACCCGATGATGAACCTCCGATAAAAATTAGCAAACCCGATGAAACGTTGGACGGCCTTTTTGTCCTTGGGAGCTGACCATTCTATCACCGCCTTGACCTTTTGGGGATCCATTGCAGTGCCTTCGGTAGAGATGATGAACCCCAAGAACTGTACAGAAGTTTTCTCAAATTCACATTTTTCGGCCT
The DNA here is from genome assembly GCA_028564925.1 of Lithobates sylvaticus. Classification (NCBI taxonomy): domain Eukaryota; kingdom Metazoa; phylum Chordata; class Amphibia; order Anura; family Ranidae; genus Lithobates; species Lithobates sylvaticus. Next base: position 5,232,868 of record CM053032.1, on the reverse strand, counting down.
TAAGATATAATTGGTGGGCTCTAAGGATGGCAAGTACTCTCCTAACGTGGCTCCGATGCATTTCCAAGGTGGCTGAAAAAATAAGGATATCGTCCAGGTATACAACCAAGAAGTCGTCCAGGTGCTCCCTAAAGATGTCATTCACCAGATGTTGGAAGGTAGCTGGAGCATTACACAGGCCAAAGGGCATCACCAAATACTCATAGTGGCCAAACCTGGACCTGAAGGCTGTCTTCCATTCATCACCTGCGCGGATCCTGACAAGATTATAAGCGCCCCTTAAATCAAGCTTGGAAAAAACTTTGGCCGATCGGAAACGTTGGAGGAGCTCGGGAATTAGAGGTAGCGGGTACCGGTTCTTCACCGTGATTTTATTAAGCTCCCTATAATCAATGCAAGGTCGGAGTGACCCATCTTTTTTCCCTACAAAAAAGATGCCAGCCCCAGCCGGGGAGGTAGAGGGCCGAATGAAGCCCTTTTCAAGGTTTTCGTCAATGTAGGCTTTCAATGTTTTCAACTCAGTTTCAGATAACGGGAATATACGCCCGAAAGGAATCTCAGAGCCAGACAAAAGCTCAATGGGGCAGTCATAAGCCCGGTGAGGTGGTAAATGGTCGGCCTTCTTCTTGTCAAACACATCCCTGAAGTCTTGATAGGCAGGTGGAATGTGCTGGAGGTTTTCTGGTGCTGAGATGACTGCCAGGTGACAGCTCGGAGCCGGGGAGATGCAATGTTGATGACAGTAGGGAGAAGAGAAGGAGACCTCCTTCCGGTCCCAATGGATCTGAGGGTCATGGGCCTGTAACCAAGGGAGTCCCAGGATGATGGGAAACATCGGGGAAGAAATCAAATCAAAACGTAGCAGTTCCTGGTGGCCGGAGTCTGTAGTGGTGAGGATAGGTGGGGTCTCCTGGACTACTGGTCCTGAGTGTGGAAGGGACCCATCAGCCAAGTGGACCAGTAAAGGTCTTTCTTTATTTAGACGGGGGATGTGCCATTCGTTGGCGATGGAAATGTCCAGAAAACAACTGCAGGCGCCTGAATCAATTACGGCCGGGAGCCGAATCTCCTTTCCCGCCAGCTGTAGGGAGACAGAAAGAGTCACGTAAGCCTGGACAAGGTTAATGGTTTGACAGTTGACAGTAGTTTGAGAGGGCAACTTACTGGGCCGGATGGGGCAGTTCAGTAGGTAGTGCCCAGAACCCCCGCAGTAGAGGCACAGGTTAGACCTGCGTCTGCGTTGCCTTTCTTCCTGAGAAAGCCGGGGGCGAACTAGGCCAAGTTGCATGGGCTCCCCCTCCGGAGCCGGCGTACCTGGAGAAAAGGAGGAGGCAGGGTATGTAGGCGGTGCCCTAGGGGGTACCCACACTGGTCGGGGATTCTGTAGGCGCTCGGAACGCCGTTCCCGCATGCGCCGGTCCAACTTGGTGGCCAGTTGGATTAACTCCTCCAGGGTTGTGGGGGTCTCCACCCGAGCTAACTCATCCTTCAGGACTTCGTTCAGCCCCAATCGATATTGATAACGAAGGGCTGCCTCGTTCCAGGTAGTGTCGGCTGACCATTTGCGAAACTCTGCCGTGTAGTCTTCTACTAGCCTTTTGCCCTGGGAAAGAGTATGTAGTGTGGCTTCGGCAGTGGCAGAACGCTGAGGGTCATCATAAAGTTGGCCCATTGCTTCAAAGAAAGAGTCCACAGTGTTTAACAGGGGGTTCCTCTGCTCCATGAGACCGTGGGCCCAGGTCTGGGGTTCCTCTGATAGCAATGACATGACAAATCCCACCTTTACAATTTCTGAAGAGAAAGTTCGGGGCTGTAAGGCAAGGTACAAGGTGCAGGCGTTCTTGAAAGACCTGAACTTCCTGCGATCGCCTGAAAATCGCTCAGGTACTGGGACCTTGGGTTCGGGTACAGCCATCATCATGGCGGGTGGCGCTTGGGCCTGCGGTGCAGAACTTCCACTGGCTGATCCAGGAGCTGGCCTTGTCGGGAGAGAGGCTGTTGCCAACTGTTGAAGACGGTTGTCCACCTGTACATAGCCTTCTTGTAGCTTTTGTACAGCTTCCATGAGGGAAGATACCTGTTGGCATAGCATCTCCAGAGGAGATCCCGCTCTGTTGGCCTCTGTCATGGCTGGTTCGTACTATCAGGAACTAAGTACTCACCGAGGCCAAGATGCCGAGAGCGGTTGCCCTTGCGACTCAGCGCCTACCACCCCTGAAGATGGTACAGGGGACGGTTGGCACCAAGAGGCACAAGCCACCTGTTGGGTGGTGGCTAGGCGTGGATCCAGGTGTAGTTGGGTATACAGGCAGACTGGCGGAGGCTCCAACACTGATGGGTAAACAGGCAGCAGGCTGAGGATCAAACACAAGATTAATCAGGCACAAGCAGAAGGTTAACACAGGAGGACAAGTCCAGATAGAATGGTCAAACACAAGCAAGAGGTCAAGGCAGGCTGAGGGTCAAGTACTGCTTAAGCAGGCGGTGGAAGTCCGGTATACAGGCCGAGGGTCAAACACAGGAGAGAGATGGTGATCCGGGTAAACAAGCCAAAGGTCAAGGTTGGAGAAGGTAACAAGGTCAAGACAATCCGGGTCGGCAACGGGTAGGCAAGTAGATACAGCAGGCACAGGTACAAGGGACAAGGGAACAGCTGAGAGACGAACCAGCGTCTGTCTGGGTCCAAGGGCCTCTCTTTTATAGGCCGGGTGGAGGTCACATGGGACGTGCACTAGCGCGCATGCGCGCGCGCCGTTCAACTGGGCCGCGTACGTTCGTGCGCCGCCACATCGTTCCTCTGACTCCTACTGTGCGCCGCAGCGCCGGACCTATGCGTCTGCGCACTGGGGCGCGCGGCGGACCGGGTCCCTGATAATAAATGACAATGGTCCCAAAAATGTGTCAAAAATGTCCGATGTGTCCGCCATAATGTCTCAGTCACAATAAAAATCGCTGATCGCCGCCATTACTAGTAAAAAAAAAAATATTAATAAAAATGCTATAAAACTATCCCCTATTTTGTAAACGCTATAACTTTTGCGCAAACCAATCAATAATCGCTAATTGCCAAAAATATGTAGAAGAATACGTATCGGCCTAAACTGAGGAAAAAAAATGTTTTTTTTTATATATTTTTTGGGGATATTTATTATAGCAAAAAGCAAAAAATATTGCATTGTTTTCAAAATTGTCGCTCTATTTTTGTTTATAGCGCAAAAAATAAAAACCGCAGGGGCGATCAAATACCACCAAAAGAAAGCTCTATTTGTGGGAAAAAAAGGACTTCAATTTTGTTTTGGAGCCACGTCGCACGACCGCGCAATTGTCAGTTAAAGCGACGCAGTGCCGAATCGCAAAAAGGGGCTTGGTCCTTTGGCTGCCAATTGGTCCGGGGCTGAAGTGGTTAAATGGTTGATGATTGTATTGAGATGAATTGGAGTAAGAAACGCAATCCTCATGATAACATGTAGGTGAACCTCTCTGATAATAGGTCTCATGTTCAAATTGAGAGTTTCTAGAGTTATTACCTCTAGATTGTCCTCTCCCACCCCTCTTATTTGAATTCTGACCCCTCCCCCTATGTGTGTTAGTGGGGGTCAAAGTACCTGGGTGTCTACCATTTTGAGTGGAAGAACCCTCTCTTGGTTGATACCCTTTAGTTGTATTAGAAATAAGAGGTTTAATATTGGGGCGAGTACAATGTTCTGTAGTCTCTCCTCCACTTTGTTGGCCTGCAATAGCAGTGCCAACCTCCATGGCTGAATCAGAAGCCACTGATTGCTGCCACTTGAATACATTCCCTGATTTATAATCCCCAATATCTCTGGTGTACTTTTTAGGTTTTTTATTTTTCTGATCTCTATCCTCTTTGATGAGATGAGCTTGGAGATTAGAAGACAGGGAATTGTATTCTATGGAATTTTTATATACCAAAAGACCATCTTTAAGCTCTTTGATCTCTCTATCAAGAGCGGAGAGACGATTAAGCTTTCTTGTAATGAGAAAATTCTGAAATTTTGTCCTTGCCACATTAAAATATTTATACCACGACTCAAGGTCGGTATCCCACAATTGTGATCCATGAGGTACAAAATTTATGATCATTGACAGATTCACTCCTCCATGGAGAGGGGGTGGCTCTACTAGGGAAGTTTCTAGACTAGAAACATTTTGGAAATACCAGTTACAGTCCCACTCCCCATTTGGTTTGAATGTGGAGTGGGACATAAATGCTTTTATTAATAAAGCATGACATTTTTATGTTCATAGTGGATCATTTATGTGAGATTCTTCCCTGTAAGCATACCACTATTTCTTCTTTTTATCATATTTCAGATATGTATATTATATTTAACCTGTGTATTATATGCTCTTAGTTGTATATAGTGTAACTGCTATCTATACCTCGTTTCGTCATGACATTTTTATGTTATTAGTTGTTTTCTATGGGAGATCCTTCTCTTAGAGTTAATTATTGTCTTTTCTATAACTATATTCTAGATGTGCACATTTTATCTATTGTTTTGTTGTATGCTTGTTGTTGTATATAACAGGACTGATATGGCTTCAATTTGTATTGGCCTCTATGGAGATATCATGACCGGCACCCCATTCCTCTATATTTTGCCCATTTCTGGTACTGCATGTCTTTGGGGCCGCTGTATTGGCTGACATGCATATTGTTATCACGTTCCATCATGCTGTTCGACGGCCCTTCACCGCTTACGATCGAGGCTTGAGGCACTTCCACTTCCGGTTTTCATCCGGAAGTGACGATATCGTCCATTCAAAGCGAGGCTTGAGGCGCGTCAACTTCCAGTTTATCCGGAAATGACGTTGTGTTGTTTTTGCTAACAATACGGTTTTGATTTTCCGCACTTTGCCATTGTGGCTTGTTGGCAGCCCACATTGTAGTGCGGTTTATACACCATTCACCTTATAGGATATATGGGGTATATATAGGGTATTGTTTGTTACTGCTGGGCACTTGAGATTTTTGCTCTAGGCCGAAAATTACGTTTATTCGACTGGAACTTCCGGTAGGCGGAAAATTCAATTTGGAACCACATTACCTATAAAAGAACCCTGGTGACAGCTGTTACTTATACCCCAGATGAGTGTTGGGTAAAGTGCCACTATCACCATTGTGCCATCTTATGCTATTAATCCTTGATTGATATGCGAGTGTTCAACTTTTTACTAATTTTAATTAAAACATCTGAAACTTTATCACACTACGTGAAACATTTGTTAAAGCTCTCTGAATGCCAGTGAAAGCTCCTGTCACTAAATAAAATGGTTAGCTTACAGTCCTGTTCACACCTTGCTTTTGCTTAGTGCTTCAGTGGGGCTTTGATGAGGCTTCATGAGGCTTTGGTGGGGCTTCGATGAGGCTTTGGTGGAGATTCGATAAGCCTTTGGTGAGGCTTCGATGAGACTTTGGTGAGAGTTGGTGGGGCTTCAATGAGGCTTCAGTGGGGCTTCAATCGGGCTTTGCCATAGACTTTTATGGAAGATGCTTTGAAGCAGAAACTAAAGCCACATGGGGTATAATTTTTGAAGCAAAGCACAGCAAAGCAAAAGCAAGGTGTAAACAGGACTGTAAGCTAACCATTTTATAAGCAGCATATATAGCAGGAACACAACATCTCCATTTTTTCTCCCTCACATAATGGTGGTCTGCCTTGTTTACATAAACAGGACCGACATTCTGCCTTTTCCTCTGAACGATTGCACCTTGCACCGCGCGTGCCCCAGACCTCGTGCACGAAATCACGTACCGGAATGTCATTTCGTGCAGCCGGACAGCCCTGCTGCAGTATATATGCAGTGGGCGGTCTGGAAGCGGTTTAAAAATGTTTTAGGATGTCCCGGGAGACTCTCCTTGCCTCATTTAATAACCTTTCCAGATGCCCAGATCTCCTTGCCTCATTTATGAACCATCACAGAACAATCTCTACATCTCAGTATTTAATGTCTACATTTCACTATTCCGATACTTCCTAATACGGCATGCTCAAGAGCTTCTTACTCCATATGACTTTTCGAAAATTTCTTTCATCTCTGTATACTTACCCTCTCTGTTTAGATTCACCTAAGATTGGTCAATGGTAGGAGCAGTGCAAACTTGACCTTCCCAATCTGGATAGAAAGGACTGGGAAGACTTGAAATTCCTCCAGGAATTAATTGATCCAGATTACATTCATACATAGGATCTCTCCCCAAAGGTTTCCTAGCTATCCTCATTGCTAGGTAGCCCCTGGAACATATTTGCTCATGTTTTGGACTGCATCACTTTTGAACACCAGTATATTGTACTATAAATACTCACTTGCAACTGACCCTACTGATATCTCCTGTGTTGGCCCATCTATAGTATACACAAGGATGAGTAGAGACCTCATCACACTAAATTGCTCATTTCATAGTTAATGTATTATGATAAGAAAGAAATCCTTTATTGATGGGCCTCGCCCTTACCACCCAAAGTGTCTTTGAGGGAACTGTCTGAAATGCCTTGTCTATGTATAAGTTGACCTACATAAATAGAAATAAAAAAATAAATAAAAAAATGTAATGATTTAGCTGCCTTGGATGGATCAGTAATGGGCCTACACATGACTCTCCTGGTAAATTGGAGTCTCCTTGTCTCTTTCTTCCCTCTTCCGACCCTGCCCCCTTCTTTCTCCCCCTTCTTTCTTCCCCTTCTTCTTGTCCCTCATTTCAACCTCCCTTTTCTGCTGATTTGTCTGAAATGAACCATCCAGACTGGCTTACTTGCTATTTGGGGTGCATCACAAATGCTGTTTTTGTATACTTATAGCCATACCTTTGATATTGTTTGGTTGGTTATGTTACTTATGCCACATGTAATAATAAATAAATCTGTATGTATGATTAAAAAAAAATATATAACACAAAAAAAAGAGGAAAAGGTGCTTAATTTTGATGGATTTTGGGATGCACTCCTGAGAAAACATGAGTTTTACACAAAGCTTTTCTAATCTAATGGTCTTCCCTTTTCTACTGTAAGAGATGCTGTATAGAATGATCACCCATCCACCCATCCACCCACTGAGTACAATATATTGCTCATCAACCATAAAGATCCAACATATACCAAAACCTACATCGGGGTTCCTGTACTTGGGAGGAAAAGGAGAAAATAATTTGGTGAAAATATTTGAACTATTATACATTGCTCATAAATCAAACTAAAACTGGATTTTTTTTTCAGATTGTTCTCTATTTGTCAGCTTTTAAAGAATCTGATCTGAGTATTTATAAATAATTTGTTCTAATGAATACCCTTGTAGATGCATAATAATGGTAGACATTTTAGTCACAGAGTTATTTTGAGGATAATCAAAGTGTATTGAAACGGTTACATTTGGTCTGTGGGTTACAATGACCCAGGGTCATGCAATTGTAAGTACAAGTATGAGTCCCTGACATGTTTACATTTTATAAAGGACATTACTAACATTTTTAAACAACTGAAAATGTCCCGGAAATACAAAAAAAGTGTCAACGTTTACAATGATATTTTCAGAATGAATCCTGCATCAACTTTAAGTGATAATAAGACCTCATAAGTGCCTCCATAAGGTCCTTGTTCCTCAGGCTGTAGATCAGAGGATTCAGCAATGGGTTAATGAGGGAAGATATGACTGTAAACAGTTTGTTTAAATTGACCATATTGCTGGAGGAGGGAACAAAATAAATAAAAAGTAAGGAGCCATAAAAGATGAAGACCACCATAATATGTGATGAACAGGTGGAGAATGCTTTCCTCTTTCCAGTCTTGCTACGGATTCTAAGAATGGTCCTGAAAATAAAGACATAGGGAAGAAAGGTCAAAAGAAAGACTCCCAATAAAATACTACCACTTAATAAGAATACGGCCATTATGTTTATGAAGGGGTCAGTACATGTAATTAGATATAGGTGTGGAAGGTCACAAAAGAAGTTATGGATGGAAGATGTTCTGCAGAAGGACAACCTGAGCAAAAGTAAAGTATGAACCAAAGAGATAGAACATCCTCCAACCCAGATCAGAGAGGCCATACGAGCGCAGACCTTCCAAGACATAATTAGTTTGTAATGTAGAGGGTGGCAGATGGCAATGTAGCGGTCGTAGGACATAGCCGAGAGCAAGAAAATTTCTGAGCCAGCAAAGGAGGGGTAGAAGAAGACTTGGGCTATACAGGCAGGAATGGATATTGAATGTTTTTTTGTGACCAAATCAAAGAGCATCCTTGGTGCCGTCACTGATGAATAGGACATGTCCAGAAATGCCAAGTTGGCAAGAAAAAAATACATTGGGTTGTGCAGATGGTAGTCTGTGAGGACCAAGAAAAAAATAAGAAGGTTTGTGATAACAGTCATCAGATAGATCAGAAGGAAGAACAGAAGTAGTCCATTCATGGTCAGTGGATGGTCTGATAGACCCACAAGAGTGAAAAAGGAAATCTCTGTCATATTTCTCATATTATTCTTTTTTTTTTCTCTGTTTAAATTTATGGATAGATCTGGGTTTAAAATGAAATCCTGTACGGTGTACCTACACATCACACTCAGGTTTACATGTGGGCATTTTTACCGGCGAATGATTTATTCTTATATAAAATGTTGGCATTCCCCTCAGGACAGTCTGCTGTGCTGTAAGAACCCAAAGCTGAAAGTCTCATAAAAGGTCTCCTAAGATGTAATTTATAACACCTTGGGAGCCCCTTTTCTATAATTGAGAAAATTTGAATTTTATAATCCACTGAAAGTGTTTTTACCTTTTTTTTACCTATTTTATTTATTGGTTAGTGGACAGAGTGATATAAAACACTATAAAAGGAGCACTACTTTTCTTTTTGTCTCCATCATTTTGTAGCTAAATTTTATAAGGGTTATCGATTAAAAACGTAGTTGAATCCTACAGCTGATAGTCAGTAAGGAAAGTAAATAACAACATTACAATGATCGAAAACTGAAGCAAGGATGGCACTTCCAGATATACAGTATCTCACAAAAGTAAGTACACCTATCAGTCACATTTTTGTAAATCTTTTCTTCTATCTTTTCATGTGACAGCACTGAAGAAATTACACTTTGCTACAATGTAAAGTAGTGAGTGTACAGCTTGTATAACAGTGTAAAGATTTACAAAAATGTGACTGAGGAGTGTACTTACTTTTCTGAGATACTGTATATATATATATATATATATATATATATATTACCTGGCAGGGCAGTTAAAACAGCTACAGACATGGATAATACAGTAAAGAGAAGGAGGAGGGGAAAAGTACCTATTGGAAATACACCAGGTAGAGGATTTAGTGGTAGGATTGGAGGCACAAACAGCAAGGATACCTAAAATTAACCACTTCAGCCCCGGAAGGATTTACCCCCTTCTTGACCAGGCCATTTTTTGCGATACGGCACTGCGTCACTTTAACTGACAAATGCCTGGTCGTGCGATGCTGTACCCAAGTAAAATTTATGTCCTTTTTTTCCCACAAGTAGAGATTTATTTTGGTGGTATTTGATCACCTCTGCAGTTTTTATTTTTTGTGCTATAAACAAAAAAAGAGCGACAATTTAAAAAAATAAATATATACCGTATTTATCAGTGTATAACACGCACTTTTTTCAGGGCAATGCTGCAAAGAGACTGGCAAGGCTGCAAAGGCACTGGGCAAGGCTGCAGATGGACACTGATAAGGCTGCATTGATGGGCATTTAAATCTAAGTTTTTTTCCTTAAAATTCCCTCCTAAACTTGGGGCGCGTGTTATAAGCCGATAAATACAGCATACATTTTTTACTTTTTGCTATAATAAATATCCCCAAAAAAATGTAAAAAAAATGTAAAAAAAAAAAAAGAAGTTCTTCATCAGTTTAGGCCAAAATGTATTCTTCTACATATTTTTGGTAAAAAAATCGCAATAAGCGCATATTGGTTGGTTTGCGCAAAAAAGTTATTGCGTCTACAAAATAGGGGATAGATTTATGGCATTTTTATTATTATTTTCTTTTTACTAGTAATGACGGTGATCAGCGATTTTTAGCCGGACTGCGACATTGCGGACAGATCGGACACTTTTTTGGGACCAGGGACATTTATATAGTGATCAGTGCTGTAAAAATGCACTGATTACTGTTTAGATGATGCTGGCAGGGAAGGGGTTAACATTAGGGGGAAATTAAGGGGTTAAATGTGTTCCCTAGGGAGTTTTTTCTAGCTGTGGGGGGATGGGACTGACTGGAGAAGGAAAGAGATCGCTGTTCCTAATCACTAGGAACAGCTGACCTCTCTCTCCTCCTCTGTCAGAACGGAGATCTGTTTGTTTACATTGACAGATCCCCGTTCTGGCTCTCTGTGGAGCGATTGCGTGTGGCCAGTCGACATTGCGGCTGCCGGCCACGCGCATCGTCTTTGGCGCTGCGGAATCTATTGCATGACATACAGCTACAGCAATTAAAGCAATAGAGCTGACCTACGGAGTATAACTGCGGCGGATGGTCGGCAAGTGGTTAAGATCCGCATGTTTACAATGGCACTAGTGGTGTGGAAAGAAGTAAAGGGAATTGTAGGGTTTAGGGATATTCTCCAGAAAATTCCCATCTGAAATAATCCATCATTTGAGCTGAGAGGAAACCCTGATGGAAGCTTCTGGAAACAGAAAGGTGAGGTTGTATTAGAGCAGTTGTATGAACACACAACACATGTGAACATTTGAATACCTGAATAAACAACATGATTTATCACATAAACATTTTTATAAATATTTAAAATCAAGACATGCCTTGCAGACGTAATTCGGCAAGTAGAATCTTAAGATATCAAAATACCCCTTATAAGAATTCTGAAGTCACAGGGGCCGAAGGGACTGATATCAATATTGTACTCACTTCTAATACAAGCTAAAATAGGCAGACAACCATCGAGACTGGGTTCACACCATGGCCGCATGCGGCTCCCAGCAGGGGTCCAGTGTGTCCCGGTTCACCGTTTGAGGTCCGATTTCATTCCAAATTTTTGGCTGAATTCGGACCTGAAATGGACAAAAAGATGCAAATTGCCACCTTAGCCGCAGCGGAGATACGGGAACTGGCTCCATAGAGAGACGGTCAAAATCTCCTGCTATTGCGAATTGGATGCGGGGAACCCCCATCCAATTCGCAATGGTGTGAACCCGGCCTCAAAGTAAGAGACAAATGGCAGGTTTTGATCCCAGAAATAACAGATAAGAAATGGGGGGAGATATGATCCTCGCACTTGTTGGTATCGCCAATAGATAATAACAAGATTACGCAATTGTATATAATGCACCAGATATATCTTAGCCTCATTAGACTATATAAAATGGGTAGAAGGCCAACATCAGAATGTTTGCGATGTCATCAAGATGAAGCGTATTTCTGCCATTTGGGATATTGAAGTCAAGTAATAAAAAAAATTATCTGAAATGATTAAGAGGGCTTTCACACCAAGCGCTTTTACCCCCCGCTAGCAGCCGAGAAAGGGTTAAAACAATACGCTGCAATAGCTCGGGCTTTCACACTGGAGACAATGGAGCAGCAGTTTGAGGGAGAATTGCAGGCGCTATTTCTAACGCTATAGCGCCTACAATAGCGCCTGGGTGTGAAAGGGGTCTAAAAGACCGGTGCCTTGTACCCCTGAAATATGTGTGTTGGGGGTGTTGAATGATGAAGAATGGTCAGGACATGAAAAAGATCTTTTTGCATAAAAAACACTTTTTTAAGCAAATTGCTAAAAGGTGGATGCCAGTTATAACTCCTATCAGAGAATGGATGAATGCAGCTAGTCATATCATAGCATATAAAAAAGTTATATATGAAAGTAGGGGAAACCTACAGAAAGATCTGAATATTTGGAGTAAATGGTGTAGTATATGGAAGGGACTAGTGAGAGATAGATGAGTAGATGAACAGAAAGATTGATGTAGAAAATTGTAAATGTAATTTTTATTATTATGTATGTTTTTGATATGTAATAAAGAGTATGACAAAGTAAAAAACAAAAAAAGAAGGAAAGTAAAAATTTTCCAGGATCAACACAGTTTGGTAGGAGCAACAACAGTCCAAAAGTCAGAAACATAAGACACAGGTAGCTGTCTTACGGCTAGTTTACACTTTGCTTCCAAACAAGGCTTCGGACAGGCTTTGTTAAAGCTCTCTGAATGGCAGTCAAAGCTCCTGTCACTAAATAAAATGGTTTGCTTACAGTCCTGTTTACACCTTGCTTTTGCTTGGTGCTTCAGTGGGGCTTTGATGAGGCTTCCATAAGGCTTTGGTGGGGCTTCGATGAGGCTTTGGTGGGGCTTCGATGAGGCTTTGGTGAAGCTTCAATGATCCTTTGGTGAGGCTTCATGGAGCTTCAATGAGGCTTCAGTGGGGCTTCAATCAAGCTTTGCCATAGACTTTTATGGAGGCTTTGAAGATGCTTTGAAGCACAACTAAAGCGTCATGGGGTATCATTTTTGAAGCAAAGCACAGCAAAGCAAAAGCAAGGTGTAAACAGGACTGTAAGCTAACCATTTTATCAGCAGGATATATAGCAGGAACACAAGATCTCCATTTTTCCTCCATCACATAATGGTGGTCTGCCTTGTTTACATAAGCGGAACCGCCATTCTACCTTTTCCTCTGAATGATTGCGGGGTACAATCACAAGGGGAGTGGGTCAGCGGCGCGGCACACGCCCCAGACCTCATGCGCGAAATCATGTATCGGAATGTCATTTTGCGCAGGCAGGCAGCCCTGCCACAGTATATATGCGGTGGGCGGTTTAAAAAATGTTTTAGGATGTCCCTGTTTTTGGATATCCCGGGAAACTCTCCTTGCCTCATTTAAAGGGGTTGTAAAGATTTGTGTTTTTTCACCTTAATGCATCCTATGCATTAAGGTGAAAAAACACCTGGCAATGATGCCCCCCCAGCCCCCCCCGTTTACTTACCTGAGCCCGTTCACTTGCTGTGCACATCCCCCGGCATCCTCTTCTCCCCGGAGTCTGGTCGTTGATTGGATAGATAGGAGAGATTGATAGCAGCACAGCCATTGGCTCGCACTGCTTTCAATCACATCCAATGATGCGGCCCACCGAGGGGCGGGACCGAGTCATACCGAGTTGACAGGGAGCAGGCCCACAAGCTAACCCCCTCGGGATAGAGCTTCCTAGAGGGAGGTTAGCTATTGCGGGGAGGAGCCGAGACAGCTGCCGAGGACAGGAAGATCGGGGCCACTCTTGGATGGATCAGTAATGTGCCTACACATGACTCTCCTGGTAAATTGAAGTCTCCTTGTCTCCTTCTTCCCCCTTCCTACCCTGCCCCCTTCTTTCTTTCCTGTTCTTCTTGTCCCTTATTCCAACCTACCTTATCTGCTGATTTATCTGAAATGAACCATCCAGACTGGCTTACTTGCTATTTGGGGAGCATCACAAATGCTGTTTTTGTATACTTATAGCCATACTTTTGGTTTCAAAAGTTTTTTTATTAGAACAAAATACAGTGTACAACAAGAAGTAGTCAAAAATGGTGAATGTACATCATTCACATTACATACAAAGTGTAACCATTACAAAACATCAGAAGAATAGTAATATAAGTGCTATCATTGGTTGCTGACAAATATGGGGGAGTATATTATCACGGTAGAACCAGTATGTATCTGCGGGGGAGGTCCCTAGAACTTCGACAACAGGTAACATAGGTCGTTTATAACAGGTTCTTAGGGTATCAAGTGTGTGAGATCACAGCCTCAAAGGCTTGTTCTTGTTGAAGAAGTAAGTGAACAGAGATTCAAATAGAATTTGTGGAGAAGGGAAGGAAGAGCAAGGAAAGGAAGGGCACAAGAGGGAGAAGGAAGAAGAGAGAAAGAGGAGGGAAGGGGATCAGTGCCGGCGGGGCCGTGGTGTGGTCGAGGGGACCACCATGTACAATGGTAGAGATAAATAGAAAATCATGGAATAAGGAGGTTGTGATCAAAGTCTGGGGGCAAAAAGTTATCCACCCACGGGGTCCATATTTTAGTGTGTCGACGGACACGGTCTAGTATTGTGGCCTCAATTTTGCTGTGGATCATGGCTTGGGTTACTCTATTCTTCATTTCTGCTATGTGGAGTTTCAGGGTTTTCCAGGCTTTAGCGATGGTTTGTTTGGCAGCAGGGGTCAACTGAAGGAGGAGACTGATCTGATTTCTAGTGTATTCTCCCTGGATATGGTTTAATAGTGCCAGGGCTGGGTCGGGGATCACTGTTTCATGCAGTATTGTGGAAATCATTTGGAAGATAGCCTTCCAGAACTGTTGTGCTATCTGACAAGACCACCAAATATGGAGATGGGTGCCATGTTCACTGCATCCTTGGAAACAGTTCGATGGATAGTTCGGTACAAATTTGGATATTCTTGCTGGAACCAGGTACTAGCACATTAATACTTTATAATTAGTTTCAAGCGCTACCACATTTTGGGAAGAAGATTTGGTAGTGGCCCAAATATCGGACCACTCTTCAGGAGTAAGAGTTATATGTAGGGCCTTGGACCACTGTGCAGCATTTAGAGGGAGATCAGCTGATGGTGTGGAGAAGTGGTTATACAGGCTAGATATAATACCTTGGGCATGAGGGTCTGCCGTGCAGGTTTTTTCGTATAGAGATTGGGTGTTCAGACTAGTGCAGGGACCGACTATTGATTTGACAAAATTGATCACTTGAAGATAGCGGAGTTTGGCGCTGGACTGGAGATCCGAGAATGTCTTAAAGGTGGAGTTAGCGGTAAGGTCGCATATTCTAGTTATACCCGCTTGTGACCAGCAAGAAAAGGCAGGGTAGAAGGAAGGGTGGTGTAGGTAGGATAGTAGGGGGTTATGTGGGGAAATCAATTTAAAGCGGTCGCGTAGTCTGTCCCATAGTTTTAAAGAGTGACAGGTGATGGGATTGGCAATATGACCACGAGTAGAAGGGGATAACCATAGTATATTATCAACTGTTAGTGGGTAAAGGTCTATGGTTTCGAGGGAGACCCATTTCGGAGTTTCAGAAAGTGCGTGTAATAGGGTAAGTTGGGCTAATTGGGCTGCGTGGTAATATTTAGCAAAATTTGGGATGCCCAGGCCCCCGTGTAAATTGTGGCGAAGAAGAATAGTTCTCGGGACCCTGGGTTTGGTGAGGCCCCATATATATTTGAAAACTCTGGATTGGATAATCCGATGAAAATAAGAGGGGACGTTAATTGGGAGGACTCTATATAGATATAAAAGTTTAGGAAGCAAGGACATCTTAACAGCTGCCACCCGACCTAACCAGGAAACGCATAAAGGTTTCCAGGTGTCCAAGAGAGATGACAATTATGTCAACATGGGGAGATAATTGGCTTGGTATAAAGAAGTTGGGTTTCTAGTCAGTTTTATACCTAGGTACGGGAGAGAAGTGGTAGACCAGGTAAAAGGGAAGCTTAGTTGTAGGTGGGTGACTTCTTGGTGTGAAAGGGACACATTGAGGGCTTTAGACTTTGCTTGATTAACTTCTAGACCTGAAATGGAGGCAAATTTATCTAGGGTTTGAATAAGATTAGGAAGGGTGGTGCGAGGCGATGTTACAAATAGGAGTGCATCGTCTGCGAACAGGCAGATCTTATGCGAGGTGGAAGCTATTTCTAGTCCTTTAATATTAACGTTTGTTCTAATCAAAGCTGCCAATGGTTTAATAGCTAATGCAAAAATTTAAGGGGAAAGGGGGCACCCCTGTCTAGTACATCTTGCTATAGAAAAACTGTCTGAGCGAAATCCTGAGTACCTGATATAGGCTTGCGGTTGGTTATAACGGGAATTTATCCATTGTAAAAAATGCGGGCCAAAGCCCCAGCATTTGAGAATGTAGTCTAGATAGGGCCAGGACACTGTGTCAAAAGCCTTCCTTATATCAAGAGATAGTAGGTGCATTGGGATATTACGGGTTTTGCAATATGTTGGAGGAGTATCACTCGTCTGATGTTGTCGCTAGCTTGTCTACGGGGTATAAAGCCTACCTGGTCTCTGTCTACTAGTTTGCCAATAAGAGGGTTAAGGCGAAGTGCCAATATTTTAGCCAAGAGTTTGATGTCCAGGTTAAGTAGGGAAATGGGTCTAAAGTTAGACCAAAGGGAGTTATCAGTATTAGGCTTGGGTATCATTGCTATAATGGCTGTCAGTGTGTCTCGGCCAAAGGCATGGTTCTGTAGTAGGGCATTGAACGATTTACATAAAAGGGGAGCAAGAGCTGCTGTAAATTTTTTAAAGTATGTGGCAGAAAGTCCGTCTGGGCCTGGTCTCTTTTGGGATGTGAGGGTTTTTATCGCTGCCAGTATTTCTTCTGTAGAAATAGGTGCTTCTAGGGGTTAACGGTCTGAGTCTGATAATGTGGGCAAAGGAGTGTTCTGTAGGAGTGAGTCAGTGGTGGAGTGGGAAAAGGTGGATTTAGCTTTATAGAGGTCTTCTAAACGTTTACGAAATTCACTTAGGATGGGGGATTGTGGTTGAAGCTCTAGGAATTTGATCAAACAAAAGATAACAATAAAGAAGACAGTGGTTATTCAAGTATTGCAATATAACCTATGCTTATCTGGGGTCACACAGACCTCCAGGGTAACACTATGGAGACATGGTAAAGGGATATAGGGACACAAGTACTCAGGTAGGACATATCTGTATACATGTATCCTTCTATATACGTTTAAAATGAGAAGCAGAAAAAAACAAATAACCGTACATAACAATTCAAATTACCCAAGTTGTGCACTAGTGGGCAATAAATAGGCAGCAGCGTCTGGGTCGCCGCATGCGCCCAGGGAGAGCCCTGAGCACATGCGGCGAGCCAGACAATGAGCGCCAAGTAATGTGTTACATAGTGATAGTTGTGCATAAAATATGGTACATTTTCCCAAAAAGAAGAGAAAGAAAAAAAGTCTCTTTCCCTGGAAAAAAGAAGCACATATGGTAGAGAAAAAAAAAGGGAAAAGAAGCAGCATAGGAAAGGGGGAAAAAAAAGTCCTCCTTTATCGTGATTGAAGAATTATCAGTTGCATCAAATGATAGAAACTAAGTTAGCTTCAATCGAAGGGCCTCCGGTGGCAAACCAAGAGTGTTTATGAAGGCAGCAAGGGTAAGTTCAGCGTGGTGAGTATACTTGTCGATCCGGCAAGTTGTCCCTGGATGGGCGAGCTGGAGTACCTTTAAGAATGGATGAGGGACCAGGGTTAGGCCTCTTTGGAGTGGCAGTATAGGGATGTGCTGCCGCACGAGCAGGGGTGCGAGGTAGTGTTGTCTCCGCGGGTTGTTCTGGGGTGGTTAGGTGCAGGGATTCAAGAAGGCGTTGGAGAGATTCCGGTGATGTACAGGAATGTTGCTGGCCCTGGTTGGAGAATTGCAAAGCAAAAGGGAAGCGCCAGGTGTATTTCAATTGGTGCTGCAGGAGAATCTGTAGTTGTGGTTTCATGGCACGGCGTTTAGAAATCGTGGATGGAGCTAGGTCAGAGAAAAGTTGGTATGTGTGACCCTGGAACAGGAGAGTGTCCTTATTGCGAGCAGCCGCTAGGAGTTGTTCCTTTGTGCGGAAAAAATGCAATTTAATAATAATATCCCGCGGTGGCCCGTCTTGTTAGCGGCGGGTCAGGGCCCTGTGTATTCTGTCAAATTCCAGACGCTCTATTGGTATAGAGGGTGATAACTCTTGGAATAGGGCTGTTGAAAAGGATAACAAGTCATTCACATTTTCTGGTATACCTCTCAGGCGTAAATTTGACCTGCGGGAGCGATTTTCAGCGTCCTCGAGGCGTGAAAGTAGCATAGCGTTCTCATCACGGAGGGCTGCCTGCTCTTGAACCTGCTCTTGAAGTGTAAGTTCCATGTCGTCTACCCTAGTTTCCAGGTCTGCTGTGCGCTGGCCTAGCTCCCTGATCTCACGTGACAACCTGCTAGTTATCTGGTCAGATGTAGATTTTAGGGCCATATGCAGCATGGATTCCATAAGTTGTAGAAAATCACCCTGGGACATACCTGAGGGAGGCAGGAAGGGAGAACCGCTGATTTGATAGTCTGTATTGTCCTCATCATCGCTCTCAGCAGTGGCTTGTCCCGGTCTGTCCCATTCCGGAGGCTATATCCGGGAAAAGCGGGGTTGCAGGGTGGCTCAGGCGCGGCGTATGGTCCCGATGTTGCGGCGGGAGGTGCGGAGCTCTAGTGGAACACGTCCGCCATTCAGAGCCTCGCGCATGCGCCCCATAGCCAATATTGTTTGGTTGTTTATGTTACTTATGCCACATGTAATAATAAATAAATCCTTATGTATGAATAAAATAAAAACATAACACAAAAAAAAGAAAAAGGAAAAGGTGCAAAATTTTTATGGATTTTGGGATGCATTCCTCAGAAAACATGAGTTTTACACAAAGCTTTTCTAATCTAATGGTCTTCTTTGGCATTTAAAAAGTCTGATTGATTTAGTAAAAATGTTTTATTTATTTATTTATTTTTTACTGTAAGAGATGCTGTATAGAATGATCACCCATCCACCCACTGAGTACAATATATTGCTCATCAACCATAAAGATCCAACGTATATCAATAATAACTTACATCGGGGTTCCTGCACTTGGGAGAAAAAGGAGACATTAATTTGGTGAAAATATTTGAACAAGTATTATGCATTGCTCATAAATCAAACTAAAACTGCATTTTTTTCAGATTGTTCTCTATTTGTCATCTTTTAAAGAATCTGATCTGAGTATTTATAAATAATTTGTTCTAATGAATACCCTTGTAGATGCATAATAATGGTAGACATTTTAGTCGCAGAGTTATTTTGAGGATAATCAAAGTGTATTGAAACGGTTACATTTGGTCTGTGGGTTACAATGTCCCCGGGTCATGCAATTGTAAGTGCAAGTATGAGTCCCTGGCATGTTTACATTTTATAAAGGACATTAATAACATTTTTAAACAACTGAAAATGTCCCATAAATACAAAAAGTGTCATCATTTACAATTATATTTTCAGAATGATGCCTGGATCAACTTTAAGTGATAATAAGACCTCATAAGTGCCTCCATAATGTCCTTGTTCCTCAGGCTGTAGATCAGAGGATTCAGCAATGGGTTAATGAGGGAAGATATGACTGTAAACAGTTTGTTTAAATTGACCATATTGCTGGAGGATGGAACAAAATAAATAAAAAGTATGGAGCCATAAAATATGGAGACCACGGTGAGGTGTGATGAACAGGTGGAGAATGCTTTCCTCTTTCCAGTCTTGCTACGGATTTTAAGGATGGTACTGAAAATAAAGACATAGGGAATAAATGTCAAAAGAAAGACTCCCAATAAAATAGTACCACTTAATAAGAATACGACCATTATGTTTATGAAGGTGTCAGTACATGTAATTTGATATAAGTGTGGAAGGTCACAAAAGAAGTTGTGGATGGAAGTTGTTCTGCAGAAGGACAACCTGAGCAAAAATAAAGTATGAACCAAAGGGATAGAACATCCTCCAACCCAGACTAGAGAGGCCATATGAGCACAGACCCTCCAAGACATAATTAATTTGTAATGTAGGGGGTGGCAGATGGCAATGTAACGGTCATAGGACATACCCGAGAGCAAGACAATTTCTGAGCAAGCAAAGGAGAGGTAGAAGAAGACTTGGGCTATACAGGCAGGAATGGATATTGATCGGTTCTTTATGACCAAATCAAAGAGCATCCTTGGTGCCGTCACTGATGAATAGCACATGTCCAGAAATGCCAGGTTGGCAAGAAAAAAATACATCGGGTTGTGCAGATGGTAGTCAGTGAGGACCAAGAAAAAAATAAGAAGGTTTGTGATAAGAGTCATCAGATAAATCAGAAGGAAGAACACAAAAAGTCCATTCATTGTCAGTGGATGGTCTGATAGACCCACAAGAATGAAAAAGGAAATCTCTGTCACATTTCTCATATTTATGGATAGATCTGAGGTTCAAAATGAAAATCTGTACGGTGTACCTACACATCACACTCAGGTTTACATGTGGGCATTTTTACCAGTGAATGATTTATTCTTATATAAAATGTTGGCATTCCCCTCAGGACAGTCTGCTGTGCTGTAAGAACACAAAGCTGAAAGTCTCATAAAAGGTCTCCTAAGATGTAATTTATAACACCTTGGGAGCCCCTTTTCTATAATTGAGAACGGTCTTTAAAATTTGAATTTAGAATCCACTGAAAGTGTTTTTACTTTTTGTCACCTATTTTATTTATTGGTTAGTGGACAGAGTGATATAAAACACTATAAAGGAGCACTACTTTTATTTTTTGCCTCCATCATTTTATAAGGGTTGTCGATTAAAAGCGTAGTTGAATCCTACAGCTGATAGTCAGTAAGGAAAGTAAATAACAACATTACAATGATCGAAAACTGAAGCAGGGATGGCACTTCCAGATATATATTTATATTACTTGGCAGGGCAGTTAAAACAGCTACAGACATGGATAATACAGAGAAGGAGGAGTGGAAAATTTCCTATTGTAAATACTCCAAGTAGAGGATTTAGTGGTAGGATTGGAGGCACAAACAGCAAGGCTACCAAAAATTAACCTGTCATCCAATCAACGCAATATATACTCACCAAATACCCCACTATGGGGGAATCCGAATTTACAAGAACTCTCCCACAGAACTGATGGGGGATTCTGGTCTAAACGGGGGGTGAAAACAATCATGCATTTATTTTCAGATAACATGTTCCGCCCTTTTGAGGAATTTTGACGGGACTATAATCTGCCCCGTACGGCCTACTTCCTATATTTGCAGATACGCCACACTGCAGCAACGCAGTTTGGCCTTCGTAACATACCATATATACTCATGTATAAGCCGAGTTTTTCAGCACATTTTTTGTGCTGAAAGTTCCCCTCTCAGCTTATACTCGAGTCCAGCACTTTTCTGCAGCAGAGAATGACATTTTCCGACCGGACTTTGGGGCCATGTAACTCAAGGCCACTTGGTGCTAGGAACCCCAAATTTGGTGTGCAAACCAAGTGGAACCAACACTACAACATATCCAAACGGGGTTCCTAGCACCACATGGCCCTGAGATACGGGGCCCCAAAGTCGGTTCAGAAAATGTCATTCTCTTCTGTAGAAAAGTGCTGGACATTTTCCGACCCGACTTTGGGGCCCCATATCTCGGGGCCACTTAGTGCTAGGAACCCCACATTTGGTGTGAAACCCCAGTGGAACCAACACTACAACATATCCAAATGGGGTTCCAAGCACAAAGTGGCCCCGAGACACAGGGCCCCAAATTCTGTCAACTGTGTCCATCTGCAGCAATGTCATTTCGGGACCCTTTGGGTCCAGAGACCTATGGCTGCAAATGGGCACAGTGAGGCATGCAAATGGGCATTGTTGACCCTCTTTTCCACTTACAGTAGCTGCACATTTTATTACCCTAGGCTTATACTCGAGTCAATACGTTTTCCCAGTTTTTTGTGGTAAAATTAGGTGCCTCAGCTTATATTTGGGTCGGCTTATACTCGAGTATATAAGGTAGTTGTTCAACTTTCTCCGCTAGAACGATTATTGACTGACTCTTCTCACACCAAACTAGTTTCAACATATTATAGGACCCTCTTACATTCTACAACTCATAGGCTCAGCAGTATGGCCAATAAATGGAGTGCTGACATTCCTGAATTGATGGAGAACATCTGGCAGGAAGTTCTTCCCCTCCAGGTTCCCTCTGTCATTTCTTCCTGTGACAAGGTGATACAGATGAAATTGCTATACAGATCCTACTTTACACCATGTTTACTGTATAAATGAAATAGATTACCCTCTGCACTGTGCTCTCGATGGGGCATGGCTGATGGCACATTCTTTCATCTGATGTGGGAGTGCACTCCGATTAGGAAGTTCTAGTCAGAGGTCACGACCTTCATCATCTCCCTAACTCAAATACCCAATATCTGTAATCCTCTACAGTGTTTACTGGGATATATTGATGATGAAGGTATATCTAAAATTGTACAAACCTTTATATGCATAGTATTGTTTTATGCTAAGAAATCGATAACCATCCATTGGAAGTCTCAATCCTCGCCCAATGTAGCCTTTTGGCTCACTACCATTAATCATGCTATACTGTTATATAAGTTGATGTATGAAGCCAGAGGATGCCCAAAAAAATTCCTAAAGATTTGGGGCTCTGGGGTCAGCTCCAAAAGTACCATACCACCTGCTCCTTGAAAGATTGAATGAAGCCCCTGATCATTAATTGGTTTCAATTAAGCAAAATAGACATTTGACCTTTAAGTTGCTATATATCCACTAAATGTATACCAGTTTACCATGTTTTCTAATGGTTTGAGCGATGTTCGCTCCATATACATGTTTGTTTTATTTGTTGTTTGTTGTGTACTGAAAATAATGAAAAATTTACCCTTAAAAAAATAAATTTATGTCCTTTTTTACCCCCACAAATAGAGTTTTATTTTGGTGGTATTTGATCACCTCTGCAGTTTTTATTTTTTGCGCTTTAAACAAAAAAAGAGTGACAATTTAAAAAAAATATATATATATTTTTAACTTTTTGCTATAATAAATATCCCCCCAAAAAATGTAAAAAAAAAATGATTTTTTTCATCAGTTTAGGCCAAAACTTATTATTCTACATATATTTGGTAAAAAAATTGCAATAAGTCTATATTGTAAATGTGGAGTGCTCTCGCGCTACTATGAGTAAAATAGGGAGGTCAACGAGATCGCTGAAAGGTGCATGCAGCAAAGTGACTAGTGATCACATAAAACACTTAAAAGGGGTGGATGAGGGAGAAAACTTCGCGCATGCTATATGAAGTTACCCAAAAAAAACATATCAAAATGAGGCACCTTGCCTCATACTTGATTATAATGTCCAACATAAGGAGGTAGCCAAAATGATAGAGAAACATTGGCACATCCTAAAGAAGGATAAAGACCTTAACACATTGTTACCCGAAAAACCAAAAATAATCTACAAGAGGGCCCCCACCTTTAGGGACCTTATTGTCAAATCAGTTGTAGAACCACCACCTAAACCGTCTTATTCGTTCTTTTCAGGAAAAGGCTTCCACCCGTGTCGCAACTGCTATGCATGCAGACACTGCAAAAAATTTCAGGGTAAAAGAACTGAATTCACTGCCACCAACACTGGACAAACCTTCCAATTACGTGAATTCATAGGATGCCATACGGAAGGATTAGTTTATGTATTACAATGTAGCTGTAACCTACAGTATGTAGGAAGAACAAAAAGGGCACTAAAAACTAGAATGGAAGAACATGTACGAAATATCAAAAAAGGTTTCCCAAAACATAATGTCTCTAGGCACTTTGCACAAGCCCATAATCAGGACCCATCATCACTCCAATTTTGGGGCATTGAGAAATATAACAAATCATGGAGGGGTAGCCACAAAATCAGGACGTCAAAAAGAATCCAAATGGATCCACACCATGCGGACACTCACGCCTGGAGGCCTGAATGTGGAGTTCGATCTGAACTGTTTTTTAAGTAACGCCTGATCAGACTCATTCCCCTCACCTCATTTTATCAGTGTAATTTGATCTATACGGTCCTTTCACCCTCTCTGGATCACCTCTTTTATGTTCTTTAATAGGTTGCACCACTGTTCCTGCACCCTATTTTTAATCATCTTTTAACACTTTGAATGATAATTTTAATGTGATGTTAATACTATAATATTTTGGTGCCTACTCGCGTTCTATTCTGCGTTTAGTACCACCATACCAATTATATCCTCCATATTTTTATCTTTTTATGATTTGAGGCATTAGGCCCTATATGCATATGGAGGTATACTCCATCTGGAGCCCATATAATATATAATATATATTATATTTATTTTTAAATATATTTTAAATATATTTTATCTAATTATCAGCTTTATTTTATCTACATTATAGCTATGCTTTTGATAACATACTGGCTATAGGTATTTTATTTATATTTTTTTGAAATAGTGGCTGGGCTGTCATTTAATGGCTACATATAGTAGCCATATATACAGATTCTCTTTATTATTTCTATTTTATATTCTTAGCGATTACCTTACGGAAGTTAAATACAACAGAAGTGGCATTGCACACTAGCCCCGTATCTAACCGCTAATATGGCGGCGCGCTGTACCAGCCGTCTTCCGCTATAACACATTTACCACCAGTAACATGGCCGCGGTCTATCAATTAATAGACCACAACCAAGATGGCCGCTAGATGACTTCCGGTTTCTCCGCTATGAAAGTCAGTACTGCCTGTCCAATCCGGTTCCCCAGATGAAGACACGTGACCGTGTCGTAACGCGTAGGGAGTGGCCGTAGGCAGACCCACACAGAGGAGGACGCGAGGAGGCGTTCCGGACGCCTTTGGTGAATAGTTCTGCTCGTTTTTGCTTGTTTTTTATGTACGTTGCCATTTGTCACAATAAATTGCTTATCATAGTTCAACATACTACACTAGTGGAGTCCCCCCTCCTTTTTTCTCTCCCGTTCCCCGATCCTGTCACACTGCTGTGTGGAGACACGCAGCAGCCCTTTAGGTCTGGAGAAGGAGAGTGAGAAGGGATTAATCTGGACCCCAGAAGGGATTAATCTGGATCCCATAAGAGAGCATCTTGTACTCCTGTTACCCTATTTGGGGAGCATAGTGATACCCCCGCAAAGCTGTTTTACAACTGCCTAGAGGTAAGAGTCCTGGGAGACCAAAGAAGGAGTCACCTTATAAATTTAACACTATCAGCGTGGATACTGCTACACAGTAACAATATAGAAAAGATACATCCCAACATCCAGAATTATCTATGGAATTTCCACTCTACTAAGAGACACTTGTTGCTTTCCAGGATACCACACATCAATTATTATTCCCCACCTGGACTTCCACCATTTGTTTACACTAGTCACGTGATTTTAACACGTCTTTTTATTATATCTTCAATATACATATACCTTATGGATTTTCACCTTATGGACTTTGTCTACTAACCACCACTTTTTAATCACATTTTTATCATCTATTGATTTTTATCACATATTGATTTTCAACACAGGATTGATTTTATATATTTTAGCACCTATTGATATATATGCACCTATTTATGTATTATTAATGCTATTTATTTAGTTACGTCATTATTCATTGAAGGAATTGATTGATTATTTATGCTTATCACTAGTTCACTTTTGATGCTAGTTTTTGCATTTTATTTGCACTTTATTTGCACACTATTGATTGGTTCATAGGATTGAGTATATATTCTTAGCACTTTCTTGATGTGCATGCACATATATATCACTATTATCCAGTTACTCAATATTTATTGAAGATACTGGTTAATTATTTATTTCTCAGCACTTGTCCACTTTTCATGCTAGTTGCACTCCATTGCACTTTATTTCCCTTCTGAACTTAGTGCTATCTCTCGGTCCTGGTCATTCACTTTGGTTTGTCAGCTGCCCAGGACCTTGACATTACTTACCTTCTACTCCATATAGCATGCGCGAAGTTTTCTCCCTCATCCAATAAGTCTATATTGGTTGGTAGGGATGAGCCGAACACCCCCGGGTTCGGTTCGCACAAGAACCTGCGAACGGGCCGAAAGTTTGCGCGAACATTCGAACCCTATTAATTCCAATGGCCGCGAACGTTCGAAATCTAAAGTGCTAATTATAACGGCCAATATGCATGTAAATGTCATAAAACAGGTTTGGGGACCCGGGTCATGCCCCAGGGGACATATATCAATGCAAAAAGAAGTTTTAAAAACTGACGTTTTTTCGGGAGCAGTCATTTTAATGATGTATAAAGTAAAAAAAAACGTGAAATATTCCTTTAAATATTGTACCTGGGGGGTGTGTAAACTATGCCTGTGAAGTGGCATGTGTTTCCCGTGTTTAGAACTGTCCCTGCACAAAATTACATTTGTAAAGGAAAAAAATAAGCCATTTAAAACTGCTTGCGGCTTTCATGTCATGTCTTGTCCTGGCAATATGGCTGAAAATCCTTGAGAAAAATGGCATGGCTACCCCATCACCCCCCACCCCACCCCAGCCCCTTACCAGCCCCTTTGGGTCTTGTATGGATATTAAGGGGAACCCCGCACCCAAAATAAAACCCTATACCTACAACCCTATATACTCTGAACAGCAGTATACAGGCGGTGCAAACAAGACAGGGACTGTAGGTTTGTTCTTAAGTAGAATCTGTTTGTAATTTTGAACAGGTAAATTTTTAAGTGTAGCTCCATCCAAAAAAATCTATTTTTAAGCTTTTTGGAGGACATAGGGAAGGGTTACCACCCCTGTAACATTTGTTTTGCTGTCTGTGCACCTGTTCAGAACATTTCACCTCACTTTCCGTCCCAATGACAAATGTTTTTGGAAAAGTGGGGTTTTTATTGAAACAAGGATTGGTGATAAAGCATCAGTGAGAGGAGATACCTTTTTCCCAAATTAAATCTAACAGGATAGAATTTCACTTACTAGGGGTAGATTTCCTCTCACTTCCTGTTTTCTCCTTCCGTTTGCAAGTAGGAGTCATTTCTAAGTTGGATGTTTAAAAGTAGGGGCCTGCCGTATATACTCTGCAGAAATTAGATGTTGGTTTTGCCACAACACTGTAAGCCCTCACAGTTACTCTTGGTGGGCACAGGAATGGGCCCTGCTGTGAATTATTAGATCAAGATTTGTAATTGCATGCACCTGTTGAACAGGGGCAGAAAAATTGGGCCTTTGGTAGTGGTGGTGGTGGACGGTGTTGCCACAACACTGTAAGCCCTCACAGTTACTCTTGGTGGGCACAGGAATGGGCCCTGCTGTGAATTATTAGATCAAGATTTGTAATTGCATGCACCTGTTGAACAGGGGCAGAAAAATTGGGCCTTTGGTGGTGGTGGACGGTGTTGCCACAACACTGTAAGCCCTCACAGTTACTCTTGGTGGGCACAGGAATGGGCCCTGCTGTGAATTATTAGATCAAGATTTTTAATTACACGCCCCTGTTAAACAGGGGCAGAAAAATTGTGCCTTAGGCACTGGTGCTGGTGCCACAACACTGCAACCCCTCACAGATACTGTACTTGGAGCACAGCAATCAGACCTGTTGCAAAGCATTGCATAAAAAATTGTAATTACAAGCCCCTGTTAAACAGGGGCTGAAAAATTGGGCCTTAGGCACTGGTGCCACAACACTGCAACCCCTCACAGATACTGTACTTGGAGCACAGCAATCAGACCTGTTGCAAAGCATTGCATAAAAAATTGTAATTACACGCCCCTGTTAAACAACAGGGGCTGAAAAATTGGGCCTTAGCCACTGGTGGTGGCACCCAGAAACAAAAATGTTCTTCCAAGCTATCATCAGGATCATTGAGGAGGAAGAGGATAGTCAGTCAACATAACAGGACAGTCACTCAGCATCAGCATAGGCAGTCTTGAAGGGATGTGACATTTCAAAATAAATTATTCTGTTATATCAGCTTCAGGTGCCTGGTAGCCGGTGGTGATCCAAGACTGATTCATCTTTATGAAGGTCAGTCGATCAACCGAGTCGGTGGACAGGCGCACCCTGTGATCGGTGACAAAGCCTCCAGCAGCACTGAATGTGCGTTCCGAAAGAACGCTGGATGCAGGACAGGCCAGTAGCTCAATTGCATACTGTGCAAGCTCTGGCCAGTGATCCACCTTCAAGACCCAGTAAGCGTGAGGATTTTCGGTGGGAAAGGTGTCCAAATTTGACCTTGCCCCTAGGTATTCCTGCACCATGTATATCAGACGCTGGGGATGGTTGCTGGAACTGATTATACCTTGGGGCTGCGGACTAAAAAATTGTCTGAACGCATCGGTCAGACGTCCACCTTCCCCACCGCTCCTTCTGCTACTGACCGAAGCCTCAGCAACTCGTCGTCCAGGACCAGGAGTTTGTAACCTCCCAGTCTTTGGGAACGCATTGCACAGACCTTTCTGCAAGGCCTCCCAGAGATGTCTCATCCTCTGCTCCCTCTGCGACGGCAAGATAAGGTCCGCAACCTTACCCTTGTACCGTGGATCAAGGAGAGTGGCCAGCCAATAATGGTCCCTCTCCTTGATCCGAAGAATACGAGGATCCTTCCGCAGGCTTTGCAGGATCAGGGAGGCCATACATCGTAGGTTAGCTGAGGCATTTGGTCCGGAGTCTTCTGAGTCACTGAGGACGACATGATCCGCAGCCACCTCCTCCCAGCCACGTACAAGTCCACTGGTTTCTTGGGACTTTGAATCATCCCTAAAAGACTGCTGCTGCTGCTGATGCTGAGAACCACCAGGCTCCACCTCCATGCTGACACAATCCCCCTCCTCCTCCTCATCCTCTTCCTGTGTGATGGGTGGGAGAGAAGGAACACTGTCTGGATAAAGGGGGCCTTGAGAGGCAAGGAAGTCCTCCTCTTCCTGCCTCTATTCTGCCTCAAGTGCACTGTCCATTATTCCACGCAGCGTATGCTCCAACAGGTGGACAAGAGGTACAGTGTCACTGATGCATGCACTGTCACTGCCCACGCTCCTCGTGGCCTCCTCAAATGGTGACAGGACAGTGCATGCATCCCTGATCATGCTCCACTGGCGTGGGGAAAAAAATCCAAGCTCCCCTGACCCTGTCCTGGTGCCCTAGTCGCACAGGTACTCATTGATGGCCCTCTGCTGCCTGTGCAGTCCCTGCAGCATGGCCAACGTTGAGTTCCACCTGGTGGGCATGTCACATATAAGGCGGCTCTTGGGCAGGTTCAACTTCTTTTGTAGCTCAGCCAGCCGAGCACTATGATACGATTATATGATCGGCGGAAATGCACACAGACTTTCCTGGCCTGCCTCAGGACATCCTGTAAGCCTGGGTACCTGCCCAAGAACCGCTGCACCACCAGGTTAAAGACGTGAGCCATACAGGGCACATGGGTCAGCTGTCCTTGTCGCAGGGCGGAGAGAAGGTTGGTGCCATTGTCACAAACCACCATTCCTGGCTTAAGCTGGCGTGGCGTCAACCACCTCTCAGCCTGCCCCTGCAGAGCTGACAGAACCTCTGCCCCAGTGTGGCTCCTGTCCCCCAAACACACCAGCGCAAGCACGCCATGGCATCTTTTTGCCTGCGTACTGGGCGCCTACGGAACACCGCTGGTTCCGAGGACAGAGCACTCAAAGAGGCCATGGTGGAAGAAGAAGAGGAGGGGGTGGAGGAGAGAGGTGTGTCACAACCAGTAGTAGCATTTTGGAGGCGTGGTGGCGGAACAACCTCCAACACTACTGCACCTTGTCCTGCATCCTTCCCAGCTGCCAAAAGAGTGACCCAATGGGCCGTGAAAGACAGGTAACGTCCCTGTCCATGCCTGCTGGACCATGAGTCAGCGGTAATATGCACCTTACCGTTGACCGCCCTGTCCAGCGAGGCATGGACATTGCCTTCCACATGCCGGTAGAGAGCCGGAATTGCCTTCCGCAAGAAAAAGTGGCGTTTGGGAACCTGCCACTGAGGAACCGCACATTGAACAAACTCACAGAAGGGGGCCGAGTCTACCAACTGAAAAGGCAGCAGTTGAAGTGCTAGCAATTTAGCCAAGCTAGCATTCAACCGCTGGGCAGGTGGATGGCTGGGAGTAAACTTCTTTCGACGGTCCAGCAGCTGGGGCAGGGAAATTTGCCTGGTACAATCGGACGTCGGTGTACTGCTAGCAGAGTGCCCGCAAGTACTTGGCTGTGACACACCTAATTCTACACCTTCATTCCTCTCAGTGCAGCTTTCAGAGAGGACTGAAGGTATAGTGGGGTTGGAGATCCCAGCTGTCGAGGAGCAAGGAGAGGTCCGCTTTGTTCTTTGGTGTGGGTCTTTAATGTGCGCTTGCCAACGAGCTGCATGGCAGGTCAACATATAGCAGTGGTGCGATCTGATGCACTCGTCTCAAAAAAGGCCCACACCAAAGAACTTTTGTAATAACGTGCAGAGGCAGCGCCCTGCACAGGCGGAGCTCTGCGGTGTGATTCAGTTGGTGTGCTGGCCTCAAGCTGGCCCCCGGAGGGCATCCTGCCTCGTTGGAGATGTGCCACCTCCTCCTCCTCCTCCTCTCTCCGTTCAGGCACCCATGTGGAGTCAGTGACCTCATCATCCTCTCCCTCTTCACCACTGGAGCAAACCTGGCAGTAAGCTGCAGCTGGTGGAACATGACTGCCAGATTGCTGTCCTTGAGCATCCCCTCTCTCTGCGCTCACGCTACTGCCTTCCTCTAGCTGGGTATCATCTTCCGAGCCTTCAAAACGCTGGGCATCCTCCTGGAGCATGTACCCAACACTGTGCTCAAACAGTTCAGGGGACTCCTCAGGAGGACATGGTGGGTCTAGGGAAGGGGTGCCTGATGATGACATTGAGTACGCGTTGGCAGCTGCTTTGCCAGTACCCTGAGCCTGGGTGAGAGAGGATGAGGAGGATGAGGAGGGCTTGGCCATCCACACTACCAAGCCTTCGGCATGATGCGGCTCAACGTGTCCAGCTGCCGAAAAGAAGGACAAGCGTGTCCCATGGCCACCTGCTGATGACGATGCACCACGTCCACGACCAGCACTGTTGTCTCTAGACACAGAGCCTGCTTGCGCTGTTTTCTTGGCTCGGGACTGTCTGCCTCTCCTTGTCGGTCTTCCAGACATTGTAATGGGTAGTTTACACACACTAACTCCTGCAGGTGGCTGTCTTAGATGACAACAGGGCAGAAGGGCAGATACAGGGTGAGGTGGTTTAGTGTGCTGTGCTATACTCACACAGCACACACACACTAACTCCTGCAGATGGCTGCCTTAGATGACAACAGGGCAGAAGGGCAGATACAGTGTAAGGTGGTTTAGTGTGCTGTGCTATACTCACACAGCACACACACGCTAACTCCTGCAGATGGCTGGCTGGCTGCCTTAGATGACAACAGGGCAGAAGGGCAGATACAGAGTAAGGTCGTTGAGTGTGCTGTGCTATACTCACACAGCACACACACACTAACTCCTGCAGATGGCTGCCTTAGATGACAACAGGGCAGAAGGGCAGATACAGTGTAAGGTGGTTTAGTGTGCTGTGCTATACTCACACAGCACACACACGCTAACTCCTGCAGATGGCTGGCTGGCTGCCTTAGATGACAACAGGGCAGAAGGGCAGATACAGGGTAAGGTGGTTTAGTGTGCTGTGCTATACTCACACAGCACACACACACACTAACTCCTGCAGATGGCTGCCTTAGATGACAACAGGGCAGAAGGGCAGATACAGGGTAGGGTGGTTTAGTGTGCTGTGCTATAGTCACACAGCACACACAGGCTAACTCCTGCAGATGGCTGGCTGGCTGCCTTAGATGACAACAGGGCAGAAGGGCAGATACAGGGTAGGGTGGTTTAGTGTGCTGTGCTATAGTCACACAGCACACACACGCTAACTCCTGCAGATGGCTGGCTGGCTGCCTTAGATGACAACAGGGCAGAAGGGCAGATACAGAGTAAGGTGGTTTAGTGTGCTGTGCTATACTCACACAGCACACACACACTAACTCCTGCAGATGGCTGCCTTAGATGACAACAGGGCAGAAGGGCAAATACAGGGTAAGGTGGTTTAGTGTGCTGTAGTCACACAGCACACACACGCTAGCTCCTGCAGATGGCTGTCAGGCTGCCTTAGATGACAACAGGGCAGAAGGGCAGATACAGGGTAAGGTGGTTTAGTGTGCTGTGCTATAGTCACACAGCACACACATGCTAACTCCTGCAGATGGCTGGCTGCCTTAGATGACAACAGGGCAGAAGGGCAGATACAAGGTGAGGTGGTTTAGTGTGCTGTGCTATAATCACACAGCACACACTAACTCCTGCAGATGGCTGCCTTAGATGACACAACAGGCCAGAAGGGTAAAGGTGGTTTAATGTGCTACTGCAGTGCTATACTAACACGGCACGCACACACACTAACTACTCCTGCAGGTGGCTGGATTGGTAGAGATTGAGAACAGCACTGAGAAGAATAAACTACCCTGCCTATTTTTCCTCTTTCCCTACACTAATCCCCAGAATCCACAAGCAGATAATGCAGATGAATCACAAGCAGATAATGCAGATGAATCACAACAGCAGATAATGCACAAGCAGACACTGTACAGTACAGTACAGTCTGTCACTGTTCCTAACACCGGAACACACTACATGAGGCCGCTGGCGCGGCGGCCTTATATAGTGTGGGGTGTTTACTAAACCCCATGAGCTATAATTGGCCACAGGCATCCGACGAGTGGTCGAACGCCCGATGTTCGATTCAAACATGGGTTTGAATCGAACACCGGGCCAATCCCTATTGGTTGGTTCTTACTAGTAATGACGCTGATCAGCAATTTTTAGCGGGACCGCAACATTGCTGTGGACATATCGGACAGTTTTTTGGGACCAGTGACATACAGTTATCAGTGCTGTAAAAATGCACTGATTACTGTGTAAATGACGCTGTTATGGAAGGGGTTATCATTAGGGGGCAATCAAGGGGTTAAATGTGTTCCCTAGGTTTTTCTAACTGTGAGGGAAGGGTACTGACTGGACAAGGAGAGCGATCGCTGTTCCTAATCACTAGGAACAGCTGACCTGTCTCTCCTCCTCTGTCAGATCGGAGATCTGTTTGTTTACATTGACAGATCCCTGTTCTGGCTCTCTGTGGAGCAATTGTGGGTGGCCGGTGGACATCGCGGCCACTGGCCATGCGCATCAGCTTTGGCGCTGCACTGCGGGATCTATTGCATGAGGTACAGCTACGGCAATTCGCGCAATAGAGCCGACCTGCTGCCGTATAACTGCGGCAACTGGTCTGCAAGTGGTTAAGATCCGCATGTTTACAA
Source organism: Lithobates sylvaticus (assembly GCA_028564925.1). Classification (NCBI taxonomy): domain Eukaryota; kingdom Metazoa; phylum Chordata; class Amphibia; order Anura; family Ranidae; genus Lithobates; species Lithobates sylvaticus. The sequence continues at coordinate 5,199,903 of CM053032.1, read as the reverse complement.
TGGCACCAGTGGTGTGGGAAGAAGCTAAGGGAATAGTAGGGTTTAGGAATGTTCCTCAGGAAATTCCCTTCTCGAATAATCCATTATTTGAACAGCTGAGAGGAAACCCTGGTGGAAGCTTCTGGAAACAGAAAGGTGAGGTTGTATTAGAGCAGTTGTATGAACACGGAACTATGTGAACATTTGAATACCTGAATAAACAACATGATTACATAAACATTTTTATAAATATTAAAAATTAAGACATGCCTTGCAGACGCAATTTGGCAAGTAGAATCTTAAGATATCAAAATCCCCCCTCACTTCTTTTACAAGCTAAAATAGGCAGACAACCATCGAGACTGGGTTCACACCATGGCCGCATGCGGCTTCCAGCAGGGGTCCGGTGCGTCCCGGTTCATCATTTCAGGTCCGATTTCAGTCCAAATTTTTGACTGAATTCGGACCTGAAATGGACCAAAAGATGCATAGGGCTCATGTGCAAATTCGCAGTTTAGCCGCAGCGGAGATGTGTGAACCGGCTCCATAGAGAGACGGTCAAAATCTCCTGCTATTGCGAACTGGATCCGAGGAACCCCCATCCAATTCGCAATGGTGTAAACCCGGCCTCAAAGTAAGAGACAAATGGCAGGTTTTGATCCTAGAAATAACAGACAAGAAATGGGAGGAGATATGCTCCTCGCACTTGTTGGTATCGCCAATACATAATAACAAGATTACACAATTTTATATAATGCACCAGATATATCTCAGCCCCATTAGACTATATAAAATGGGTAGAAGGCCAACATCAGAATGTTTGCGATGTCATAAAGATGAAGCGGATTTCTGCCATTTGATTTGGTCATGTAGGGAGTTAATGGGATATTGGAGTCAAGTAATAAAAAAATTATCTGAAATGAATGATTAAAAGACCGATGCCTTATACCCCTGAAGTATGTGTGTTGTGGGTGTTGAATGATGAAGAATGATCAGGACATGAAAAAGATCTTTTTGCAAAAAAAAAAAAAAACACTTTTTTAGGCAAATTACTAAAAGATGGATGCCAGTTATAACTCCTTCTATCAGAGAATGGATGAATGCAGCTACTTTTGCTTGGTGCTTCAGTGGGGCTTCCTTAAGGCTTTGGTGGGGCTTCGATGAGGCTTTGGTGGAGTTTCAATGAGCCTTTGGTGAGGCTTCGTGGAGCTTCAATGAGGCTTCAGTGGGGCTTCAATCGAGCTTTGCCATAGACTTTTATGGAGGCTTTGGAGATGCTTTGAAGCACAACTAAAGCAACATGGGGTATCATTTTTGAAGCAAAGCACAGCAAAGCAAAAGCAACGTGTAAACAGGACTGCAAGCTAACCATTTTATCAACAGCATATATAGCAGGAACACAAGATCTCCAATATTCTACTCATCCGCCTCACAGAAGTAGCAGGAGTCACAGACTCAGAGTTACAATGGTTTGCGTCCTTCTTAGGAAATCGATCTCAGACAGTGAAACTAGGAGGATTCACCTCGGAAACCCAGGCAATCTCTTGTGGAGTCCCTCAAGGATCACCTTTGTCGCCAGTGCTCTTTAACATATACATCTGCCCACTCCTCAAAATCATCAGAAGATCAGACCTCTGCTTCCACTCATACGCTGACGACACGCAATTATATTTTCGTATCACCGGACAAAAAGACCATCATCAGCAATTAGAAAAATGCCTCACTATGATAGATGACTGGATGACCACCAGCTCCCTGAAACTCAACGAATCAAAAACAAAGCTTCTTATCCTGCACCCAAATCAAAATTCCTGGACCAAGATCCCTTGGTCACCACCCACCATCTTTGGACAGACCATCCCCCCAAGCACCAAGGCCAAGAGTCTCGGAGTCATTTTTGACTCAGAAATGTCAATGGATGCACAAATAGGAGCCGTGGTCAGTGGTTCTCACCATCTGCTCCGCTTGCTACGCAGACTCATCCCCTTCATTCCAAAGGAGGACAAAGCAGTGGTAGTTGGAACAGTCATTAATTCAAGACTTGACTACGCAAACTCCCTTTACATAGGACTACCCCAATATCAACTTGTGCGCTTACAACTTATCCAAAACACTGCAGCAAGGCTGATAACAAGAAAAAAAAACTGGGAATCCATCTCCCCTTCCCTGAGGACCCTACATTGGCTAACCGTAAAGAATCGGATCACATTCAAGACCCTCTGCCTCACCCACAAATGCGCCCATGGAGACGCTCCACAATACCTAATTGAGAAAATAAAACACTACACACCCAATCGCAGTCTTCGATCATCTAACCAAAACCTCCTCCTCATTCCCAAATCCCGCTACAAATCAAAGGGGGAGCGGAGATTCGCTGTCCAAGGACCTCGGCTATGGAACGCTCTACCGACCTACATCCGCATGGAAGAAAACCATCAGGCCTTCAGGAAAAAACTCAAGACCTACCTCTTCTAAGACGTTTGACAACAAAGCACGAATACAGCACCTTAAGGCGATTCAGTTCGCATTGTTAGCGCTATAAAAATTATTCATTCATTCATTTATTCATTTTTCCTCCGTCACATAATGGTGGTCTGCCTTGTTTACATAAGCGGAACCGCCATTCTGCCTTTTCCTCTGAACGATTGCGGGGTACAATCACAAGGTGAGCAGGTCGGCGGCGCTGCAAGTGCCCCAGACCTCATGCGCAAAATCATGTACCGAAATGTCATTTTGCGCAGCCAGGCGGCCCTGCCGCAGTATATTTGCAGTGGGCAGTCCGGAAGCGGTTTAAAAAATGTTTTAGGATGTCCCTGTTTTAGGATATCCCGGGAAACTCTCCTTGCCTCATTTAAAGGGGTTGTAAAGGTTAGTGTTTTTTCACCTTAATGCATCCTATGCTTTAAGGTGAAAAAACACCTGGCAATGACGCCCCACCGTTTACTTACCTGAGCACGTTCACCTGCTGTGCGCGTCCCCAAGGGTCCTTTTCTCGATGGAGTCTGGTCATTGATTGGATAGATAGGAGAGATTGATAGCAGCACAGCCATTGGCTTGCGCTGCTTTCAATCACATCCAATGACGCAGCCCACCGAGGGGTGGGACCGAGTCATGCGCGCTGTGTCTACGGACACAGCCTGTATGACAGGGAGCGCGCCCACAAGCTAACGCCCTCGAGATAGAGCTTCCTAGAGGGAGGTTAGCTATTGCGGGGAGGAGCCGAGACAGCTGCCGAGGGACCCCAGAACAGGAGGATCGGCACAGTGGAGGTAAGTATAACATGTTTGTTATTTAAAAAAAAAAAAAACCCGTAAAACCTCTTTAATAACCTTTCCAGGTGCCCAGATCTCCTTTCCTCATTTATGAACCATCACAGAACAATCTCTACATTTCAGTATTTAACGTCTACATTTCACTTACCTAGTCGGATGTTATTCCGATACTTCCCAATACGGCATGCTGCTCAGTTCTTCAAGCTGATCATATCAAGAGCTTCTTACTCCATATGACATTTTAAATATTTCTTTCATCTCTGTATACTTACCCTCTCTGTTTAGATTCACCTAAGATTGGTCAATGGTAGGAGCAGTGCAAACGTGACCTTCCCAATCTGGATAGAAAGGACTGGGAAGACTTGAAATTCCTCCAGGAATGAATTGATCCAGATTAAATTCTTACATAGGATCTCTCCCCAAAGGTCTCCTAGCTGTCCTCATTGCTAGGTAGCCCCTGGAACATATTTGCACATATTTTGGACTTGCACCAAATTGCATCACTTTTGGACAGCAGTATATAGTACTATAAATATTCACTTGCAACTGACCCTACTGATATCTCCTGCGTTGGCCCATCTGAGTATACACAAGGATGAGCAGAGACCTCATCACACTAAATTGCTAATTTCATAGTTAATAGGGAACTGTCTGTTAATGATGCCTTGCCTATGTAGAAGTTGACCTACATAAATAGAAATTGAAAACAAAAAATTGAAAAGATTTATCTGCCTTGGATGGATCAGTAATGGGTCTACATATGACTCTCCTGGTAAATTTGAGTCTCCTTGTCTCCTTTTCCCCCCTTCCTACCAATCCCCTTTCTTCTTGTCCCTTATTCCAACCTACCTTATCTGCTGATTTATCTGAAATGAACCATCCAGATTGGCTTACTTGCTATTTGGGGTACATCACAAATTCTGTTTTTGTATACTTATAGCCATACTTTTAATATTGTTTGGTTGTTACATATGCCACATGTAATAATAAATAAATCTTTATGTAGGAATAAAATAAAAACATAACACAAAAAAAAAGAAAAAGGAAAAGGTGCTACATTTTGATGGATTTTGGGATGCATTCCTCAGAAAACATGAGTTTTACACAAAGCTTTTCTAATCTAATGGTCTTCTTTGGCATTTAAAAAGTCTGATTGATTTAGTAAAAATGGTTTTCTTTTTCCTTTTTTTTCTACTGTAAGAGATGCTGTATAGAATGATCACCCATCCACCCACTGAGTACAGTATATTTTTTATCAACCATAAAGATCCAACGTATATCAATAATAACATTACATTCCTCTACTTGGGAGAAAAAGGAGAAAATAATTTGGTAAAAATATTTGAACAAGTATTATACATTGCTCATAAATCAAACTAAAACTGTTTTTTTTTTCAGATCTTTCTCTATTTGTCAGCTTTTAAAGACTCTGATCTGAGTATTTATAAATAATTTGTTCTAATGAATACCCTTGTAGATGCATAATAATGGTAGACATTTTAGTCGCAGAGTTATTTTGAGGATAATCAAAGTGTATTGAAACGGTTACATTTGGTCTGTGGGTTACAATGTCCCCGGGTCATGCAATTGTAAGTGCAAGTATGAGTCCCTGACATGTTTACATTTTATAAAGGACATTAATAACATTTTTAAACAACTGAAAATGTCCCATAAATACAAAAAGTGTCATCATTTACAATGATATTTTCAGAATGATGCCTGGATCAACTTTAAGTGATAATAAGACCTCATAAGTGCCTCCATAATGTCCTTGTTCCTCAGGCTGTAGATCAGAGGATTCAGCAATGGGTTAATGAGGGCAGATATGACTGTAAATAGTTTGTTTAAATTGACCATATTGCTGGAGGAGGGAACAAAATAAATAAAAAGTATGGAGCCATAAAATATGGAGACCACGGTGATATGTGATGTGCAGGTGGAGAATGCTTTCATCTTTCCAGTCTTGCTACGGATCATAAGGATGGTACTGAAAATAAAGAAATAGGGAAGAAATGTCAAAAGAAAGACTCCCAATAAAATACTACCACTTAATAAGAATATGACCATTATGTTTATGAAGGGGTCAGTACATGTAATTTGATATAAGTGTGGAAGGTCACAAAAGAAGTTGTGTATGGAAGCTGCTCTGCAGAAGGACAACCTGAGCAAAAGTAAAGTATAAACCAAAGGGATAGAACATCCTCCAACCCAGACTAGAGAGGCCATATGAGCGCAGACTCTCCAAGACATAATTAGTTTGTAATGTAGGGGGTGGCAGATGGCAATGTAGCGGTCGTAGGACATAGCCGAGAGCAAGAAAACTTCTGAGCTAGCAAAGGAGGAGTAGAAGAAGATTTGGACTATACAGGCAGGAATGGATATTGAACGTCTTTTTGTGACCAAATCAAAGAGCATCCTTGGTGCCGTCACTGATGAATAGGACATGTCCAGAAATGCCAAGTTGGCAAGAAAAAAATACATCGGGTTGTGCAGATGGTAGTCAGTGAGGACCAAGAAAAAAATAAGAAGGTTGGTGATAAGAGTCATCAGATAAATCAGAAGGAAGAGCACAAAAAGTCCATTCATGGTCTGTGGATGGTCTGATAGACCCACAAGAGTGAAAAAGGAAATCTCTGTCACATTTCTCATATTATTCTTTCTTTTTCTCTGTTTAAATTTATGGATAGATCTGAGGTTTAAAATGAAAACCTGTACGGTGTACCTACACATCACACTCAGGTTTACATGTGGGCATTTTTACCAGAGAATTATTTATTCTTATATAAAATGTTAGCATTCCCCTCAGGACAGTCTGCTGTGCTGTAAGAACACAAAGCTGAAAGTCTCATAAAAGGTCTCCTAAGATGTAATTTATAACACCTTGGGAGCCCCTTTTCTATAATTGAGAACGGTCTTTAGAATTTGAATTTAGAATCCACTGAAAGTGTTTTTACTTTTTGTCACCTATTTTATTTATTGGTTAGTGGACAGAGTGATATAAAACACTATAAAAGGAGCACTACTTTTCTTTTTTGCCTCCATCATTTTATAAGGGTTGTCGATTAAAAGCGTAGTTGAATCCTACAGCTGATAGTCAGTAAGGAAAGTAAATAACAACATTACAATGATCGAAAACTGAAGCAGGGATGGCACTTCCAGATATATATTTATATTACTTGGCAGGGCAGTTAAAACAGCTACAGACATGGATAATACAGAGAAGGAGGAGTGGAAAATTTCCTATTGTAAATACTCCAAGTAGAGGATTTAGTGGTAGGATTGGAGGCACAAACAGCAAGGCTACCAAAAATGAACCTGTCATCCAATCAACGCAATATATATTCACCAAAGACCCCACTATGGGGGAATCCGAATTTACAAGAATTCTCCCACAGAACTGATGGGGGATTCTGGTCTAAACGGGGGGTGAAAACAATCATGCATTTATTTTCAGATAACATGTTCCGCCCTTTTGAGGAATTTTGACGGGACTATAATCTGCCCCGTACGGCCTACTTCCTATATTTGCAGATACGCCACACTGCAGCAACGCAGTTTGGCCTTCGTAACATACCATATATACTCATGTATAAGCCGAGTTTTTCAGCACATTTTTTGTGCTGAAAGTTCCCCTCTCAGCTTATACTCGAGTCCAGCACTTTTCTGCAGCAGAGAATGACATTTTCCGACCGGACTTTGGGGCCCTGTAACTCAAGGCCACTTGGTGCTAGGAACCCCAAATTTGGTGTGCAAACCAAGTGGAACCAACACTACAACATATCCAAATGGGGTTCCTAGCACCACATGGCCCTGAGATACGGGGCCCCAAAGTCGGTTCAGAAAATGTCATTCTCTTCTGTAGAAAAGTGCTGGACATTTTCCGACCCGACTTTGGGGCCCCATATCTCGGGGCCACTTGGTGCTAGGAACCCCACATTTGGTGTGAAACCCCAGTGGAACCAACACTACAACATATCCAAATGGGGTTCCAAGCACAAAGTGGCCCCGAGACACAGGGCCCCAAATTCTGTCAACTGTGTCCATCTGCAGCAATGTCATTTCGGGACCCTTTGGGTCCAGAGACCTATGGCTGCAAATGGGCACAGTGAGGCATGCAAATGGGCATTGTTGACCCTCTTTTCCACTTACAGTAGCTGCACATTTTATTACCCTAGGCTTATACTCGAGTCAATACGTTTTCCCAGTTTTTTGTGGTAAAATTAGGTGCCTCAGCTTATATTCGGGTCAGCTTATACTCGAGTATATAAGGTAGTTGTTCAACTTTCTCCGCTAGAACGATTATTGACTGACTCTTCTCACACCAAACTAGTTTCAACATATTATAGGACCCTCTTACATTCTACAACTCATAGGCTCAGCAGTATGGCCAATAAATGGAGTGCTGACATTCCTGAATTGATGGAGAACATCTGGCAGGAAGTTCTTCCCCTCCAGGTTCCCTCTGTCATTTCTTCCTGTGACAAGGTGATACAGATGAAATTGCTATACAGATCCTACTTTACACCATGTTTACTGTATAAATGAAATAGATTACCCTCTGCACTGTGCTCTCGATGGGGCATGGCTGATGGCACATTCTTTCATCTGATGTGGGAGTGCACTCCGATTAGGAAGTTCTAGTCAGAGGTCACGACCTTCATCATCTCCCTAACTCAAATACCCAATATCTGTAATCCTCTACAGTGTTTACTGGGATATATTGATGATGAAGGTATATCTAAAATTGTACAAACCTTTATATGCATAGTATTGTTTTATGCTAAGAAATCGATAACCATCCATTGGAAGTCTCAATCCTCGCCCAATGTAGCCTTTTGGCTCACTACCATTAATCATGCTATACTGTTATATAAGTTGATGTATGAAGCCAGAGGATGCCCAAAAAAATTCCTAAAGATTTGGGGCTCTGGGGTCAGCTCCAAAAGTACCATACCACCTGCTCCTTGAAAGATTGAATGAAGCCCCTGATCATTAATTGGTTTCAATTAAGCAAAATAGACATTTGACCTTTAAGTTGCTATATATCCACTAAATGTATACCAGTTTACCATGTTTTCTAATGGTTTGAGCGATGTTCGCTCCATATACATGTTTGTTTTATTTGTTGTTTGTTGTGTACTGAAAATAATTAAAAATTTACCCTTAAAAAAATAAATTTATGTCCTTTTTTACCCCCACAAATAGAGTTTTATTTTGGTGGTATTTGATCACCTCTGCAGTTTTTATTTTTTGCGCTTTAAACAAAAAAAGAGTGACAATTTAAAAAAAATATATATATTTTTAACTTTTTGCTATAATAAATATCCCCCCAAAAAATGTAAAAAAAAAATGATTTTTTTCATCAGTTTAGGCCAAAACTTATTATTCTACATATATTTGGTAAAAAAATTGCAATAAGTCTATATTGTAAATGTGGAGTGCTCTCGCGCTACTATGAGTAAAATAGGGAGGTCAACGAGATCGCTGAAAGGTGCATGCAGCAAAGTGACTAGTGATCACATAAAACACTTAAAAGGGGTGGATGAGGGAGAAAACTTCGCGCATGCTATATGAAGTTACCCAAAAAAAACATATCAAAATGAGGCACCTTGCCTCATACTTGATTATAATGTCCAACATAAGGAGGTAGCCAAAATGATAGAGAAACATTGGCACATCCTAAAGAAGGATAAAGACCTTAACACATTGTTACCCGAAAAACCAAAAATAATCTACAAGAGGGCCCCCACCTTTAGGGACCTTATTGTCAAATCAGTTGTAGAACCACCACCTAAACCGTCTTATTCGTTCTTTTCAGGAAAAGGCTTCCACCCGTGTCGCAACTGCTATGCATGCAGACACTGCAAAAAATTTCAGGGTAAAAGAACTGAATTCACTGCCACCAACACTGGACAAACCTTCCAATTACGTGAATTCATAGGATGCCATACGGAAGGATTAGTTTATGTATTACAATGTAGCTGTAACCTACAGTATGTAGGAAGAACAAAAAGGGCACTAAAAACTAGAATGGAAGAACATGTACGAAATATCAAAAAAGGTTTCCCAAAACATAATGTCTCTAGGCACTTTGCACAAGCCCATAATCAGGACCCATCATCACTCCAATTTTGGGGCATTGAGAAATATAACAAATCATGGAGGGGTAGCCACAAAATCAGGACGATAAGTCAAAAAGAATCCAAATGGATCCACACCATGCGGACACTCACGCCTGGAGGCCTGAATGTGGAGTTCGATCTGAACTGTTTTTTAAGTAACGCCTGATCAGACTCATTCCCCTCACCTCATTTTATCAGTGTAATTTGATCTATACGGTCCTTTCACCCTCTCTGGATCACCTCTTTTATGTTCTTTAATAGGTTGCACCACTGTTCCTGCACCCTATTTTTAATCATCTTTTAACACTTTGAATGATAATTTTAATGTGATGTTAATACTATAATATTTTGGTGCCTACTCGCGTTCTATTCTGCGTTTAGTACCACCATACCAATTATATCCTCCATATTTTTATCTTTTTATGATTTGAGGCATTAGGCCCTATATGCATATGGAGGTATACTCCATCTGGAGCCCATATAATATATAATATATATTATATTTATTTTTAAATATATTTTAAATATATTTTATCTAATTATCAGCTTTATTTTATCTACATTATAGCTATGCTTTTGATAACATACTGGCTATAGGTATTTTATTTATATTTTTTTGAAATAGTGGCTGGGCTGTCATTTAATGGCTACATATAGTAGCCATATATACAGATTCTCTTTATTATTTCTATTTTATATTCTTAGCGATTACCTTACGGAAGTTAAATACAACAGAAGTGGCATTGCACACTAGCCCCGTATCTAACCGCTAATATGGCGGCGCGCTGTACCAGCCGTCTTCCGCTATAACACATTTACCACCAGTAACATGGCCGCGGTCTATCAATTAATAGACCACAACCAAGATGGCCGCTAGATGACTTCCGGTTTCTCCGCTATGAAAGTCAGTACTGCCTGTCCAATCCGGTTCCCCAGATGAAGACACGTGACCGCGTCGTAACGCGTAGGGAGTGGCCGTAGGCAGACCCACACAGAGGAGGACGCGAGGAGGCGTTCCGGACGCCTTTGGTGAATAGTTCTGCTCGTTTTTGCTTGTTTTTTATGTACGTTGCCATTTGTCACAATAAATTGCTTATCATAGTTCAACATACTACACTAGTGGAGTCCCCCCTCCTTTTTTCTCTCCCGTTCCCCGATCCTGTCACACTGCTGTGTGGAGACACGCAGCAGCCCTTTAGGTCTGGAGAAGGAGAGTGAGAAGGGATTAATCTGGACCCCAGAAGGGATTAATCTGGATCCCATAAGAGAGCATCTTGTACTCCTGTTACCCTATTTGGGGAGCATAGTGATACCCCCGCAAAGCTGTTTTACAACTGCCTAGAGGTAAGAGTCCTGGGAGACCAAAGAAGGAGTCACCTTATAAATTTAACACTATCAGCGTGGATACTGCTACACAGTAACAATATAGAAAAGATACATCCCAACATCCAGAATTATCTATGGAATTTCCACTCTACTAAGAGACACTTGTTGCTTTCCAGGATACCACACATCAATTATTATTCCCCACCTGGACTTCCACCATTTGTTTACACTAGTCACGTGATTTTAACACGTCTTTTTATTATATCTTCAATATACATATACCTTATGGATTTTCACCTTATGGACTTTGTCTACTAACCACCACTTTTTAATCACATTTTTATCATCTATTGATTTTTATCACATATTGATTTTCAACACAGGATTGATTTTATATATTTTAGCACCTATTGATATATATGCACCTATTTATGTATTATTAATGCTATTTATTTAGTTACGTCATTATTCATTGAAGGAATTGATTGATTATTTATGCTTATCACTAGTTCACTTTTGATGCTAGTTTTTGCATTTTATTTGCACTTTATTTGCACACTATTGATTGGTTCATAGGATTGAGTATATATTCTTAGCACTTTCTTGATGTGCATGCACATATATATCACTATTATCCAGTTACTCAATATTTATTGAAGATACTGGTTAATTATTTATTTCTCAGCACTTGTCCACTTTTCATGCTAGTTGCACTCCATTGCACTTTATTTCCCTTCTGAACTTAGTGCTATCTCTCGGTCCTGGTCATTCACTTTGGTTTGTCAGCTGCCCAGGACCTTGACATTACTTACCTTCTACTCCATATAGCATGCGCGAAGTTTTCTCCCTCATCCAATAAGTCTATATTGGTTGGTAGGGATGAGCCGAACACCCCCGGGTTCGGTTCGCACAAGAACCTGCGAACGGGCCGAAAGTTTGCGCGAACATTCGAACCCTATTAATTCCAATGGCCGCGAACGTTCGAAATCTAAAGTGCTAATTATAACGGCCAATATGCATGTAAATGTCATAAAACAGGTTTGGGGACCCGGGTCCTGCCCCAGGGGACATATATCAATGCAAAAAGAAGTTTTAAAAACTGACGTTTTTTCGGGAGCAGTCATTTTAATGATGTATAAAGTAAAAAAAAAACGTGAAATATTCCTTTAAATATTGTACCTGGGGGGTGTGTAAACTATGCCTGTGAAGTGGCATGTGTTTCCCGTGTTTAGAACTGTCCCTGCACAAAATTACATTTGTAAAGGAAAAAAATAAGCCATTTAAAACTGCTTGCGGCTTTCATGTCATGTCTTGTCCTGGCAATATGGCTGAAAATCCTTGAGAAAAATGGCATGGCTACCCCATCACCCCCCACCCCACCCCAGCCCCTTACCAGCCCCTTTGGGTCTTGTATGGATATTAAGGGGAACCCCGCACCCAAAATAAAACCCTATACCTACAACCCTATATACTCTGAACAGCAGTATACAGGCGGTGCAAACAAGACAGGGACTGTAGGTTTGTTCTTAAGTAGAATCTGTTTGTAATTTTGAACAGGTAAATTTTTAAGTGTAGCTCCATCCAAAAAAAATCTATTTTTAAGCTTTTTGGAGGACATAGGGAAGGGTTACCACCCCTGTAACATTTGTTTTGCTGTCTGTGCACCTGTTCAGAACATTTCACCTCACTTTCCGTCCCAATGACAAATGTTTTTGGAAAAGTGGGGTTTTTATTGAAACAAGGATTGGTGATAAAGCATCAGTGAGAGGAGATACCTTTTTCCCAAATTAAATCTAACAGGATAGAATTTCACTTACTAGGGGTAGATTTCCTCTCACTTCCTGTTTTCTCCTTCCGTTTGCAAGTAGGAGTCATTTCTAAGTTGGATGTTTAAAAGTAGGGGCCTGCCGTATATACTCTGCAGAAATTAGATGTTGGTTTTGCCACAACACTGTAAGCCCTCACAGTTACTCTTGGTGGGCACAGGAATGGGCCCTGCTGTGAATTATTAGATCAAGATTTGTAATTGCATGCACCTGTTGAACAGGGGCAGAAAAATTGGGCCTTTGGTAGTGGTGGTGGTGGACGGTGTTGCCACAACACTGTAAGCCCTCACAGTTACTCTTGGTGGGCACAGGAATGGGCCCTGCTGTGAATTATTAGATCAAGATTTGTAATTGCATGCACCTGTTGAACAGGGGCAGAAAAATTGGGCCTTTGGTGGTGGTGGACGGTGTTGCCACAACACTGTAAGCCCTCACAGTTACTCTTGGTGGGCACAGGAATGGGCCCTGCTGTGAATTATTAGATCAAGATTTTTAATTACACGCCCCTGTTAAACAGGGGCAGAAAAATTGTGCCTTAGGCACTGGTGCTGGTGCCACAACACTGCAACCCCTCACAGATACTGTACTTGGAGCACAGCAATCAGACCTGTTGCAAAGCATTGCATAAAAAATTGTAATTACAAGCCCCTGTTAAACAGGGGCTGAAAAATTGGGCCTTAGGCACTGGTGCCACAACACTGCAACCCCTCACAGATACTGTACTTGGAGCACAGCAATCAGACCTGTTGCAAAGCATTGCATAAAAAATTGTAATTACACGCCCCTGTTAAACAGGGGCTGAAAAATTGGGCCTTAGCCACTGGTGGTGGCACCCAGAAACAAAAATGTTCTTCCAAGCTATCATCAGGATCATTGAGGAGGAAGAGGATAGTCAGTCAACATAACAGGACAGTCACTCAGCATCAGCATAGGCAGTCTTGAAGGGATGTGACATTTCAAAATAAATTATTCTGTTATATCAGCTTCAGGTGCCTGGTAGCCGGTGGTGATCCAAGACTGATTCATCTTTATGAAGGTCAGTCGATCAACCGAGTCGGTGGACAGGCGCACCCTGTGATCGGTGACAAAGCCTCCAGCAGCACTGAATGTGCGTTCCGAAAGAACGCTGGATGCAGGACAGGCCAGTAGCTCAATTGCATACTGTGCAAGCTCTGGCCAGTGATCCACCTTCAAGACCCAGTAAGCGTGAGGATTTTCGGTGGGAAAGGTGTCCAAATTTGACCTTGCCCCTAGGTATTCCTGCACCATGTATATCAGACGCTGGGGATGGTTGCTGGAACTGATTATACCTTGGGGCTGCGGACTAAAAAATTGTCTGAACGCATCGGTCAGACGTCCACCTTCCCCACCGCTCCTTCTGCTACTGACCGAAGCCTCAGCAACTCGTCGTCCAGGACCAGGAGTTTGTAACCTCCCAGTCTTTGGGAACGCATTGCACAGACCTTTCTGCAAGGCCTCCCGGAGATGTCTCATCCTCTGCTCCCTCTGCGACGGCAAGATAAGGTCCGCAACCTTACCCTTGTACCGTGGATCAAGGAGAGTGGCCAGCCAGTAATGGTCCCTCTCCTTGATCCGAAGAATACGAGGATCCTTCCGCAGGCTTTGCAGGATCAGGGAGGCCATACATCGTAGGTTAGCTGAGGCATTTGGTCCGGAGTCTTCTGAGTCACTGAGGACGACATGATCCGCAGCCACCTCCTCCCAGCCACGTACAAGTCCACTGGTTTCTTGGGACTTTGAATCATCCCTAAAAGACTGCTGCTCATCCTCTTCCTGTGTGATGGGTGGGAGAGAAGGAACACTGTCTGGATAAAGGGGGCCTTGAGAGGCAAGGAAGTCCTCCTCTTCCTGCCTCTATTCTGCCTCAAGTGCACTGTCCATTATTCCACGCAGCGTATGCTCCAACAGGTGGACAAGAGGTACAGTGTCACTGATGCATGCACTGTCACTGCCCACGCTCCTCGTGGCCTCCTCAAATGGTGACAGGACAGTGCATGCATCCCTGATCATGCTCCACTGGCGTGGGGAAAAAAATCCAAGCTCCCCTGACCCTGTCCTGGTGCCCTAGTCGCACAGGTACTCATTGATGGCCCTCTGCTGCCTGTGCAGTCCCTGCAGCATGGCCAACGTTGAGTTCCACCTGGTGGGCATGTCACATATAAGGCGGCTCTTGGGCAGGTTCAACTCCTTTTGTAGCTCAGCCAGCCGAGCACTATGATACGATTATATGATCGGCGGAAATGCACACAGACTTTCCTGGCCTGCCTCAGGACATCCTGTAAGCCTGGGTACCTGCCCAAGAACCGCTGCACCACCAGGTTAAAGACGTGAGCCATACAGGGCACATGGGTCAGCTGTCCTTGTCGCAGGGCGGAGAGAAGGTTGGTGCCATTGTCACAAACCACCATTCCTGGCTTAAGCTGGCGTGGCGTCAACCACCTCTCAGCCTGCCCCTGCAGAGCTGACAGAACCTCTGCCCCAGTGTGGCTCCTGTCCCCCAAACACACCAGCGCAAGCACGCCATGGCATCTTTTTGCCTGCGTACTGGGCGCCTACGGAACACCGCTGGTTCCGAGGACAGAGCACTCAAAGAGGCCATGGTGGAAGAAGAAGAGGAGGGGGTGGAGGAGAGAGGTGTGTCACAACCAGTAGTAGCATTTTGGAGGCGTGGTG
The DNA here is from genome assembly GCA_028564925.1 of Lithobates sylvaticus. Classification (NCBI taxonomy): domain Eukaryota; kingdom Metazoa; phylum Chordata; class Amphibia; order Anura; family Ranidae; genus Lithobates; species Lithobates sylvaticus. The sequence continues at coordinate 5,184,684 of CM053032.1, read as the reverse complement.
GCGGAACAACCTCCAACACTACTGCACCTTGTCCTGCATCCTTCCCAGCTGCCAAAAGAGTGACCCAATGGGCCGTGAAAGACAGGTAACGTCCCTGTCCATGCCTGCTGGACCATGAGTCAGCGGTAATATGCACCTTACCGTTGACCGCCCTGTCCAGCGAGGCATGGACATTGCCTTCCACATGCCGGTAGAGAGCCGGAATTGCCTTCCGCAAGAAAAAGTGGCGTTTGGGAACCTGCCACTGAGGAACCGCACATTGAACAAACTCACAGAAGGGGGCCGAGTCTACCAACTGAAAAGGCAGCAGTTGAAGTGCTAGCAATTTAGCCAAGCTAGCATTCAACCGCTGGGCAGGTGGATGGCTGGGAGTAAACTTCTTTCGACGGTCCAGCAGCTGGGGCAGGGAAATTTGCCTGGTACAATCGGACGTCGGTGTACTGCTAGCAGAGTGCCCGCAAATACTTGGCTGTGACACACCTAATTCTACACCTTCATTCCTCTCAGTGCAGCTTTCAGAGAGGACTGAAGGTATAGTGGGGTTGGAGATCCCAGCTGTCGAGGAGCAAGGAGAGGTCCGCTTTGTTCTTTGGTGTGGGTCTTTAATGTGCGCTTGCCAACGAGCTGCATGGCAGGTCAACATATAGCAGTGGTGCGATCTGATGCACTCGTCTCAAAAAAGGCCCACACCAAAGAACTTCTGTAATAACGTGCAGAGGCAGCGCCCTGCACAGGCGGAGCTCTGCGGTGTGATTCAGTTGGTGTGCTGGCCTCAAGCTGGCCCCCGGAGGGCATTCTGCCTCGTTGGAGATGTGCCACCTCCTCCTCCTCCTCCTCTCTCCGTTCAGGCACCCATGTGGAGTCAGTGACCTCATCATCCTCTCCCTCTTCACCACTGGAGCAAACCTGGCAGTAAGCTGCAGCTGGTGGAACATGACTGCCAGATTGCTGTCCTTGAGCATCCCCTCTCTCTGTGCTCACGCTACTGCCTTCCTCTAGCTGGGTATCATCTTCCGAGCCTTCAAAACGCTGGGCATCCTCCTGGAGCATGTACCCAACACTGTGCTCAAACAGTTCAGGGGACTCCTCAGGAGGACATGGTGGGTCTAGGGAAGGGGTGCCTGATGATGACATTGAGTACGCGTTGGCAGCTGCTTTGCCAGTACCCTGAGCCTGGGTGAGAGAGGATGAGGAGGATGAGGAGGGCTTGGCCATCCACACTACCAAGCCTTCGGCATGATGCGGCTCAACGTGTCCAGCTGCCGAAAAGAAGGACAAGCGTGTCCCATGGCCACCTGCTGATGACGATGCACCACGTCCACGACCAGCACTGTTGTCTCTAGACACAGAGCCTGCTTGCGCTGTTTTCTTGGCTCGGGACTGTCTGCCTCTCCTTGTCGGTCTTCCAGACATTGTAATGGGTAGTTTACACACACTAACTCCTGCAGGTGGCTGTCTTAGATGACAACAGGGCAGAAGGGCAGATACAGGGTGAGGTGGTTTAGTGTGCTGTGCTATACTCACACAGCACACACACACTAACTCCTGCAGATGGCTGCCTTAGATGACAACAGGGCAGAAGGGCAGATACAGTGTAAGGTGGTTTAGTGTGCTGTGCTATACTCACACAGCACACACACGCTAACTCCTGCAGATGGCTGGCTGGCTGCCTTAGATGACAACAGGGCAGAAGGGCAGATACAGAGTAAGGTCGTTGAGTGTGCTGTGCTATACTCACACAGCACACACACACTAACTCCTGCAGATGGCTGCCTTAGATGACAACAGGGCAGAAGGGCAGATACAGTGTAAGGTGGTTTAGTGTGCTGTGCTATACTCACACAGCACACACACGCTAACTCCTGCAGATGGCTGGCTGGCTGCCTTAGATGACAACAGGGCAGAAGGGCAGATACAGGGTAAGGTGGTTTAGTGTGCTGTGCTATACTCACACAGCACACACACACACTAACTCCTGCAGATGGCTGCCTTAGATGACAACAGGGCAGAAGGGCAGATACAGGGTAGGGTGGTTTAGTGTGCTGTGCTATAGTCACACAGCACACACAGGCTAACTCCTGCAGATGGCTGGCTGGCTGCCTTAGATGACAACAGGGCAGAAGGGCAGATACAGGGTAGGGTGGTTTAGTGTGCTGTGCTATAGTCACACAGCACACACACGCTAACTCCTGCAGATGGCTGGCTGGCTGCCTTAGATGACAACAGGGCAGAAGGGCAGATACAGAGTAAGGTGGTTTAGTGTGCTGTGCTATACTCACACAGCACACACACACTAACTCCTGCAGATGGCTGCCTTAGATGACAACAGGGCAGAAGGGCAAATACAGGGTAAGGTGGTTTAGTGTGCTGTAGTCACACAGCACACACACGCTAGCTCCTGCAGATGGCTGTCAGGCTGCCTTAGATGACAACAGGGCAGAAGGGCAGATACAGGGTAAGGTGGTTTAGTGTGCTGTGCTATAGTCACACAGCACACACATGCTAACTCCTGCAGATGGCTGGCTGCCTTAGATGACAACAGGGCAGAAGAGCAGATACAAGGTGAGGTGGTTTAGTGTGCTGTGCTATAATCACACAGCACACACTAACTCCTGCAGATGGCTGCCTTAGATGACACAACAGGCCAGAAGGGTAAAGGTGGTTTAATGTGCTACTGCAGTGCTATACTAACATGGCACGCACACACACTAACTACTCCTGCAGGTGGCTGGATTGGTAGAGATTGAGAACAGCACTGAGAAGAATAAACTACCCTGCCTATTTTTCCTCTTTCCCTACACTAATCCCCAGAATCCACAAGCAGATAATGCAGATGAATCACAAGCAGATAATGCAGATGAATCACAACAGCAGATAATGCACAAGCAGACACTGTACAGTACAGTACAGTCTGTCACTGTTCCTAACACCGGAACACACTACATGAGGCCGCTGGCGCGGCGGCCTTATATAGTGTGGGGTGTTTACTAAACCCCATGAGCTATAATTGGCCACAGGCATCCGACGAGCGGTCGAACGCCCGATGTTCGATTCAAACATGGGTTTGAATCGAACACCGGGCCAATCCCTATTGGTTGGTTCTTGCTAGTAATGACGCTGATCACCAATTTTTAGCGGGACCGCAACATTGCTGTGGACATATCGGACAGTTTTTTGGGACCAGTGACATACAGTTATCAGTGCTGTAAAAATGCACTGATTACTGTGTAAATGACGCTGTTATGGAAGGGGTTATCATTAGGGGGCAATCAAGGGGTTAAATGTGTTCCCTAGGTTTTTCTAACTGTGAGGGAAGGGTACTGACTGGACAAGGAGAGCGATCGCTGTTCCTAATCACTAGGAACAGCTGACCTGTCTCTCCTCCTCTGTCAGATCGGAGATCTGTTTGTTTACATTGACAGATCCCTGTTCTGGCTCTCTGTGGAGCAATTGTGGGTGGCCGGTGGACATCGCGGCCACTGGCCATGCGCATCAGCTTTGGCGCTGCACTGCGGGATCTATTGCATGAGGTACAGCTACGGCAATTCGCGCAATAGAGCCGACCTGCTGCCGTATAACTGCGGCAACTGGTCTGCAAGTGGTTAAGATCCGCATGTTTACAATGGCACCAGTGGTGTGGGAAGAAGCTAAGGGAATAGTAGGGTTTAGGAATGTTCCTCAGGAAATTCCCTTCTCGAATAATCCATTATTTGAACAGCTGAGAGGAAACCCTGGTGGAAGCTTCTGGAAACAGAAAGGTGAGGTTGTATTAGAGCAGTTGTATGAACACGGAACTATGTGAACATTTGAATACCTGAATAAACAACATGATTACATAAACATTTTTATAAATATTAAAAATTAAGACATGCCTTGCAGACGCAATTTGGCAAGTAGAATCTTAAGATATCAAAATCCCCCCTCACTTCTTTTACAAGCTAAAATAGGCAGACAACCATCGAGACTGGGTTCACACCATGGCCGCATGCGGCTTCCAGCAGGGGTCCGGTGCGTCCCGGTTCATCATTTCAGGTCCGATTTCAGTCCAAATTTTTGACTGAATTCGGACCTGAAATGGACCAAAAGATGCATAGGGCTCATGTGCAAATTCGCAGTTTAGCCGCAGCGGAGATGTGTGAACCGGCTCCATAGAGAGATGGTCAAAATCTCCTGCTATTGCGAACTGGATCCGAGGAACCCCCATCCAATTCGCAATGGTGTAAACCCGGCCTCAAAGTAAGAGACAAATGGCAGGTTTTGATCCTAGAAATAACAGACAAGAAATGGGAGGAGATATGCTCCTCGCACTTGTTGGTATCGCCAATACATAATAACAAGATTACACAATTTTATATAATGCACCAGATATATCTCAGCCCCATTAGACTATATAAAATGGGTAGAAGGCCAACATCAGAATGTTTGCGATGTCATAAAGATGAAGCGGATTTCTGCCATTTGATTTGGTCATGTAGGGAGTTAATGGGATATTGGAGTCAAGTAATAAAAAAATTATCTGAAATGAATGATTAAAAGACCGGTGCCTTATACCCCTGAAGTATGTGTGTTGTGGGTGTTGAATGATGAAGAATGATCAGGACATGAAAAAGATCTTTTTGCAAAAAAAAAAAAAAAAAAACACTTTTTTAGGCAAATTACTAAAAGATGGATGCCAGTTATAACTCCTTCTATCAGAGAATGGATGAATGCAGCTACTTTTGCTTGGTGCTTCAGTGGGGCTTCCTTAAGGCTTTGGTGGGGCTTCGATGAGGCTTTGGTGGAGTTTCAATGAGCCTTTGGTGAGGCTTCGTGGAGCTTCAATGAGGCTTCAGTGGGGCTTCAATCGAGCTTTGCCATAGACTTTTATGGAGGCTTTGGAGATGCTTTGAAGCACAACTAAAGCAACATGGGGTATCATTTTTGAAGCAAAGCACAGCAAAGCAAAAGCAACGTGTAAACAGGACTGTAAGCTAACCATTTTATCAACAGCATATATAGCAGGAACACAAGATCTCCAATATTCTACTCATCCACCTCACAGAGGTAGCAGGAGTCACAGACTCAGAGCTACAATGGTTTGCGTCCTTCTTAGGAAATCGATCTCAGACAGTGAAACTTGGAGGATTCACCTCGGAAACCCGGGCAATCTCTTGTGGAGTCCCTCAAGGATCCCCTTTGTCGCCAGTGCTCTTTAACATATACATCTGCCCACTCCTCAAAATCATCAGAAGATCAGACCTCTGCTTCCACTCATACGCTGACGACACGCAATTATATTTTCGTATCACCGGACAAAAAGACCATCATCAGCAATTAGAAAAATGCCTCACTATGATAGATGACTGGATGACCACCAGCTCCCTGAAACTCAACGAATCAAAAACAAAGCTTCTTATCCTGCACCCAAATCAAAATTCCTGGACCAAGATCCCTTGGTCACCACCCACCATCTTTGGACAGACGATCCCCCCAAGCACCAAGGCCAAGAGTCTCGGAGTCATTTTTGACTCAGAAATGTCAATGGATGCACAAATAGGAGCCGTGGTCAGTGGTTCTCACCATCTGCTCCGCCTGCTACGCAGACTCATCCCCTTCATTCCAAAGGAGGACAAAGCAGTGGTAGTTGGAACAGTCATTAATTCAAGACTTGACTACGCAAACTCCCTTTACATAGGACTACCCCAATATCAACTTGTGCGCTTACAACTTATCCAAAACACTGCAGCAAGGCTGATAACAAGAAAAAAACCCTGGGAATCCATCTCCCCTTCCCTGAGGACCCTACATTGGCTAACCGTAAAGAATCGGATCACATTCAAGACCCTCTGCCTCACCCACAAATGCGCCCATGGAGACGCTCCACAATACCTAATTGAGAAAATAAAACACTACACACCCAATCGCAGTCTTCGATCATCTAACCAAAACCTCCTCCTCATTCCCAAATCCCGCTACAAATCAAAGGGGGAGCGGAGATTCGCTGTCCAAGGACCTCGGCTATGGAACGCTCTACCGACCTACATCCGCATGGAAGAAAACCATCAGGCCTTCAGGAAAAAACTCAAGACCCACCTCTTCTAAGACGTTTGACAACAAAGCACAAATACAGCACCTTAAGGCGATTCAGTTCGCATTGTTAGCGCTATATAAATTATTCATTCATTCATTTATTCATTTTTCCTCCGTCACATAATGGTGGTCTGCCTTGTTTACATAAGCGGAACCGCCATTCTGCCTTTTCCTCTGAACGATTGCGGGGTACAATCACAAGGTGAGCAGGTCGGCGGCGCTGCAAGTGCCCCAGACCTCATGCGCAAAATCATGTACCGAAATGTCATTTTGCACAGCCAGGCGGCCCTGCCGCAGTATATTTGCAGTGGGCAGTCCGGAAGCGGTTTAAAAAATGTTTTAGGATGTCCCTGTTTTAGGATATCCCGGGAAACTCTCCTTGCCTCATTTAAAGGGGTTGTAAAGGCTAGTGTTTTTTCACCTTAATGCATCCTATGCTTTAAGGTGAAAAAACACCTGGCAATGACGCCCCCACTTTTACATACCTGAGCACGTTCACCTGCTGTGCGCGTCCCCAAGGGTCCTCTTCTCGATGGAGTCTGGTCATTGATTGGATAGATAGGAGAGATTGATAGCAGCACAGCCATTGGCTTGCGCTGCTTTCAATCACATCCAATGACGCAGCCCACCGAGGGGAGGGACCGAGTCATGCGCGCTGTGTCTACGGACACAGCCTGTATGACAGGGAGCGCGCCCACAAGCTAACGCCCTCGGGATAGAGCTTCCTAGAGGGAGGTTAGCTATTGCGGGGAGGAGCCGAGACAGCTGCCGAGGGACCCCAGAACAGGAGGATCGGGGCCACTCTGTGCAAAACGAACTGCACAGTGGAGGTAAGTATAACATGTTTGTTATTTAAAAAAAAAAAACCCGTAAAACCTCTTTAATAACCTTTCCAGGTGCCCATATCTCCTTTCCTCATTTATGAACCATCACAGAACAATCTCTACATTTCAGTATTTAACGTCTACATTTCACTTACCTAGTCGGATGTTATTCTGATACTTCCTAATACGGCATGCTGCTCAGTTCTTCAAGCTGATCATATCAAGAGCTTCTTACTCCATATGACTTTTTAAATATTTCTTTCATCTCTGTATACTTACCCTCTCTGTTTAGATTCACCTAAGATTGGTCAATGGTAGGAGCAGTGCAAACGTGACCTTCCCAATCTGGATAGAAAGGACTGGGAAGACTTGAAATTCCTCCAGGAATGAATTGATCCAGATTAAATTCTTACATAGGATCTCTCCCCAAAGGTCTCCTAGCTGTCCTCATTGCCAGGTAGCCCCTGGAACATATTTGCACATATTTTGGACTTGCACCAAATTGCATCACTTTTGGACAGCAGTATATGGTACTATAAATACTCACTTCTAACTGACCCTACTGATATCTCCTGCGTTGGCCCATCTGAGTATACACAAGGATAAGCAGAGACCTCATCACACTAAATTGCTAATTTCATAGTTAATAGGGAACTGTCTGTTAATGATCCCTTGCCTATGTAGAAGTTGACCTACATAAATAGAAATTGAAAACAAAAAATTGAAAAGATTTAGCTGCCTTGGATGGATCAGTAATGGGTCTACATATGACTCTCCTGGTAAATTGGAGTCTCCTTGTCTCCTTTTCCCCCCTTCCTACCATTCCCCTTTCTTCTTGTCCCTTATTCCAACCTACCTTATCTGCTGATTTATCTGAAATGAACCATCCAGATTGGCTTACTTGCTATTTGGGGTACATCACAAATTCTGTTTTTGTATACTTATAGCCATACTTTTAATATTGTTTGGTTGTTACTTATGCCACATGTAATAATAAATAAATCTTTATGTAGGAATAAAATAAAAACATAACACAAAAAAAAAGAAAAAGGAAAAGGTGCTACATTTTGATGGATTTTGGGATGCATTCCTCAGAAAACATGAGTTTTACACAAAGCTTTTCTAATCTAATGGTCTTCTTTGGCATTTAAAAAGTCTGATTGATTTAGTAAAAATGTTTTTTTTTTTTTTTTTGTTTTCTACTGTAAGAGATGCTGTATAGAATGATCACCCATCCACCCACTGAGTACAGTATATTTTTTATCAACCATAAAGATCCAACGTATATCAAAACTTACATTGGGGTTCCTGCACTTGGGAGAAAAAGGAAAAAAATTATTTGGTGAAAATATTTGAAAAAGTATTATACATTGCTCATAAATCAAACTAAAACTGCATTTTTTTTCAGATTGTTCTCTATTTGTCATCTTTAAAAGAATTTTATCTGAGTATTTATAAATAATTTGTTCTAATGAATACCCTTGTAGATGCATAATAATGGTAGACATTTTAGTCGCAGAGTTATTTTGAGGATAATCAAAGTGTATTGTTACATTTGGTCTGTGGGTTACAATGACCCCGGGTCATGCAATTGTAAGTACAAGTATGAGTCCCTGGCATGTTTACATTTTATAAAGGACATTAATAACATTTTTAAACAACTGAAAATGTCCCAGAAATACAAAAACTGTCAACGTTTACAATGATATTTTCATCACGATGCCTGGATCAACTTTAAGTGATAATAAGACCTCATAAGTGCCTCCATAAGGTCCTTGTTCCTCAGGCTGTAGATCAGAGGATTCAGCAATGGGTTAATGAGGGCAGATATGACTGTAAACAGTTTGTTTAAATTGACCATATCGCTAGAAGTGGGAACCAAGTAAATAAAAATTAAAGATCCATAAAAGATGAAGACCACCATAATATGTGATGTGCAGGTGGAGAAGGCTTTCCTCTTTCCAGTCTTGCTACGGATTCTAAGGATGGTACTGAAAATAAAGACATAGGGAAGAAATGTCAAAAGAAAGACTCCCAATGCAATACTACCACTTAATAAGAATACGGCCATAATGTTTATGAAGGGGTCAGTACATGTAATTTTATATAGGTGTGGAAGGTTACAAAAGAAGTTATGGATGGAAGCTGCTCTGCAGAAGGACAACCTGAGCAAAAGTAAAATATGAACCAAAGAAACAGAACATGCTGCAACCCAGACCAGAGAGGCCATACGAGCGCAGACCCTCCAAGACATAATTAGTTTGTAATGTAGAGGGTGGCAGATGGCAATGTAGCGGTCGTAGGACATAGCTGAGAGCAAAAATAGTTCTGAGCCAGTAAAGGAGAGGTAGAAAAAGGTTTGGGCTATACAGGCAGGAATGGATATTGAACTTCTTTTTGTGACCAAATCAAAGAGCATCCTTGGTGCCGTCACTGATGAATAGGACATGTCCAGAAATGCCAAGTTGGCAAGAAAAAAATACATTGGGTTGTGCAGATGGTAGTCAGTGAGGACACAGACAAAAATAAGAAGGTTTATGATGAGAGTCATCAGATAAATCAGAAGGAACAACACAAAAATTCCATTCATGGTCAGTGGATGGTCTGATAGACCCACAAGAGTGAAAAAGGAAATCTCTGTCACATTTCTCATATTATTCTTTTTTTTTTCTCTTTTTAAATTTATGGATAGATCTGAGGTTTAAAATGAAATCCTGTACGGTGTACCTACACATCACACTCAGGTTTACATGTGGGCATTTTTACCAGAGAATTATTTATTCTTATATAAAATGTTGGCATTCCCCTCAGGACAGTCTGCTGTGCTGTAAGAACAAAAAGCTGAAAGTCTCATAAAAGGTCTCCTAAGATGTAATTTATAACACCTTGGGAGCCCCTTTACTATAATTGAGAACAGTCTTTAAAATTTGAATTTAGAATCCACTGAAAGTGTTTTTACCTTTTTGTTACCTATTTTATTTATTGGTTAGTGGACAGAGTGATATAAAACACTATAAAAGGAGCACTACTTTTCTTTTTGTCTCCATCATTTTGTAGCTAAATTTTATAAGGGTTGTCGATTAAAAACGTAGTTGAATCCTAAAGCTGATAGTCAGTAAGGAAAGTGAATAACAACATTACAATGATCGAAAACTGAAGCAGGGATGGCACTTCCAGATATATATTTATATTACCAGGGCAGTTAAAACAGCTACAGACATGGATAATACTGTAAAGAGAAGGAGGAGTGGAAAAGTACCTATTGGAAATACTCCAGGTAGAGGATTTAGTGGTAGGATTGGAGGCACAAACAGCAAGGCTACCTAAAATTAACCACTTCAGCCCCAGAAGGATTTACCCCCTTAATGACCAGGCCATTTTTTGCGACACAGCACTGCGTCACTTTAACTGAAAATTGCGCAGCCCTGCGACCCTGTACCTAAGTAAAAAAATTTGCCCACATATAGAGCTTTATTTTGGAGGTATTTGGTCACCTCTGCAGTTTTTATTTTTTGCGCTATAAACAAAAAAAGAGCAACAATAAATAAAATAAAAAAATATTTTCTCAATGAATGGAGACGTTCTAATACCCCGTACACACGGTCGGAATTTCCGACCACAAAATCCGTCGGATTTTTTCCGACGGATTTTGTCCGACACTGGTGTTGTCGGAAAATCCGATCATTCTGAACGTGGTGATGTTTGTTGCGTACGACGGGACTACGTAGAGGCTAATAGCCAATAGCTTTGGTCTTGTAATGTGATCTGAGCATGCGTGGCACTTTGTCCGTTGGAATTTGCTACACACGATCGGAAAAAGTCCGATAGGATTTTGTTGTCGGAAAATTTGAGAGCAGGATCTCAAACTTTTTCCGTCAGAATTTCCGACAGATAAAGTCCGATTGAGCCCACACACGGTGGGAATTTCCGACAACATGGTCCGATAGAACAATTTCCATTAGAAAATCCGACCGTGTGTACGGGGCATAAGACAGATGTAGCATTTGTGCAGGAAACTCATTTTAAAGTAGGGGGACTTCCCTTCTTACAAAATAGATTTTTCCCATGTGTATACCATGCCCCCAACCAGAAAGCAAGATCTAAAGGTGTATCGGTTTTGATCTCTAATCGGGTGCCTTATGGGTAAAATTTAGGTTTTAAATGGTCGGTATCTTTTTTTAAAGGGCCATATAGGAAATACAAAAGTAACCTTGGCTACAGTGTACGTCCCGAATGTACATCAGGATTCCTTTTTTGGGAAAGTCCTACTGGAACTAGAGGAGTTTGCAGAGGGAAAGTTGATCTTAGGGGGGATTTGAATATCCCATTGGACCCTGGGTTGGACACTTCCTCTGGGAACTCCTCAGTTCCAAGGGGTATCAGGAGGGGTATAGTGCGGAAGCTGCAGGAATTGAGGTTGGTAGACACGTGGCAGACTTTACATGGAGAAGAGAGAGATTATACTTTTTTCTCCAACCCTCATCAGGAATACTCTCGTATAGACCTATTTTTGATCCCACATCACTTGCTCTCTTCGGTACTGGAGATATCCATAGGAAGTATAACGTGGTCAGACCACGCCCCGGTAATGCTGCACCTTTCCATGTCATGCTCGGCTCCTTCCCCGGAGTGGCGATGGCGATTAAACGAAAGTTTGTTGCAAAATTATGAAATTCGTTAAGATGTAGCTAAGGAAATTACGACATATTTCCAGATAAATGACAATCTGGGGAGTGACCCTGGCATGGTAAGGAAGGCGCATAAGGCAGTGATCCAGGGGATTTTGATTAAACATGGATCCAGGCTGAAGAAAGAGCGAGAAAAACAGATAAAAAGGTTGTTAGAAGAAATACAGGTGTTAGAACAACAGCATAAGAGGACACAGGTACCTTCTGCTGGGAGGGAACTCGCGATTTTGAGATGTCAGGTCACGGATATTCTTCGGTATAGAGCTAAGGCAGCGATACAAGTAGGTAAAAAAACAACATATGAATTAGGAGATAAATGCAGCAAATTGCTGGCAGGGAAACTTAAAGAAAGAAGTAGGACAACATATATACCCAAAATAAAAGGAGGGAATGGACAAATAATATCATTGCCAAGGGACATAGTTCAGAGGTTTGGCGAATATTATTCCTCCTTATATAATCTGAACCCTATATCACCACTGTTAGGGAATAAGTGGCTCATGAACACATACATGGGTTGGAGTGATGCTTTAACCTTATATTGAATTTATGCTTAAATGCAAGGCTTAAAACTTTAGATAACTTTAGATAAAAAAAAACTTTGCAGCTTTGCAGCAGCTCACAGGAAATCACTTTCACTTGTGGTTAAGAAGAAGGCACCTACGCCTAAGTCTAAGTCTGGGCTAGGAGCCAAAATTCCGAGGTGCCAGAAAAGGTTAAAGACATATATATAAATATATTGTTTTTTTTATATAAAAATATATTCGTGGTTAAAGGTCAAAGTTAATATTAAAATATAGAAAAGGTCAGACAATTTCCAAACAATTTCCAAACTGTTCTATTGTGCAAATATATGTATTACGTAAGCAACGGTGCATAACATGTAAACGCCTGTATGTGTATGATTGGTTAGCCCCCCCACATCCTGTGTAATCATGTAACCTATATCATCGCTGAGATCCTAAAATATATTGGTATTTCATGACAATCCATATGCTTCATGGTGTCTTGTTTTACCCGATCGATCAAGGGGATCTCTTTAGGTGTCTGCTAAGGTCCAGCTCGAGCAAAGAGGGGCGCATTTGACCCCTTGACCACTGACCTAACAACCACCCTTCACGGTGCTTGAGGAATATCTTCGCTCTGCAAGGCTGCCTCGGATACCATCGTTAACATGTCAGAACTTAGAAAAGCCTCTCTCTATTGAAGAGTTAAATACTGCACTGAAAACAGTAAAAGCTGGGAAAGCCCCAGGTCGGGATGGATTTTCGACGCAGTATTATAAGGATTTTTTTGCAATCCTAGGCAGCCAGATGATAAAGGTATTCAATGCAGTGGGCCGCACTGCCGCACTCCCCCCGGAGACTTTATTGGCACATATTTCAGTGATACCAAAGGAGGGGAAGGATCCGGCGGAGTGCAGCAGTTACCGACCCATTTCATTATTAAATGTTGACCTAAAGCTCTTTACCAAGGTATTAGCCCTACGCCTACAATCATTGCGTCCTCAATTAGTAAATTTGGATCAAGTAGGGTTTATCCCGACCCGTTAAGCGAGGGATAATACTATCAAGGTACTTAACTTGGTTCAATATGCTAATAAAACAAATACCCCTTGTGTGTTCTTGAGTACGGATGCAGAAAAAGCATTCGACAGAATAAATTGGCAATTTATGTTGGAGGTGCTCAAACATGTGGGAGTGGGAGACCATATGATAAAATGGATAGCCGGAGTGTGTACTAAACCACAGGCAGCGGTCAAAGTAAACAGAGTATTTTCAAATCCTTTAGAATTACAAACGGTACGCGTCAGGGGTGTCCACTGTCACCGTTATTGTTTGCTCTTACGTTAGAGCCCCTACTTAATAAGATCCGGCAAAATCCGGATATCCAAGGGATATGCCTGGAAGAAAAGAACTATAAGGTCTCTGCTTATGCAGATGACCTGTTGTTCTCTATATCTAATCCACATGTTTCACTGCCCAACCTGATGAAGGAACTTGAGACCTACGGAGCCCTATCAAACTTAAAAATGAATTATGCTAAATCAGAAGCGATGGGGGTGCGACTGACACCATCAATACGAAATTCTATACAACCAAATTTTAATTTTAAATGGGTATCCATGGCATTGAGTTATTTGGGCATATATATACCATCAAATATAGGAAATACTTTTTCAGTTAATTTTTTACCACTATTCAAATCAGTATGGGCGTTATTAGATAAGTGGCAGCATGGACTATACTCATGGTTCGGCCGCTGTAGCACTATTAAAATGTGTATTTTACCAAAATGTTTATATTTATTTCAGGCGCTACCTATTGCTATCCCAGGAGTCTTTTTCCCTCAGATAGGAACGTTGTTTAAAAAATGTATATGGTCGAAGAAACGACCGAGGATTAGCAGAGGACTCATGACGATACCCAAGAGATATGGGGGAGTAGCGGTCCCTGATATACTTAAGTTCTATCAAGCAGCCCATCTAGGAAGGGTCGTGGACTGGATTGGTGTACACACGAGGAATTCAAACAATGGGTAGGCTTGGAACAACAGCAGAGTGCAGTACCCCTGCGCAGAGCACCTTGGTGCTATGCAGTGCTTCCACTCTCTCTTAACCACTTCAGCCCCGGACCAATTTGCAGCTAAAGGACCAGGCCCCTTTTTGCAATTCGGCACTGCGTCGCTTTAACTAACAATTGCGCGGTCGTGCGACGTGGCTCCAAAACAAAATTGGCGTCCTTTTTTTCCCACAAATAGAGCTTTCTTTTGGTGGTATTTGATCGCCCCTGCGGTTTTTATTTTTTGCGCTATAAACAAAAATAGAGCGACAATTTTGAAAAAAATGCAATATTTTTTACTTTTTGCTATAATAAATATCCCCAAAAAATATATAAAAAAACATTTTTTTTCCTCAGTTTAGGCCGATACGTATTCTTCTACATATTTTTGGTAAAAAAAAATCGCAATTAGCGATTATTGATTAGTTTGCGCAAAAGTTATAGCGTTTACAAAATAGGGGATAGTTTTATAGCATTTTTATTAATATTTTTTTTTTTATTAGTAATGGTGGCGATCAGCGATTTTTATTGTGACTGCGACATTTTGGCGGACACATCGGACATTTTTGACACACTTTTGGGACATTTGTCATTTATACAGCAATCAGTGCTATTTAAATAGCACTGATTCCTATGTAAATGACAGTTGTAGTTAGGGGGTTAACCACTAGGGGGCGGGGAGGAGTCAGTGTGACGTGTTGTGTTTTTTTTTACAGTAGGGGGGCGTGGCTGTACGTCTGACGTCATTGATCGGCGTTCCCGATGACAGGGAACCGCCGATCACTGACAGTCAGTGTAGGAAGCGCAGGGAGAGGTTTGTTTACATAGACCTCTCCCCGTTCTTCAGCTCCGTAACCCGATCGCGGGATACCAGCGGCGATCGGGTCCGCTGGTCCCGCGGCCGGGGTCACGGAGCTCCCGACCGGGTCGCGAGCGCGCCGCTAGCGGCGCGCAGCACGACCACGGGCAGGCACATGCACGATCACGTACAGGTACGTGATTCTGCCTGCCCGTGCCATTCTGCTGACGTATATATGCAGTGGCCGGTCGGGAAGTGGTTAAACAACATCCTATTATAGGCCCCTCATTGCGAATCTGTACTAAGATATGTCGGAACCCCAGGTATTCCTCAAGTCAATCACCTCTGTATCCTATATTGGGAAACCCTAGCTTTCAACCAGGTATGGAAAAGGGAGCATTTAAAAAACTGGAGGAGAAGGGATACTCTCAGGTATTGCATTTTGTATATCGGGGGGACTGGCCAACAATGGTGGATTTGATGGAGACAGGGGGGCACTATGAATTGAATTTTTGGCAAGGGCTACAAATAAGTAACATTGGGACAACCAATAAACTACCAACGTCAATTGACCAAATTTGAAGTATATTGTGAGGAGAAAGAACCCCTCCACCGGGTGATCTCTAAAATGTATATGCTTTTGAACACCCCGATGGAGGAGATTGTGATGCCAACCATTAGTAAATGGGAAAGAGACTTGAATACGATTTTCACCCCAACCCAGCGCCAAAATATTATTTATTTGGCATTGAATTCGTCAATTAGTACGCGAATACAGGAATTAAATTACAAATTATTAACTCGATGGTATTTAGAAATGTGCACAATAGAAAAATTTGTTTAGTTTCGTTTTGTTTCTGTTCGTTTCCGTTGATTCGTAACGATTTGTAATTTCGTAAGTCGTCGGTGTTTGTATTCGTAACGATTCGTTAATTCGTAAGTCGTCGGTGTTCGTATTCGGACTCGTTCGTATTTTCGTAGAGTTATTTTTTTCGTTGATTCGTTTTTCCGTTAGTCTAATTTTCGTTTATTCGAAATTTGTATTTTCGTATTTTCGTTATATTTTGTATTCAGACGCATTCGTATTTTCGTAGATTTAGTTACATCCGTACTTTCGTAAGATTGATTTATTCGTACTTTCGTAACATTGTTTTCGTAGATTCGTAATCGGAGCATAATTCATAATTTTATGTAATGTGTATGCTATTATTACATTGTAAGAGACGCGGAAAATTACGAATCAACAAAAAAAAAAAAAAGTTACGAATGTACGAATTTTTTCGTTCAATCTATTCGAAGCACGTTAAGCAGCGCCATTGTAAGAGACACAGAAAATTACCAATCGACAAAAAAAAAGTTACGAATGTACGAATTTTTTCGTTCAATCCATTCGAAGCACGTTAAGCAGCGCCATTGTAAGAGACACGGAAAATTACGAATCAACAAAAAAAAAAAGTTACGAATGTACGAATTTTTTCATTCATTTCGATTTTCGTTGTTCCTGTTTTCGGTTTTCGGATTTTCATTCTTTCGTAGTTTCGTTGTTTCTAATTTAATTATTTCGTATTTTCGTTGTTTTTCATATTCGTTCATTTCGATAATTCGTTATTCGTTAGAATTTTTAGCGAATCATTCGTTCATTCGTACGATAACGAATGAACAAATATAACGAATTTGAACGGAAAACGAATTAAAACTAAACGAATTGCACATGTCTAATGGTATAACACCCCAACGAAGCTGAATAAATTTATGAGGGAAGTCTCAGATCGGTGTTGGCGTTGTAGAAGAGAAGAAGGAACCTTGTTACATATTTTTTGGGCTTGTCCTAAGATTAGGGCATATTGGTTGGAAGTTCAGGAACTCTCCCAAAAACTTACAGATATTTCAATACCGGATGACCCTGCCTTTTTTTTGCTCCACTGCTCACAGATCCCGGTGAAGGTATATAAAAGGTCTGTGCTTTGCCATTTGGTAAATGCTGCTAAGGCCTGTATTACTTTGTTCTGGAGGGGTATACCAGACCGCCATCCATAGCAAGATGGTTAAATAAGGTTAGAGAGATTGGAGCTATGGAAGACTTGGTCCATTCGGCACAAAATAGGAAAGAACAGTATGTTGAAACATGGTCAATATGGAACCGATTCGTACAGTCAGAAGAAGGGAAGAAAAAGATGGAAGAGAGAAGGGAGGAGTGAGGACGCTTGGTAAGGAAGAGTTTATAAAGATGTAGAACACCCACATCTCGCTGTAAGGGGGAGGTTTTTTTTTTTTTTTTTTTTGGAGGTTTTGCTTTAGGGGTTATGAGGTATATGGGGGAAAAAAATAAGGGAAGATTAGAGATTAAGATAAAATAACGAGAATAATGGTACTTGGATTTCAAGTGAGGTAAATTAAATGGGTAAAGATGATGTATGTTGGTGTAAAGATTGAGGCTTATCAAGCCAATATAAAATGTAATGAAGTACAATGATTGTTGAAATGTGGTTTGATTATGGAATGTCTATCACCCTTTATAAAAATAAAGAATTTAAAAAAAAAATATATATATAAATATATATATATATTTAACTTTTTGCTATAGTAAATATCCAAAAACAAAATGTAAAAAAAAAACACATTTCTTTCATCAATTTAGGCCAAAATGTATTCTTTGGTAAAAAAAATTGCAACGTATATATGGGTTGGTTTGCACAAAAGTTATCACGTCTACAAAATAAGGGATAGATTTATGGCATTTTTATTATTATTTTCTTTTTACTAGTAATGACAGCGATCAGCGATTTTTAGCAGGACTGCAACATTGTGGTGGACAGGTCGGACACTTTTGACCCTTTTTTAAGACCAGTGACATTTATACAGTGATCAGTGCTGTAAAAATGCACTGATTACTGTTTAAATGATGCTGGCAGGGAAGGGGTTAACATTAGGGGGCAATCAAGGGGTTAAATGTGTTCCCTAGGGATTTTTTTCTAACTGTGGGGGGAGGGGACTGACTGGAGAAGGAGAAAGATCGCTGTTCCTAATCACTAGGAAAAGCTGACCTCTCTCTCCTCCTCTGTCAGAACGGAGATCTGTTTGTTTACATTGACAGTTCCACGTTCTGGCTCTCTGTGGAGCGATTGTGGGTGGCCAGTCGACATTGCGGCTGCCGGCCACGCGCATCGGCTTTGGCGCCGCTGGATCTATTGCATGACATACAGCTATGGCGATTCGCGCAGAAGAGCTGACCTGCTGCCATCGGCAAGTGGTTAAGATCCGCATGTTTACAATGGCACGAGTGGTGTGGAGTGGTGTGGAAAGAAGCTAAGGGAATAGTAGGGTTTACTGATATTCCCCAGGAAATTCCCATCTGGAATAATCCTTTATTTGAACAGCTGAGAGGAAACCCTGGTGGAAGCTTCTGGAAACAGAAAGGTGAGGTTGTATTAGAGCAGTTGTGTGAACACGGAACTATGCGAACATTTGAATACCTGAATAAACAACATGATTTATTACATAAAATTTTTATAAATATTTAAAATTAAGACATGCCTTGCAGAAGTAATTTGGCAAGTAGAATCTTAAGATATCAAAATTCTGAAGTCACAGGGGCCGAAGGGACTGATATCAATATTGTACTCACTTCTATTACAAGATAAAATAGGCAGACAACCATCGAGACCGGGTTCACACCATGGCCGCATGCGGCTTCCAGCAGGGGTCCGGTGCGTCCCGGTTCACCGTTTCAGGTCCGATTTCAGTCCAAATTTTTGACTGAATTCGGACCTGAAATGAACCAAAAGATGCATAGGGCTCATGTGCAAATTCGCAGTTTAGCCACAGCGGAGATATGTGAACCGGCTCTATAGAGAGACGGTCAAAATCTCCTGCTATTGCAAATTGGATACGGGGAACTCCCATCCAATTCGCAATGGTGTGAACCCGGCCTCAAAGTAAGAGACAAATGGCAGGTTTTGATCCCAAAAATAACAGATAAGAAATGGGAGGAGATATGATCCTCGCACTTGTTGGTATCGCCAATAGATAATAACAAGATTACGCAATTGTATATAATGCACCAGATATATCTTAGCCCCATTAGACTATATAAAATGGGTAGAAGGCCAACATCAGAATGTTTGCGATGTCATCAAGATGAATTTCTGCCATTTGATTTGGTCATGTAGGGAGGTGATGGGATATTGAAGTCAAGAAAATTATCTGAAATGATTAAAAGACCGGTGCCTTGTACCCCTGAAGTTTGTGTGTTGGGGGTGTTGAATGACGAAGAATGGTCAGGACATGAAAGAGATCTTTTTGGAAAAAATAACTTTTTTAGGCTTGAAAGCAAATTGCTAAAAGATGGATGCCAGTTATAACTCCTTCTATCAGAGAATGGATGAATGCAGTTAATCATATCATAGCATATGAAAAGGTTATATATGAAAGTAGGGGAAACCTACAGAAATATCAGAAAATTTGGAGTAAATGGTGTAGTATGGAAGGGACTAGTGAGAGATAGAGTAGATGAACAGAATGATTAATGTAACAAATTGTAAATGTCATTTTTATTATTATGTATGTTTTTGATATGTAATAAAGAGTATGAGAAAGTAAAAAAAAAAAAAAAAGGAGGAAAGTAAAAATTTTCCAGGATCAACACAGTTTGGTAGAAACAACAACAGTCCAAAATTCAGAAACATAAGACACAGGTAGCTGCCTTAGCGCTAGTTTACACTTTGCTTCAAAACAAGGCTTTGGACAGGCTTTGTTAAAGCTCTCTGAATGCCAGTGAAAGCTCCTGTCACTAAATAAAATGGTTAGCTTACAGTCCTGTTAACAACTTGCTTTTGCTTAGTGCTTCAGTGGGGCTTTGATGAGGCCTCATGAGGCTTTGGTGGGGCTTTAATGTGCCTTTGGTGGGTCTTTGATGAGGCTTTGGTGGAGCTTCAATGAGCTTTTGGTGAGGCTTCGATGAGGCTTTGGTGAGACTTTGTGGGACTTCAATGAGGCTTCAGTGGGGCTTAAATCGAGCTTTGCCATAGACTTTTATGGAGGCTTTGAATATGCTTTGAAGCAGAAACTAAAGCGAAATGGGGTATCATTTTTGAAGCAATGCTGAAGCAAAGAACAGCAAAGCAAAAGCAAGGTGTAAACAGGACTGTAAGTAACCATTTTATCAGCAGGATATATAGCAGGAACTCAACATGTCCATTTTTCCTCCCTCACATAATGGTGGTCTGCCTTGTTTACATAAGTAGAACTGCCATTCTGCCTTTACCTCTGAACGATTGCAGGGTCCAATCACATCGCGCATGCCCCAGACCTTGTGCACAAAACCATGTCATTTTGCGCAGCTGGGCAGCCCTGCCGCAGTAAATATGCGGTGGGCGGTCCGGAAGTGGTTTAAAAATGTTTTAGAAACTCTCTTTGCCTCATTTAATAACCTTTTCAGATGCCCAGATCTCCTTGCCTCATTTATGAACCATCACAGAACAATTTCTCCATTTCAGTATTTAACTTCTACATTTCACTATTCCGATACTTCCTAATACAGCATGCTGCTCAGTTCTTCAAGCTGATCCAATCAAGAGCTTCTTACTCCATATGACTTTTCGAAAATTTCTTTCATCTCTGTATACTTACCCTCTCTGTTTAGATTCACTTAAGGTTGGTCAATGGTAGGAGCAGTGCAAACGTGACCTTCCCAATCTGGATAGAAAGGACTGGGAAGACTTGAAATTCCTCCAGGAATTAATTGATCCAGATTAAATTCTTAAATAGGATCTCTCCCCAAAGGTCTCCTAGCTGTCCTCATTGCCAGGTAGCCCCTGGAACATATTTGCACATGTTTTGGACTGACCCTACTGATATACACAATAGGGTATTTCATTTTTCATCTTTTCATGGAAAAAAATAAACTGTAAATTTTTTACACCCTGAGTCTGAGTGATGTAAAAGATATACCTTATTAAAATCAGGGGAAAATCGCATGTGCGTATTATATGCCGATCCCCACCGATCGCCGCCGAGCTACACATAGCGAGTGTACTTGGCTCTTTTCGGCTCTTCTCTGCCCCGCTCACAGTCACGCCCAGTCCCGCCATTGGACCTGTGTTATGTCCATCATGGACTGGGCGTGACTGTGAGTGGAGCCGAGAAGAGCCGAGTACATGTGTATCTTGGCTCCGCCCAGTCCCTGCTATCTTGGCGGTGTTCGCTCCGCTTCTGTCTGTCGGATACTGTCCTCGGCGGCGCCAATTTTAAATGGCGATGACACTGAAGGCAAAGGCTGCAAAAGGCTGCACTGGGGAAAGGCTGCACTGGGGCAAGGCTGCACTGGCACAAGGCTGCACTGGCACAAGGCTGCACTGGCAAGGCTGCACTGGCAAGGCTGCACTGGGACAAGGCTGCACTGGCAAGGCTGCAATGGACACTGATAAGGCTGCATTGATGGACATTTAAATAAAAGTTTTTTTCCCTTAAATTCCCTCCTAAACTTGGCGTGCGTGTTATACGCCGGCGCGTGTTATACGCTGATAAATACGGTATATGCTAAATTTTAAGAAGATTGGATAATAGTTAGAGGTTGCACATGTTGATCTGTTTTGTAAGTAAGCAAAAATATGATTTTTCAATGTTAATTCATTTTATTGGGAAAACTAGAAATCACAATCACAATCACTAGAAATCACAAACTTAAAATACTATTAAAACTATACACTAAGATTAATAGGTAATATGATAGGCAAAACATGTGTTATATTAATCAACTTTGAACTATGCAATCCCTTGTATTCTGTCACATCGTGGATCCCAAACAATTCAAAGAACGGCGTTGTTTTTTTATTACCAAAATGCTCAGGTCTTTTCCTTCAAAAAACATGTTTTTACCCTCTAATCGTTTCACTTCCTTTTTCTTTGCGGGTTTGGTTTCTAAATTTTTAGTCATATTTTCCTTAACCGTCTGAGTAATACGGTCGTCCAAAAAAAGCCAATCCTACATTTGTCTCTGACAGATACCAAAGGTGTCTCTTAGCAACAGTGAGAGAACATTTTTTGACGTCTGCCACTGGGTAAGCGCTCAAAAACTGTAGCATATCCAAATCATTCTTTGGAGTCCATCGACTTACAATTCCCTCATACCAAAAGCAAACATATTTGAGGCTGACAAAATGTGCAACCCGTTTCATTCTTTCCAATTGTCATTGAGGAATATTCAACTGTTTAGTGAAGAGGACAATTTTAAGTGCATATATTGCCTTTGTCATCCACCTTGCTTGATGCTGTGCCCCTGGGATCCAGAAACTGAAGTCGTTTTTAGACCAACCTCCTAGGTACAGGAGTGAGAGTTGTAATAACTCGTTGTAGTCTTCTCTTGGATGACTTCCATCTTTTAGGACATTTTGGATGTAGTTAACCATTTTCACTCGTTGTTCTTCTAGAAAGCCTTGAACGGGACTTTCTTTATCCAGCATTGTTGTATATGACTTCTTATCAAGTGAAGCCCACAGACTTTGCTTTGATAAAAGTGATCAATGTGTGCAACCCCTAAATATTATCCAATCTTCTTGAAATTTGGCAATTATATCTTTTTACATCACTGAGACTCAGGGTGTAAGCAAAGTCATATCAAAATCACATCTTTAGAAAAATGAAATACACAAAGAAGAGCAGAGACCTCATCACACTAAATTGCTAATTTCATAGTAAATGTATTATGATAAGAAAGAAATCCTTTATTGATGGGTCTCGCCCATACCACCCAAAGTGTCTTCGAGGGAACTGTCTGTTAATGATGCCTTGCCTATGTAGAAGTTGACCTACATAAATAGAAATTGAAAAAATAAAATAAAAATTAATTTGAAAAGATTTAGCTGCCTTGGATGGATCAGTAATGTGCCTACACATGCCTCTCCTGGTAAATTGGAGTCTCCTTGTCTCTTTCTTCCCCCTTCCTACCCTGCCCCCTTATTCCAACCTCCCTTGAACCATCCAGATTGTCTTACTTGCTATTTGGGGTGCATCACAAATGCTGTTTTTGTATACTTATAGCCATACCTTTAATATTGTTTGGTTGTTTATGTTACTTATGCCACATGTAATAATAAATAAATTCTGTATTAATAAAATAAAAATATAACACAAAAAAATCTTGATGGATTTTGGGATGCATCCCTCAGAAAACATGAGTTTTACTCAAAGCTTTTCTAATCTAATGGTCCTCTTTGGCATTTAAAAAGTACTATTTATCTAGTAAAAATGTTTTTATTTTATTTTTTTTATTTTTACTGTAAGAGATGCTGTATAGAATGATCACCCATCCACCCACTGAGTACAACATATTGCTCATCAACCATAAAGATCCAACATATATCAAAACCTACATCGGGGGTTCCTCTACTTGGTAGAAAAAGGAGAAAATCATTTGGTGAAAATATTTGAACAAGTATTATACATTGCTCATAAATCAAACTAAAACTGCATTTTTCAGATTTTTCTTTATTTGTCAGCTTTCAAAGAATCTGATCTGAGTATTTATAAATAAATTGTTCTAATGAATAGCCCTGTAGATGCATAATAATGGTAGACAGAGTTATTTTGGGGATAATCAAAGTGTATTGAAACTGCTACATTTGGTGTGTGGGGTTACAATGTCCCCGGGTCATGCAATTATAAGTACAAGTATGAGTCCCTGACATGTTTACATTTTATAAATTACTAAGATTTTTAAACAACTGAAAATGTCCCTGAAATACAAAAAGTGTCAACATTTACAATGATATTTTCATCATGATGCCTGGATCAACTTTAAGTGATAATAAGACCTCTGAAGTGCCTCCATAAGGTCCTTGTTCCTCAGGCTGTAGATGAGAGGATTCAGCAATGGGTTAATGAGGGAAGATATGACAGTAAACAGTTTGTTTAAATTGACCATATCATTGGAGGAAGGAACAAAGTAAATAAAAATGAAGGAGCCATAAAAGATGAAGACCACGGTGAGGTGTGATGTGCAGGTGGAGAATACTTTCCTCTTTCCAGTCTTGCTACGGACTCTAAGGATGGACCTGAAAATATAGACATAGGGAAGAAAGGTAAAAAGAAAGGCTCCCGATCCTGTACTACCACTTAATAAAGTGACGACCACCATGTTTATGAAGGGGTCAGTACATGTAATTTGATATAAGTGTGGAAGGTCACAAAAGAAGTTGTGGATGGAAGATGTTCTGCAGAAGGACAACCTGAGCAAAAATAAAGTATATACCAAAGAGATGGAATATCCTGCAACCCAGACCAGAAAAGCCATTTGAATACAGACTCTCCAAGACATAATTAGTTTGTAATGTAGGGGGTGGCAGATGGCAATGTAGCGGTCGTAAGACATAGCTGAGAGCAAGAAAACTTGTGAGCAAGCAAAGGAGAGGTAGAAAAATACTTGGGCTATACAGGCAGGAATGGATATTGATCGGCTTTTTGTGACCAAATCAAAGAGCATCCTTGGTGCCGTCACTGATGAATAGCACATGTCCAGAAATGCCAAGTTGGCAAGAAAAAAATACATTGGGTTGTGCAGATGGTAGTCAGTTAGGACCAAGAAAAAAATAAGAAGGTTTGTGATAAGAGTCATCAGATAAATCAGAAGGAAGAGCACAAATAGTCCATTCATGGTCTGTGGATGGTCTGATAGACCCACAAGAGTGAAAAAGGAAATCTCTGTCACATTCCCCATATTATTCTTTTTTTTTCTCTGTTTAAATTCATGGATAGATCTGAGGTTTAAAATGAAAACCTGTACAGTGTACCTACACATCACACTCAGGTTTACATGTGGGCATTTCTAGCAGCGAATGATTTATTCTTATATAAAATGTTGGCATTCCCCTCAGGACAGTCTGCTGTGCTTTAAGAACACAAAGCTGAAAGTCTCATAAAAGGTCTCCTAAGATGTAATTTATAACACCTTGGGAGCCCCTTTTCTATAATTGAGAACGGTCTTTAAAATTAGAATTTAGAATCCACTGAAAGTGTTTTTACCTTTTTGTCACCTATTTTATTTATTGGTTAGTGGACAGAGTGATATAAAACACTATAAAAGGAGCACTACTTTTCTTTTTGTCTCCATCATTTTGTAGCTAAATTTTATAAGGGTTATCGATTAAAAACGTAGTTGAATCCTAAAGCTGATAGTCAGTAAGGAAAGTAAATAACAACATTACAATGATTGGAAATTGAAGCAGGGATGACACTTCCAGATATATATTTCTATTATCTGGCAGGGCAGTTTAAACAGCTACAGACATGGGTAATAAAGTAAAGAGAAGGAGGAGTGGAAAAGTACCTATTGGAAATACTCCAGGTAGAGGATTTAGTGGTAGGATTGGAGGCACAAACAGCAAGGCTACCTAAAATTAACCACTTCAGACCCAGGAGGATTTACCTCCTTAATGACCAGGCCATATTCAGCGATACAGCACTGTTTCACTTTAACTGACAATTGCGCGGCCATGCGACGCTGAGCCCAAGTAAAATGTATGTCCTTTTTTCCCAATAATAGAGCTTTATTTTTCTGGTATTCGATCACCTCTGCGGTTTTAATTTTTTTGCACTATAAACAAAAAAAGAGCAAAAAAATAAAAAAAATTAAAATATATATATATATATTTTTTTTTTTTTTTACTTTCTGCTATAGTAATTATCCAAAAAAAAAAAAAAAGTATAGGCCAAAATGTATTCTTCTACATATTTTTGGTAAAAAAAAATTGCAATAAACGTATATATGGGTTGGTTTGCGCAAAAGTTATCGCGTCTACAAAATAGGGGATAGAGTTATGGAATTTTTATTATTATTTTCTTTTTACTAGTAATGACAGTGATCAGCGAATTTTAGCTGGACTGCGACATTGCGGCGGACAGTTCGGACACTTTTTTAAGACCAGTGACATTTATACAGTGATCCGTGCTGTAAAAATGCACTGATTACTGTTTAAATGACGCTGGCAGGGAAGGGGTTAACATTAGGGGGAAATCAAGAGGTCAAATGTGTTCCCTAGGGAGTTTTTTCTAACTGTTGAGATCGCTGTTCCTAATCACTAGGAATAGCTGTCCTCTCTCTCCTCCTCGGTCAGAGCGGAGATCTGTTTGTTTACATTGACAGATCCACGTTCTGGCTCTCTGTTGAGCGGCTGGTGGACATTGCGGCTGCTGGCCAGGCGCATCAGCTCTGGCACCGCGGGATCTATTGCATGACGTACAGCTATGGCGGTTCATGCAATAGAGCTGACCTGCTGCCGTATAACTGCAAAAGCTGGTCGGCAAGTGGTTAAAATCCCCATGTTTACAATGGCACTAGAGGTGTGGAGTGGTGTGGGAAGAAGCTAAGGGAATAGTAGGGTTTAGGGATATTCCCCAGAAAATTCCCATCTGGAATAATTCATCATTTGAACAGCTGAGAGGAAACCCTGGTGGAAGCTTCTGGAAACAGAAAGGTGAGGTTGTATTAGAGCAGTTGTATGAACACGGAACTATGCGAACATTTGAATACATGAAAAAACAACATGATTTATCACATAAACATTTTTATAAATAATTAAAATCAATACATGCCTTGCAGATGTAATTTGGCAGGTAGAATCTTAAGATATCAAAATCCCCCCTTATAAGAATTCTAAAGTCACAGGGGCCGAAGGGACTGATAGCAATATTGTACTGACTTCTAATACAAGCTAAAATAGGCAGACAACCATTGAGACTGGGTTCACACCATGGCCGCATGCGGCTCCCAGCAGGGGTCCCGGTTCACCGTTTCAGGTCCGTTTTCAGTCCAAATTTTTGACTAAATTCGGACCTGAAATGGACCAAAAGATGCATAGGGCTCATGTGCAAATTTGCAGTTTAGCCACAGCGGAGATATGTGAACCGGCTCCATAGAGAGACGGTCAAAATCTCCTGATATTGCACATTGGATCCGGGAACCCCCATCCAATTCGCAATGGTGTGAACACGGCCTCTTACGGCCTCTTACAAATGGCAACAAGGAGAGGTTTTGATCCCAGAAATAACAGATAAGAAATGGCAGGACATATGCTCCTCGCACTTGTTGGTATCACCAATAGATAATAACAAGATTAAGCAATTGTATATAATGCACCAGATATATCTTATCCCCATTAGACTATATAAAGCAGATTTCTGCAATTTGATTTGGTCATGTAGGGAGGTAATGGGATATTGGAGTCAAGTAATAAAAAAATTATCTGAAATGATTAAAAGACCGGTGCCTTGTACCCCTGAAGTATGTGAGTTGGGGGTGTTGAATGATGAAGAATGGTCAGGACATGAAAAAGATATTTTTGCAAAAAAACACTTTTTAAGGCTTGAAAGCAAATTGCTAAAAGATGGATGCCAGTTATAACTCCTTCTATCAGAGAATCGATGAATGCAGCAAATCATATCATAGCATATGAAAAAGTTATATATGAAAGTAGGGGAAACCTACAGAAAGATCAGAAAATTTGGAGTAAATGGGACTAGTGAGCGATAGAGTAGATGAACAGAATGATTAATGTAGAAAATTGTAAATTAAATTTTTATTATTATGTATGTTTTTGATATGTAATAAAGAGTATGAGAAAGTAAAAAAAAAAAGAAGGAAAGTAAAAATTTTCCAGGATCAACACAGTTTGGTAGAAACAACAACAGTCCAAAATTCAGAAACATAAGACACAGGTAGCTGTCTTAGGGCTAGTTTACACTTTGCTTCAAAACAAGGCTTCGGACAGGCTTTGTTAAAGCTCTCTGAACGCCAGTCAAAACTCCTGTCACTAAATTAAATGGTTAGCTTACAGTCCTGTTTACACCTTGCTTTTGCTTGGTGCTTCAGTGGGGCTTTGATGAGGCATCCATGAGGCTTTGGTGGTGCTTTGATGAGGCTTTGGTGGGGCTTCGATGAGCCTTTGGTGGAGCTTCAATGAGCCTTTGGTGAGACTTCGATGAGGCTTTGGTGAGGCTTTGTGCGGCTTCAAAGAGGCTTCAGTGGGGCTTCAATCAAGATTTGCCATATACTTTTATGGAGGCTTTGAAGATGCTTTGAAGCCTAACTAAAGCGACATAGGATATAATTTTGAAGCATAGCCGAAGCAAAGCACAGAAAAGCAAAAGCAAGGTGTAAACAGGACTGTAAGCTAACCATTTTATCAGCAGGAAATATAGCAGGAACACATGATCTCCATTTTTCATCCGTCACACAATGGTCTGCCTTGGTAATATAAGAAGAACCGCCATTCTGCCTTTACCTCTGAACGATTGCGGAGTCCAGTCACAGGGGGAGTGGGTCTGCGGCGCTGCACATGCCTCAGACGTCGTGCAAGAAATCATGTAACGGAATGTAATTTCACGCATCCGGGCAACCCTGCCGCAGTATATATGCGGTGGGCGGTCCGGAAGTGGTTTAAAAATGTTTTAGGATGTCCCTGTTTTAGGATGTCCCGGGAAACTCTCCTTGCCTCATTTAATAACCTTTCCAGATGCCCAAATGTCCTTGGCTCATTTATGAACCATCACAGAACAATCTTTACATTTCAGTATTTACTTCTACATTTCACTTACCTAGTCGGATGTTATTCCGATACTTCCTAATACAGCATGCTGCTCAGTTATTCAAGTTGATCCAATCAAGAGCTTCTTACTCCATATGATTTTTCGAAAATTTCTTTCATCTCTGTATACTTACCCTCTCTGTTTAGATTCACCTAAGATTGGTCAATGGTAGGAGCAGTGCAAACCTGACCTTGCCAATCTGGATAGAAAGGACCGGGAAAACTTGAAATTCCTCCAGGAATTAATTGATCCAGATTAAATTCTTACATAGGATCTCTCCCCAAAGGTGTCCTAGCTGTTGTCGTTGTCAGGTAGCCTCTGGAACATATTTGCACATGTTTTGGACTTGCACATAATTGCATCACTATTGGACAGCAGTATATGGTACTATAAATACTCACTTGCAACTGACCCTACTGATATCTCCTGCGTTGGCCCATCTGAGCATACACAAGGATGAGCAGAGACCCCATCACACTAAATTGCTCATTTCAAAGTTAATGAATTATGATAAGAAAGAAATCCTTTATTGATGGGTCTCTGTAAAAATAGCTTAATATTGCAAAAGCTTTAAGATGATGATTGGGAGAAAAAATTCTTAATTATGTCTGAGTCAGCTTAAATCAAACTGTGTGATTTATTGTACACACAAAAATAGGAAAATAAGTACAATAGTTGTACATTAATACAAAATAAATGTAGCTTCAGATAAGTTCAAAGATATGAAATAAAGTTGCTTCTAAGTAAAGTTAAATACATGTTCTCCAAGTCTTCTTGGATTTTAAAGATGGCCGATAAAGATCTCCATCAAACAGCTTCTAGAAATTGAGAACTTATTTCAAATGTCACCATCTGTAAACCATTAGCTCAATAGACTCACATTCACACTAATAAAGGAGAACTCGGCAGATATATATATATATATATATATATATATATATATATATATATATATATATATATATATATATATATATATATATATATATATATATATATATATATATATATATATATATATATATATATATATAGTTTTTTAAAACCAAATTCAATTTTGAATATTAAGTATATAACATTCCCCTCTGAAATATGGATAATAACCATATTTCATATTCTAATCTTCCATATGTCATACATGTCACAAAGACTATGTCTTTGATCTAATATTTCCAGATTTATTTTCATTTGTAACTGAGTTTGCAACCTCAAAACCCATTTTTCTTTTAAGCTTATTTTGCAATAAATCATCTCCTGATTTCATTTCCAATTTTATAATATATTTTTTTCATTCTAAACATTAAACATAACTGGAATATAATGACTAACATAATAATAATAATAAAAAGAATAACTATAGGATGTGATAAAATATTTCCTGCTGCTGAAGTTATTGAAGTTTTTCCCCAAATTGATACACTATTACTGAATTTTTTCCACCAATTATTTCCTGAAAATTCAAACCATTGATGAGATATTTCTTGCAAATAACCTTGTTCATGTTTAAACAATATTTCGGCATTCTGAAGTTCCTTAGCCAAAGCTATCAATAAACCTTTATCCTTTTAAATTACATTTGCCCATTTGTTCCCATGAAAATTCATCTATCTGGGATATATTATATTGTGTGGGAAGAGCACTTATATTTTTCATAAGCATATTTGTTAAATTTATTCTCAACCCATTAACATTTATAGCTACCATGTCTCCTTCTATACAATACAAGCCTTGGTTTAGGTTTTCTGTATTTGTACAAGAAGAGAAAAAAAGTTTTAACCCTTTTTGTATCTGACATGATCTGAAAACCAACCTTCTTTTTATCTGCAAGAGTAATTAATTCGGAAATAGTTTCAACTTTTTCTATTCTTGCTGAACATAATGTATGATTATGATAACTAGAATGAAATATACTTTTGTCTTGATTAGGTAAACAGGTACATTTAGACTGGAATTGTAAACATGATGACAGATCTAATTGTTCTAATTCAGAATTTTCATTGTTAAATGAAAAATCTGTATACTGTAATTTATAGTATAATAATTGTGTATTGCTGACAAGTAATCCCAAGACAGTGATTGGAACCAAAATGAGTTCTTTCCCGGCTATTGGAATCATAGAAGAACTATAACATACATCCTGATTGCATCCTATCCATTTATTTGTATGGTTTATAGCATCGACATATTAGACATGTGCACACTGAAATATTTCATTTCAGAATTTAGTTTTTATTTATTTTGTTTCATTAATAAAAAATGCATTCGTCTGAACATCCAAAATAATTAAGGTTGAATCTGTCATTGAAGGCTTATGGTGTCTGTTGAATGTTCTAAGAAGATTCAACGGAGCAGCTAAACTGTACAACGCCACAATCGTACATTTCCGGTCGAATGTTCTGCTTACAAGCTATAGTAGAATTCTAATGTTGTATGACACTGTTAATAATTATATTTATTAATTATTATTACTAGTCAACCAACATTAGAATTATTCTATAGCCTATGGGCGGAGCATTTGACCATAAATGTCCGCTCGCGGCGACTGCTTCGTCGAATCTTCATGTCAAATCTTTTCTCTCTATGTCGAATAATCTTGGACTGATAGAGTTAGGTTAGGCACATTCAAAACCTTTTTTGCTATTGTCTCTATAATATCGAATCTTTTCTTTCTCTGTCAAATCTTTTCTCTCTATGTAGAATAATCTTGAACTAATAGAGCTAAGGTTAGGCACATTCGACCATATGTCAAATCTCCTATCTATATCGAACTGTTGCAATGAAAGTAAAGCATTTGTTTATGTCGCATCTTTCGGTTTTCGGATTCTGGACATTCGTTATGGTTTGTTAGAACCATAACGAAAATACCCGAAATTCGGACGAAAATGCATTCGGACGAAAACGAATGCACATGTCTAATACATATTCTCTGGGTAAATTCTGTAAAAATGCCAAGAGGAGTTATTCCACTCTGAAATGCTTGTGCAATTATTTTAAAATTAGTGGAATATTCAGTCTGGATCTCTAAGCATGCTCTGGCTATATGAGAATGTTGTTCACTTGTCATTAAATTAGGAGTAATATTTTGAAGATGTAAAATAGATAGACCCATTATATTAGCTTTTTTAATAACCATATTTTCTAATATTTAATTGAAATGTCTTTGTATTTTAATACATTTACTCCCCACTAAACCAGCTGTTTCAAGATCAGACTTTAACGTATTGATATCCATACTGTTTGTTATACTCCCAATTGTGACAATCCCTCCTAAAAATACCTTCAGCAATACCACGCTTATTTCTGTTATGATTTTTACTATTAATTCCAAACCATCTATCAATACCCAATTCCATATTAATCAAATGTCCTTGACATTGTGGAAACCTTGTAGAAATTTTCCATTCTGAAACATTAAAGTTCCACAATATAATAACAAACTTTCCCTCTCTCAAAAGAGTTTTGGATTGGAAATTATTAATCTGAAATTGATTTGCAGGAACGCTTTTCTTATTAATACATGGAGTTTTCCTTGGAGACATTACAACAACACTTGCCTTATAACATTTCCCCCCGGATAATTTCCTATTGATATGCAACATTCATATATACCAGTATCATTCATTTGTTGATAAACAAATGTATCATTGATCCAATTCACACTACCAAAAATTCCTTTATGAATTATAATAGTAGAACTCTAAAGAAAGCTACCCAAAAATTCACCATTCCTTTTCCAAGTTAACAATGAATTTTGAGGTAAATATATTTCTGTAATACATATAAAATGCAAACTATCTTTGTCTTTAATGGTTTTTAAAGATTGTGGAAATATTTTAATTTCTGGAACAATCATATTGACCACAGAAATACAAATGTTAACCCTTATTTGAGCTAATTTTCTTTTAACTTTAAAATCCCATGTTCTTACAACGCCCCCTTTTTCATCTCCAATTATATTTAAATGTTCTGGATCTAATATTTTTTACAAAACATTAAAGAGGTAATAAAATTGATCTAAAGGATAAAGTATTTTCCCAGATCTTGACAGTATTAGTAACATCTCCAGACCAAATTGTTGAATCATTACCTTTTAAATATATAGACCAGAAACTCCTTACCAATATATTACATTCAAAAGTTCCGTTTCTGTTGTTTAATCTATAAGATCTTTACAAAATTTGTTTTGGATTCTATTTTAACTTTGATTTCAATATTATTGCTATGAATGAAATACAATTGCATACAGCAATCATATCCCTGTCCTACGCATACATATCCATATAAAACTTCAGCTGTATTAATATCAACATATCTAAAATTATGATTTTTGTAATTTGCATTAATATCAATATCTTTATCATTTTTATAATTTTTATCCTCCGTATTGATATCAGTGTTTTTATAATTTTGTTCATCTGTATTAATATCAATGTCTTTATCAGTTTTGTAATCTATATTGATATCAATGTTTACATCTCTTTTGTTTCTCAATAATGTAATGTCTTTATTGTGTAAATCTTCAATCCTGTTCACCTCTGCAGAGCTGGAACATTTTGGGATATATTTTAAATTGATATAAATTGTCACTAGAGAAAAGATGAAGCCTGTGATGATGATAAGTCTTCTCTCTTTGAAACTTTTCTTGTGTTGTGCTGAAATCTTTCCTTCTTTTTGGAAACCATGATTTCTCCAGGTTAGATTTTCATAATTATTTTCTAGGA
The DNA here is from genome assembly GCA_028564925.1 of Lithobates sylvaticus. Taxonomy (NCBI): domain Eukaryota; kingdom Metazoa; phylum Chordata; class Amphibia; order Anura; family Ranidae; genus Lithobates; species Lithobates sylvaticus. The sequence continues at coordinate 5,151,444 of CM053032.1, read as the reverse complement.
AAAATAAAAGCAGCATCATTTATCTGGGAACATAAAGTTTGCATTGGTCCGTGTGTACCCAATTTTTTTGTTGCCTACGTGCATTTTTCACTGAATTAAGAGGTACCTGTACCATTACCACTTGAACATCCAAGATGTCAAATGGACCTTCCAAATTACTTTTCCACGGTCCACTTTTCCTGAAACTCTTTATCATGAGTTGACCCCCTTTCTCAAACTTAGAAATGTGTGGAGGGACCATTTTTTGCATACAGGTAGCTGCATGTGGCAAAATACTGTTCAGATTGTCCTGTAACATCTGCAACCATTTTTACTTCTCTATTGCCTCTCTTTGTGGTGTAGACAAAAGAGGTTCATTGGGAAACACAAGTGGCATCTTACTTCCTGTCATTAATTCAAAAGGAGAATACTTTGTAGCAGCAGAAATTGTGCTTCACTCATTAAAATGAATGGAACAACACCAACCCAAGTATTTCCTCTGTCTAACAACTTTTTTGCAATTTTGGATTTGATAGTCCTATTCATTCTCTCCACAATACCTGCAGACTGTGGATGATATGGTACATGACATCTCTGTTCTATTCCCAAGATTTTACACATTGCCTGCATAATTTTACCTGTAAAATGGGATCCTCTGTCACTAATGAGGTTTGCTGGATTACCCCCAAACTGGAAAAACATGATTAATCAACATCCTAGCAGTTGTTAAAGCATCATCTTTGCGTACTGGAAGAATCTCGATCCACTTTGAAACACTGTCAACTTAAACTAATGCAAATCTGAATCCATTTTTTCCTGATGGTAATGGCCCTATATATAATCTATTTGTATAGAAGATCAAGGAAAACAAAGACCCCATGGACCCCACCAACCATCCTTGGACAGACCATCCTCCCAAGCACCAAAGCCAAAAGCCTCGGAGTCATCTTTGATTCAGAGATGACCATGAATGCACAAATAGGATCAGTAATCAGCGGATCCCATCATCTCCTCCGCATGCTTCGCAGACTTATCCCATTCATCCCAGAAAAGGAGAAAGCAGTAGTAGTGGGAACAATCATCAATTCGCGTCTCGACTATGCAAACTCCCTCTACATAGGATTACCGGATTACCAGATTGCACGCCTACAAGTCATCCAAAATGCAGCAGCAAGATTAGTCACCGGAAAGAAACCCTGGGAATCCATCTCCCCATCCCTAAGGTCTCTTCATTGGCTCACGGTAAAAGATAGGATCACATTCAAGACCCTCTGCCTCACCCACAAATGTACAAAAGGAAACGCTCTACAATACCTTTGTGAGGAAATAGAAAAATACATACCGAAACGCAGACTTCGATCGACAAACCAAAACCGCCTACTCATCCCCAAAGCCCGCTACAAATCAAAGGGAGAAAGAAGATTCGCAGTACAGGGACCTCGGCTATGGAATGCTCTACCAAACAACATCCGCTTGGAAGAAAACCATCAGGCCTTCAGGAAAAAACTCAAGACCCACCTCTTCTAATATAGCAGGACAACAAGGGCAGACAAGGGCCTTGAGGCGATTCAGTTCGCATTTGAAGCGCTATACAAATCATTCATTCATTTAAGGTCCATCTGGTGGAGGAATTCTTTGTAAAGGAGGTTTCTGACCCTTTGGTCTAGGATTCACTTGTGCACAAATTAGACAGGATTTAATTACACTGTCTACTGTCTCTTCCATTTTGTCCCAATAGAATTTCTCTTTAAGAATTTCAAGCAATTTTCGCTTACCAATGGGACCTAAACTGTCATGGTTGAATTTAGTGAATTCCACCTGTAGGTGTTGTGGTATAACTGGATAACCCATTTAAGTCATGGCACAAGATCCCCTTTTCACAAACAAAGGAAGATCTTATGTCACCAGGAGAAGAAGAAAAAAGTGACGTGTCCCTCTTTTGTTCCTCTGAAAAAGAAGGAATCTGTGTGTTTGTTTTAACATTAATTGAAAGCATTTCAGGTTGAATTACTAATTATCCATGCAAAGTTGCTTCCTTTGCTAATGTGTCTGCTGTTCTATTGCCTACAGATAACTCACTATTATCTTTTTTATGTGATGGAATTTTTCCAATAGCATATGCAAGAGAAATACTCTCTGCAAGGTCAAAACTGATTCTAATGTCTCTTTCTGCACAAGAGCCTTCTTTGACGAATGTACAAAACCTCTACGTTTCCAAATAGGTAGGTAATCAGTAAGAGAACGAACAACATATAAACTATCACTATAAATCACCAGTGAGCCTCTATTCTCTTCCTTGTCAATTGTCAGTACTGTTTTTACTGCTTCAAGTTCTGCTCTTTGAGCTGAAAAATGTCCTGGCAACTTGTGTTGTATGGCAAGAATACACTTTGGATACCAAATTGAATACCCACTGTAATAATTACCTGACATACAATATCTGGAACCATCAACAAATACAGGTTCATCAATTTTCTCTGCCTCTCTATGAAAGAGAGGAGAGTGTGTTTCATGGACTTCACTCAAACATTCATGTTCTATCCCATTTTTTTCCATCAACTGAGGAAGGATATACTTGGCATTGTGTTCAATCTGTATTTGTTTAGGTGACAGAGCCAACAACCATTGAGAAAATCTTTGGTTGGAGACTCCAGGAACATTTTCCTCAAAAAGAAACTTCAAGATACTATGTGGGGTTTGTAAAATGATTTTGTTAAATCCTACAATATGCTCTGTTGCTTTTACTGCATAATGCACACCCACTAATTGTCGAACACATTTGTCTAATCCCCTCTCTACTGCAGTAATTAAACGTGAAACATACACAAGAATTCTCCAATATTATCCCTGTTTCTGAAGCAAAACAGCTGAGATGGCAATCTCTGAAGCATGCACTTGCAAAGCAAATGGTGCCTGTTTATCCACTGTCGCTAATGCAGGGGCTGACTGCAAATCATTTTTCAACATTTCAAAAGCTTTTTACTGGACTTCTGTCCAGGGACCAAATTCATTATCCTCTGTATGTTTTAACAAGTCATATAGCGGTTTCGCCTTCTATGCAAATGACTCGATAAAATCTCTGGAAAAATTTACCAAACCCAAAAATGTTCTCAATGCTTTAAATGTTGTTGGTACAGGTAAACATGCAATAGCCTCTATACATTCCTGTAAAGGCTGCTTCTTCCCTGGACCAATAAAAATTCCTATAAATGTTACCTCTCTTTTCATGAGCTGAACTTTGTGTGTATTCAACTTGAGACCTTCTTCTTGCAGAAGTGTCAACAATTCTGCCAGGAGAGTCAAATGCTCCTCCTCATTTTCACTTGAAATAAGTATGTCATCTACATACTGAATTAAACAATCGGGTCTAGAGAACCTTGATAAAACATTTGCCAACGCCTGATGAAATATAGATGGCGAATTGTAATAGCCTTGCGGAAGTCTATTAAAACATTTTTGGAAACAAATGAAAATTTATATTGACAGCTTTTGGCCAAAGGAATGCTAAAAAATCAGTTTGCAATGTCTAGTACAGAATTTTTTTTTGCGTTAGCGTTTAATTGCGACATGATATCTGGTGTTTCCGCTACAATAGGTGAACAGCATGGTATGTATTTGTTTAGCATTCTTAAAAAAAAAAAATCAAAAGTCTGTATGCACTAGGGTCATCTCATTTAGCCACAACCCATAAAGGATTATTTGTCACAGAATTTGCTTTCCTGATGATACACTGTTCCAAAAACTCTTGAATGATCATTGAGACAGGTTCATCAGAATCTGGTGGTAATTTGTATGGCTTCACAAATGGATGATCCTTGCCCTCAATGTTAACAACAATATCTTTAAATAGACCAACCTCGTTTTTTTTCTGACTCCAACGTTTTTTGTGTGACTGTACCACTTGTTTTAACTTCAAAATTATCTCCTGTATAAGGCCATTTGTAATCAGTGTCAACTGCTTCTGTCAAACAGATGCTTCCCACTTCTGAATAATTGGCTGAATCAATTAACACAGGCTTACGATTAGCTGAACCTTTCCAAATAACTCCATTGCCTAAATCAATAATCTACCCCCTAATGATATTTTCCCTTACATAACCATATATTCCCTTAGATATCCCTTACAGTAATGTCTGTCTCCCACTGTTGTCACTGGTTGAATGTGCATTCATATTTAGACCAATCTCTCTTAGCTCTTTCCTCAGAGGAGCGTAAGGAGAAACCATTTTAACTTCTTCTGCTGAAAGTGGGGCAAAAGGTTTAGTGGATATCAATCCATTTTCTTTCCCAATGTTTTTCAACTCAATATGTTTTAAATACTTCCTACACTGAGATTTATAATGGCCGAACTTTTGACAAAAAAACAAGTAATTGTCCTTTTATGATCAAACTGTCTTACCCTGTCGTTCTTGAAAGTGGCAGCATCACCTGCTTTAACATTAGTCTGAATGTCTCTGTCAACTTTGCTTTTCTGACTGACAGAAATCTTGGATTTTAAATTACTCCGCTTTAATTGTCTTCTTACAAGATCTATGACTGAAGTTGCTTCATCCAGAGTTTCTTTTTGACTAGCTAATGCCATTGATGCAGGATCTAAATATATACATTTTCGAACAAATGCCCTTATTAATGCAGAATTCTCATCTTACACTGCATATACCATGTTGAATGCCTTTGCAAATGTTTCACTAAAATGAAACGGATCATCATTTATTGAAACTCTTAAAGAGTCCAATATTTCAGCTGTTGGAGTTTTCTCTCCCGTAATGCACAGTAATAACTGACGCAATCTTTTAGATGCATCACTATGAACTTCAACTCCATAATTATCAAGATAGGATGATTTGATTAAACGTCTTGCTATATAATTAGGGACCCATAAACAGAAAATTGTATTATTTTGCTCATCACTCAAATTGAAACGATCACAAAAACTTTCAAAGATACGTTGTAAAACGCATCTGCTCTAGAATCATAATGCGGGATATCTTTCAAAACTTTCATCAACTGATCATGTATTTGCAACTTAAGCTTAGACGCTCTATATAATAACTTCTGCTTTCTCAAATCTGCTTCACTTGGTTTGTCCTCTTCCATTGAAATATCGGGAATAAACGACATCTTTCCTGCGTCTGACGATTTCTTACTTCTTCTCGTTGTAATTACCAAAATACTTTTGTTTTTTGAAATTTTAACATTTTGCTGTTCCATTTCATTCTCTAAATGCTCAATATAGGTACAAAAATGTCATAGTTTGAACAACTGGGTTTAATAAATACATTCTCATGTGTTTGTGTAATTTCTGTTACACTTTGACTTCCTGACTTATTCACTACACAAATCCTTTGTTTTTCTGGCATATCAAAAACCATTGAATTAAAAACCGTAACTAACTTCATGACATTGCGTAATTCTTTCTTTGTTTTAGCTAATGTGAAACTAACCTTATCAATTTCAGTATTTGCCTGAAAACATTGCTGAAACATATATTTCCACAAACCAGCATCTGATACATGATTGGCTAAACCTTCAAACTCCAAATTACTTCCATTAGCTAAGCAATCTACAAAATCCATAGTTTTCTACTCACCGAATATAAAACTGTTTCCGTTTTGCACTGAACTCGATTAACCGTCAAGACTTCTGAATTCCACTTGAAATTCTCAGGTCTTCACAATCATCAATCGATTTTTCCTCTAGGTTCGTTCAATATTTGCAAAGTTAATTTCTGTTCATCACCTTCTCCCGTCTGATCAAAGGAAGGAAGTGGAAAAAAAACTTCCGCCAAGTTGATAATGGCTGGCCAATGTAAGAATAGCTTAATATTGCAAAAGCTTTGAAATGATGATTGTGAGACAAATTTCTTAATTATGTCTGGGTCAGCTTAAATCAAACTGTGTGATTTATTGTACACACAAAAATAGGAAAATAAGTACAATAGTTATAAATTAATACAAAATAAATGTAGCTTCAGATAAGTTCAATACCCCTAGGGGATGCTTAGGGTAAAGATAGACACTGATGAGGTATATGCAATTCAAAAAGTGTGTGGATTTATTGAAAGAGACGCATATCAATGCATATAATATAAAATACAAAATGTTCAAATGTCACAGCATACAAAATAGCATATATAGTTTTTTAACATGTCGCAGCAAGAACATAAAAATGTTGAGACAGGGAAAACTTGCTTTATGTGTATATATTCAGGAAAACGCCCACATGTTTCGGACTTTAGTCCTTTTTCAAGGCAGTTTAATATCCTTTTGTTTCACATCTATAATGTGTGAATAAATCAAAGATTAGTACATAGAGTTTACAACAAAAGATACTGTTTGTTTTTTTGCCATATAGAGCGGTATAATGTATCAAATGGTCAACAATTCTTCCCCCAACACTACGTTAATTGTCGATCCATTGGCATAGTGTACCTACTTGAATGTGAATGCGGATGTTTCTATGTGGGAAAGACAAAATTACCTTTTTGGAAACGTATATATGGCCATATCTGCAGTGTCAACCAGAGAGACCCTGATTTGCCCCTGGGACGACACTGCAGGACTGTCCATCATGATTCTACTCCAAAAATTTTGTTTAAAGCTTTGGATCACATTCCACCCCCCGAATCAAGGTGGTGATTACAACAAAGCTTTACTACAAAGCGAACTTAGATGGATTTTCCATTTAAATGCGACCTTACCTCCCGGCCTCAATGAGGCCTTTAACTTCAAACCATACCTCGAAGGATTCCAATCTGGAGTCTGCGAACTAGACCTTTGACTTTTTTTTCCCACATGCAAACATCCGACATACCCATGCATCTGTACTATTACTTATAAATACCCTTATATGCTTAATGATGTGTTATTCACTATCATTCCCATTGTTCATGCTTCATGTATGTGCCCAAACATAAACAGGCTTCAAAACCTCAGTTTGACATTGTTGTCTTAGTACAAAGTGTTGCAACAGTGTTTGTGTACCATATGCATGTTTGTTTGCCTTATACTATGTATGCACCAGATAACCAACCTTTTATAGACTACATCCCTTTTTAAAATACTATTGATACTGGCTGCGATCACCCAGGTATGCTGCCCAGCGCGGGTAAGACAGTGCGCATGCGCCAAATCTGCAGTGCGCATGCGCCGTCCTCTGTTCCCACTAGGCATCTTCGACCTTCATGCCTTCCTGTTTGCGCTCCAGCTTGGAGCGCAGGCGGACCGGCGGAAACCATTACCCGCGTCGGTGACGTCACGACGCTGTACGCGACTCCTCCCATCATGGGCGTGCTCGCGCCCAGCACCGCCTTGTCAGAGGTCCTATGGGGAATACTTACAGCGCTATCTGGCGCTCCTCTTTTTACATCTAGCCAATCCCCAATCAGCCACTTCTACGCAACACAGGCATACATACACAGCTGATTGTAATTACTTCACTGCATTTAAACTGCCCGTCATGGAGGGCTTACACATGCTGTCTACTCTCTGGCGTTCACTGACAACTCCCCCCAGACATCTTGAGACTCAGGTAACAAACTCCTATGCCATTCTTTCCATCTCTTTGGCCGCTCATGCCATGCTGTCAGTTATTTACAAATTTATATCTCTTACTCTATTATAGCTTTGCATACTGCTTGGCTATACGTCTACAAGACACGGGCTCACAGCCTCTCTCTTGTCCAGGACCTTGCAACTGCCTGAACCCATTGCAGCCTGTTGTCCAGCTTTATGGAAATACCTATTTTGCTTTTATCTTGCACAGAGACTATTCCAGTGCATATCCCTGCCACACAAGCCAATACTTTGGCCCCCCACCTTCTCTGGCATCTTGTCAAACAAACATTGCATGTGAGTACTACATCTACAATATTACTACATTATACCGCTCTATATGGCAAAAAACAAACAGTATCTTTTGTTGTAAACTCTATGTACTAATCTTTGATTTATTCACACATTATAGATGTGAAACAAAAGGATATTAAACTGCCTTGAAAAAGGACTAAAGTCCGAAACATGTGGGCATTTTCCTGAATATATACGCATAAAGCAAGTTTTCCCTGTCTCAACATTTTTATGTTCATGCTGCGACATGTTAAAAAACTATATATGCTATTTTGTATGCTGTGACATTTGAACATTTTGTATTGTATATTATATGCATTGATATGCGTCTCTTTCAATAAATCCACACACTTTTTGAATTGCATATACCTCATCAGTGTCTATCTTTACCCTAAGCATCCCCTAGGGGTATTGGGCTGTGTTCATGCACACAAGGCCTACAAAATTTAGCTTTATTCATCACACTGGGATGCGATAGACCACCTATACTCTACCAAATCCTGCCCAACAACTTCCTTTTAAGTTTAAAGATATGAAATAAAGTTGCTTCTAAGTAAAGTTAAATACATGTGCTCCTGGTCTTCTTGGATTGTAAAGATGGCAGATTAACCCTTTGTATGCTAAAGAGCAGCGGAAGAAAGTCTGTGTGCTTTTGAAGATGGATGAAAGGAGAAAGAGACTCCCTGGCTTCCAGCTAAAGCTTTTTAGAAACTTTAGCATTATTTGTTTGAAAAATGCGCCCAAAAATATCCACACCCTGAATACTCCTACTCCTCCCTTCCAAGGGTGGGGGTCAAGAGAGTAGAAATATGAGACCAACATCTGGCTTAACTTTAAACACAGGAAATGGGTGAGGGGCAGCCAGACTGCCTTAGAATGCATCTTTCAAAAAAAAAATATCAGTTACATAGAAAAACCTTTTAAAAACATATATAAGATTTATAATCTCCATCAAATGTCTCAACAGCTTCTAGAAATTGAGAAATTAGTTCAAATGTCACCACCTGTAAACCATTAGCTCAATAGACTCACATTCACACTAATAAAGGAGAACTCTGCAGAGATATATATTTTTTTAAAACCTAATTAAATTTTAAATATTAAGAATATAACGGTCTCACCCTTACCACCCAAAGTGTCTTTGAGGGAACTGTCTGTTAATGATGCCTTGCCTATGTAGAAGCTGACCTACATAAATAGAAATTTAAAAAAAATGTGAAAAGATTTAGCTGCCTTGGATGGATCAGTAATGTGCCTACACTTGACTCTCCTGGTAAATTGGAGTCTCCTTCTTCCCCCTTCCTACCCTGCCCCCTTCTTTCTTCCTCCTTCTTCTTGTCCCTTATTCCAACCTCCCTTATCTGCTGATTTATCTGAAATGAACCATCCAGATTGGCTTACTTGCTATTTGGGGTGCATCACAAATGTTGTTTTTGTATACTTATAGCCATACATGTAATATTGTTTGGTTGTTTATGTTACTTATGCCACATGTAATAATAAATAAATCCTAATGTATAAATAAAATAAAAAATTTACACACAAAAAAAGGAAAAGGTGCTAAACTTTGATGGATTTGGGGATGCAATCCTCAGGAAACATGAGATTTACAAAAAGCTTTTCTAATTTAATGGTCTTCTTTGGCATTTAAATAGTCCTATTAATTTAGTAATAATGGGTTTCTTTTTCTTTTTCGACTGTAGGAGATGCTGTATAGAATTATCACCCATACACCCACTGAGTACAATATATTGCTTATCAACCATAAAGATCCAACGTATACCAAAACCTACATCGGGGGTTCCTGTACTTGGGAGAAAAAGGAGAAAATTATTTGGTGAAAATATTTGAACAAGTATTATACATTGCTCATAAATCAAACTAAAACTGCATTTTTTCCTGATTTTTCTCTATTATCTATTTCTGGATCAACTTTAAGTGATAATAAGACCTCATAAGTGCCTCCATAAGTTCCTTGTTCCTCAGGCTGTAGATCAGAGGATTCAGCAATGGGTTGATGAGGGAAGATATGACTGAAAACAGTTTGTTTAAATTGACCATATCACTAGAAGTGGGAACCAAGTAAATAAAAATTAAAGATCCATAAAAGATGAAGACCACTGTGAGGTGTGATGTGCAGGTGTAGAATGCTTTCTTCTTTCCAGTCTTGCTACGGATTCTAAGGATGGTACTGAAGATAAAGACATAGGGAAGAAATGTCAAAAGAAAGACTACCAATAAAATACTACCACTTAATAAAAATATGGTCATTATGTTTATGAAGGGGTCGGTACATGTAATTTGATATAAGTGTGGAAGGTCACAAAAGAAGTTATGGATGGAAGTTGTTCTGTAGAAGGACAACCTGAGCAAAAGTAAACTATGAACCAAAGAGATGGAATATCCTCCAACCCAGACCAGAGAGGCCATACGAGTACAGACTCTCCAAGACATAATTAGTTTGTAATGTAGGGGGTGGCAGATGGCAATGTAGCGGTCGTAGGACATAGCCGAGAGCAAGAAAAGTTCTGAACAAGCAAAGGAAGAGTAGAAGAAGACTTGGGCTATACAAGCAGGAATGGATATTGAACGTCTTTTTGTGACCAAATCAAAAAGCATCCTTGGTGCCGTCACTGATGAATAGGACATGTCCAGAAATGCCAAGTTGGCAAGAAAAAAATACATTGGGTTGTGCAGATTGTAGTCAGTGAGGATCAAGTAAAATATAAGAACGTTTGTGATAAGAGTCATCAGATAGATCAGAAGGAAGAGCATAAATAGTCCATTCATGGTCTGTGGATGGTCTGATAGACCCACAAGAGTGAAAAAGGAAATCTCTGTCACATTTCTCATATTATTGTTTTTTTTTTCTCTGTTTAAATTTATGGATAGATCTGAGGTTTAACATGAAAAACTGTACGGTGTACCTACACATCACACTCAGGTTTACATTTAGGAATTTTTACCAGAGAATTATTTATTCTTATATAAAATGTTGGCATTCCCCTCAGGACAGTCTGCTGTGCTGTAAGAACACAAAGCTGAAAGTCTCATAAAAGGTCTCCTAAGATGTAATTTATAACACCTTGGGAGCCCCTTTTCTATAATTGAGAACGGTCTTTAAAATTTGAATTTAGAATCCACTGAAAGTGTTTTTACCTTTTTGTCACCTTTTTTATTTATTGGTTAGTGGACAGAGTTATATAAAACACTATAAAAGGAGCACTACTTTTCTTTTTGCCTCCATCATTTTGTAGCTAAATTTTATAAGGGTTGTCGATTAAAAACGTAGTTGAATCATACAGTCTGATAGTCAGTAAGGAAAGTAAATAACAACATAACAATGATCGAAAACTGAAGCAGGGATGGCACTTCCAGATATATATTTATATTATCTGGCAGGGCAGTAAAACAGCTACAGACATTTATAATATAGTAAAGAGAAGGAGGAGTGGAAAAGTACCTATTGGAAATACTCCAGGTAGAGGATTTAGTGGTAGGATTGGAGGCACAAACAGCAAGGCTACCTAAAATTAACCACTTCAGCCCCGGCAGGATTTACCCCCTTAATGACCAGGCCATTTTTGCAATATAGCACTGTGTCATTTTAACTGACAATTGCGCGGTCGTGCGCCGCTGTACCGAAGTAAAATGTATGTCCTTTTATTCCCACAAATAGAGCTTTATTTGGTGTTATTTGCTCACCTCTAAAAATATATATATATATTTTTTACTTTCCTATATTAAATATCCCCCCAAAAAATGTAAAAAAAAAAAAATGTATTCATCAGTTTAGGCCAAAATTGATTCTTCTACATATTCTTGGTAAAAAAATCACAATAAGCGTATATTGGTTGGTTTGCGCAAAAGTTATCACGTCTACAAAATAGGGGATAGATTTAAGGAATTTTTATTATTATTTTATTTTTACTAGTAATGCCAGTGATTTTTAGCGGGACTGCAACATTGCAGCAGACAGACCGGACACTTTTGACACTTTTTTGGGACCAGTGACATTTATACAGTGATCAGTGATGTAAAAATTCACTGATTACTGTGTAAATGACGCTGGCAGGAAAGGGGTTAACATTAGGGGCAATCAAGTGGTTAAATGTGTTCCCTAGGGAGGTGTTTCTAACTGTGGGGGGAGGGGACTGACTGGAGAAGGAGACCCCTAGGAACAGCTGACCTCTCTCCTCCTCTGTCAGAACGGAGATCTGTTTGTTTACATTGACAGATCCCCATTCTGGCTCTCTGTGGAGTGATCGTGGGTGGGCGGTGGAAATCTTGCTTTCATCAAGAGTAACTCTATACGGTTATGGTGTGAAGGCGCCACAGACACTCAAAGTATCAGTGTATCAATGAAAACTTTTTTTTTCATTGATACATGTCCCCCAGGGCAGTACCCAAACCCCATTAACCATTATATGCCAAATTACTTGCATATAAGCCTTCAAAATGGGCACTTTAGAATTTTACAGCTCGGGTCCCATAGACTTCATTGGAGTTCGTTATTTTGTTCCGAACTTTTGCAATGTTTGAAAGTTCTGGTGCGAACCGAACAGGGGGTCTTTCAGCCCATCCCTACCAAACATCAGTCTTGAAACCTTAATGACTTGGAGAGGATCTGCAAAGAGAAGTGGAACAAAATCCCTCTTGAGATGTGTGAAAACCTGGTGGCCAACTACAAGAAACGTCTGACCTCTGTGATTGCCAACAAGGGTTTTACCATCAAGTACTAAGTCGTGTTTCATATCGCCCCCAGCTACATCACCAACCTCATCTGCAGATATTGCCCAAATCGTCCCCTCCACTCCTCCCAGGACCTCCTGCTCTCTAGCTCCCTTGTTACCTCCTCCCATGCCCTTCAGGACTTCTCCAGAGCCTCCCCCATCCTCTGGAACGGCCCTGCCCCATTATGTCCGATCAGCCCCTAACCTGTCCACCTTTAGGAGATCCCTGAAAACTCACTTATTCAGGGAAGCCTATCCCACACCCACCTAACAACTATCCCAGAGCCACCCACACCATATCATTCACTTTAGAATGTAAGCTGTACGAGCCAGGCCCTCCTGTCCCTTCTGTATTGAACTGTACTGTAATTGTGCTGTCCCCCCTCTACATTGTAAAGCACTGCTTAACCACTTTCAGACCAGACCAATTTGCAGCCAAAGGACCAGGCCCCTTTTTGCGATTCGGCACTGCGTCGCTTTAACTGACAATTGCGCGGTCGTGCGACGTGGCTCCCAAACAAAATTGACGTCCTTTTTTTCCCACAAATAGAGCTTTCTTTTGGTGGTATTTGATCGCCATTGCGGTTTGTATTTTTTGCGCTATAAACAAAAATAGAGCGACAATTTTGAAAAAAATGCATTATTTTTTATTTTTTGCTATAATAAATATCCCCCAAAAATATATAAAAAAACATTTTTTTTCCTCAGTTTAGGCCGATACGTATTCTTCTACATATTTTTGGTAAAAAAAATCGCAATAAGCGATTATTGATCGGTTTGCGCAGAAGTTATAGCGTTTACAAGATAGGGGATAGTTTTATAGCATTTTTATTAATAATTTTTTTTTTATTATTAATGGCGGAGATCTGCGATTTTTTTTGTGACTGCGACATTATGGCGGACACATCGGACATTTTTGACACATTTTTGGGACCATTGTCATTTTTACAGCAATTAATGCATTTAAATGCATTGATTTCTGTATAAATGACACTGGCAGTTTAGGAGTTAACCACAAGGTGGCAGTGTAGGGGTTAAGTAGGCCTAGGGGTGTTTTTTTTACTGTGGGGGGGCGTGGCTGTCAGCTAGTGAATGCTGATCTCTGCTCCAATCACAGGGAGCAGAGATCGGCGTCACTAGTTGCTAGGCAGAACGGGGAGATGCTGTTTATCTCGGCATCTCCCCGTTTAGCCGCTCCGTGAGACGATCGCGGGAGTCCCCGCGGCGATCGAGTCCGCGGGGACCGCGGCCGGACTCACGGGGGTCCCGACCGGCGCGGGAGCGCGCCGCTCCCGGCGCGCTCCCGATGGCACGGACAGGCTAAAGGAGGGACGTATATATACGCCCTCCTGCCTGTACGTGCCATTCTGTCGACGTATATCGTCGTGCGCCGGTCGGCAAGTGGTTAAACAGTTGGCCCTATTAAATCGTGTATAATAATAATAAATAATAATAATAATGTTTTGCGAAGGGGTCAAATGCTCATTTCACTCATTAAAATGCAAATCAATTTATACCTTTTTTGAAATGCGCTTTTTTTGGATTTTTTTTGTTATTCAGTCTCTCACTTTTAAAATAAACAGACCATTAAATTAAAGACTGATCATTTCTTTGTCAGTGGGCAAATGTACAAAATCAGGAGGGGATTTAATACTTTTTTTCCTCGCTGTATACGTGGTATTAAAAGACATAAACTTAAGTTTCAGCTTTTCAATAGGTCTGGCCCCCTGTAGCTATAGCCTCATAAATCCAACTAAAACTGCATTTTTCAAATTTTTCACTATTTGTCAGCTTTTTAACCGCTTCAGCCCCGGACAATTTTACCCCCTTCCTTACCAGAGCACTTTTTGCTACGTTGCACCCAAACAAAATTGACGTCCTTTTTTTCCCACAAATAGAGCTTTCTTTTGGTGGTATTTGATCACCTCTGCGGTTTTAATTTTTTGCGCCATAAACAAAAGAAGAGCGACAATTTTGAAAAAAACACAATATTTTTAACTTTTTGCTATAATAAATATCAAATTTTTGGGAAAAAAAACACAACATTGTTTACTCAGTTTAGGCCAATACGTATTCTTCTACATATTTTTGGTAAAAAAAATCGCAATAAGCGTTATTGATTGGTTTGCGCAAAAGTTATAGTGTTTACAAAATAGGAGATAGATTTATTGCATTTTTATTTTTTTATTTTTTTACTAGTAATGGCGGCGATCTGCGATTTTTTTCGTGACTGTGACTTTGCGGTGGACACTTCGGACACTTTTGACACATTTTTGGGACCATTCCCATTTACACAGCGATCGTTGCTATAAAATTGCACTGATTACTGTGTAAATGTGACGGGCAGGGAAGGGGTTAACACTAAGGGGGCGCTGCAGGGGTTAATATATGTTCCCTGCAAGTGATTCTAACTGGGGGGAGGGGACTCACAAGGGGAGGAGACCGATCATGTGTTCCTCTGTACTGGGAACACACCATCGGTCTCCTCTCCAGTGACAGGACGTGGAGCTGTGTGTTTACACACACAGCTCCACGGTCCCGCTGTTTTCCCGGGCAATCGCGGGTGCCCGGCAGACATTGCGGCCGCCTGGCATGCGCACCGGGTCCCGAGCGACGGCGTCCCCCTAGACGGCCGGGAATAGTAGGACGGCATATGACGTCCACCCAGGATGGGAGATCCACCTTGTGGACGTCATATGACAGTGGCCGGTATTGAAGTGGTTAAGAATCTGATCTGAGTATTTATAAAAATGCTGTTCTAATTAATAGCCTTGTAGGTGCATAAACCCCTTTATGGATCACGGCAGACCCAGACTGTAGCCATGACATTAAGAGACGTTTGCTTTTTGGGAGGAAAGCAATGGCAAACCTAGACAACATTATAAAAAGCAGAGAGACATCACCCTACTGACAAAGTGCTTTAAAGTAAAAGCTATGATATTCCCAGTCGTAACCTATGGCTGTGAAAGTTGGACCATAAGGAAGGCTGAACACCGAAGAATTGATGCTTTTGTACTATGTTGTTGGAGAAGACTCTTGGAAGTCTCTTGGGCAGAAAGATCAAACCAGTCAATACTGAAGGAAATCAACCCTGAATATTGACTGGAAGGACAGATCCTTAAGCTGAAACTCAAATACTTTGGCCACCTAATGTGAAGACATGACTCAAAAAGACCCTGATGCTGGGAAACATGGAAGGAAAAAGGAGAAGAGGATGACGTAAAACAAGATGGATAGATAGCATCATCGAAACAACGAACATGAAGTTAAGCAATCTCTGGGAGGCAGTGGAGGACAGAACAACCTGGCAACAACAAGGTGGATAAAAAGGGTAGACAAATTAGTCACAGGTATATGAAAAAATTGGGGCAAGAAACTGCGCTATAGGTCAAATAAATGCGGATAAACCACAAAATTCCCAAAAGGTTGAATTACAACCAATGGGGCTGCAGCAACTTTACCGTATACATAAACAGTGAAATCAAAATTAGAAAAATAAAAAGCTGCGCATACCAG
Source organism: Lithobates sylvaticus (assembly GCA_028564925.1). NCBI lineage: Eukaryota > Metazoa > Chordata > Amphibia > Anura > Ranidae > Lithobates > Lithobates sylvaticus. The sequence continues at coordinate 5,135,369 of CM053032.1, read as the reverse complement.
TAAACAAAGATAACTAAATTAGCGAGAACTAACTATAAATCACAATAGATAAAATAAATATATATAATACTATGTGCTATCTAAACACAGTATGCAAACATAAACATCAACACCCAGTGATGAAAAACAATTCCAAATGTGACATATATTGAAAATATATATAAAGGTTAAAATATATGAAAACAATTCCAAAAGTTCATATGTAGACCATTGGTCACAAAAAAGTCCCAGAGTGAAAAAATTGGCTTCAAAAGTGCTATAATGCTCGTGCTTCCACAGAAAGTTTCAGAGTGTGAACATCCTACATCAAACTTCTTTCAACACGTTATGTGCAGGGCCGGTGCACCCATTAGGCGAACTAGGCAGCCGCCTAGGGCGCACTGCCACCTAGGGCCGCACATGACCCTTGCCTCACCCCTTCCTCCTTCTTGTCGCCCCCCCCCCCAAGCTCCCGGCAGATAGGGGACCCGGACAGCAAGGAGTTCTGTGCAGCGGTCAGGTGGTAGCCTTGCGGTGCGGTGTGCAGCTTCTCCCCTCTCCTTCCCATCGTCTTTCACATGCTGGAGGGAGAAGGAAGTCTGTGTGTAACAGGGCAGGCAGCCAATAGCGCTGCTCTTCTGAGTGGGAGGGCGTGACTGCTAAGTTGCTCCGCCTCCCACTACCTCCTTAGCCAATCAGATTGTCCAGACCGCCACATTTGACCAGAAGAGATGCTAGTGACCAGAGCTGGGCGGGATGGAGAGGAGCCGACATACCTGAGTATGAAGAAGGTATGAGATGTCACAATGCTGGCTGCAGAAATGTATGAGTGTGTTCTCCTTCTCCAGTGCTGTGTGTAGAATAGGCACTGATCGAGGGATGACTTCCCCTCCGTATTCTCACACTGCTTCTTATCTGGTTTTATTTACACTGAACACAGGACAGGAGAATGCAGATTAGACTTCTGCAAGACACTGCAACTTCAGCTGTTTCTATAGCTACATAATGTGCCAGAGTCCCATCCATGATTTGTTTGACCTTTTCCTTGTTATCTTTGAAGGAATTAGCTGGTCAGGCTGGGAGGAGCTTCACAGACCTGTTAACCATTTACTGTCCTCCTGTGCTTGAGAAATGACTGTTAGTAAAGTTTTTTTTGGCACTTTCTTATATTTTGTGAACTCCTGTTTACACATGTTCAATGTTTTTCCACACTGGTCACTGCTAGCCTAGGACACACTTGTACTATTTCCGCAGTCTCTGACCGTCTCCTGTACCATGTCTGCAGTCTCTGACCGTCTCCTGTACCATGTCTGCAGTCTCTGACCATCTCCTGTACTATGTCTATAGTCTCTGACCATCTCTTGTACTATGTCTGCAGTCTCTGACCGTCTCCTGTACTATGTCTTCAGTCTCTGACCGTCTCCTGTACTATGTCTTCAGTCTCTGACCGTCTCCTGTACTATGTCTTCAGTCTCTGACCGTCTCCTGTACTATGTCTGCAGTCTCTGACCGTCTCCTGTACTATGTCTGCAGTCTCTGACCGTCTCCTGTACCATGTCTGCAGTCTCTGACCGTCTCCTGTACCATGTCTGCAGTCTCTGACCGTCTCCTGTACTATGTCTGTAGTCTCTGACCATCTCTTGTACTATGTCTTCAGTCTCTGACCGTCTCCTGTACTATGTCTTCAGTCTCTGACCGTCTCCTGTACTATGTCTGCAGTCTCTGACCGTCTCCTGTACTATGTCTGCAGTCTCTGACCGTCTCCTGTACTATGTCTTCAGTCTCTGACCGTCTCCTGTACCATGTCTGCAGTCTCTGACCGTCTCCTGTACTATGTCTTCAGTCTCTGACCGTCTCCTGTACTATGTCTGCAGTCTCTGACCATCTCATGTACCATGTCTGCAGTCTCTGACCATCTCATGTACCATGTCTGCAGTCTCTGACCATCTCTTGTATCATGTCTGCCGTCTCTGACCCTCTCCTGTAGTATGTTTTGCAGTCTCTGACCATCTCCTGTAGTACGTTTTGCAGTCTCTGATCATCTCCTGTAGTATTTCTGCAATAAAGGGGGGCTACAGGCATGGTAGGTGGTGAGGGAAGAGGGCTGTAGGTGCAGTGGGTGGTAAGGCAAGGGAGGCTGCCGGCACAGTAGATAATAAGGAAAGGGGTCCCAGGTGCAGTGGGTGGTGATGGAAGGAGTGCCTAGGCACAAGTGGTGGTTAAGGCGGGGCTGTAGAGAACATTTTAATGTAGCATACAGGACAAGGGGCTTCATAATCCAGAGCCCACCAAAATCCTCAGCACCAGGCCTATGATGCTCTTAATCCAGGCCGCACTTTCAATCGGGCCCTGGTGTTCCGCCACTAATATATTTTTTATAATGGCAAATAATTAAAGTGCACTGACAGATTTTCACATAATACACACTGTGGTCAAAGAGTGTATTGTGCTATTATTTAATGACACTGCACAAAGCCATTCAGTGTTTTTTTTTGGGGGGGGGGGCGCAAGTAGCTGGTCTTGCCTAGGGTGCAAAATAGTCTAGCACCAGCCCTGGTTAAGTGAATACTCCTAAACACCACCACCGAAGAAAAATGGCCGCTTACCAAAGGTACACGACCCCCCCGTTACAGAGGGTCAAACAGGCGTCTTATTAGATTATCTCTATGTTGACCTCCAATAGGATAGTGACCACAGATCTCCAGACACTCCTGGCATTAGGCTTAATGGACCTCCGGATCTTTTTTTGAGGACTTGGGAAACTAGTGGTCCTGAGTGTTCTCTTTCGTTAGTGCCCTCGGGAGCCCGCGGTGATAAGGGTTATTTTTGAAGTTTGGGACAAGCCATTTACGTGCGTAGTTGTCGCTTTGTGGTGGGAGAATTTCATGCCCCCCCATAGATCGCCTCTGACTCACTTAGGCCAGTTTGTCCCATTAGTTTTATATAAACTAAAGAATGTGCAAATAAAACTTCTTTAATTCAAATTTTTATGATTTTTAATTTTGAATTGGTATTTGAATGCACCTGAGGGGAGCAGTTCTTCACACGTTTTTATGTGCATAACTCCTTTTTGCTTGTTATTCAATACGTGTTTAACCATGCCACCTCTTGTTAAATACAGGATGTGTGGCTTTTAATCTTCATTTTTAGCACTTATGGTCCGGCCGAGCAGGGCGCGCTCCTATTGGAGGATGTACAGGCACATGATCCAGTGTTTTGGCGACAGTGGAGTGTGCTGACGTCGCTGACGTTGTGACGCTGTGACGTCGCGGCGGCTGCGCGTCATCACGCTTAATTGCGTTGACGATACGGCGTTGTGACGTTGTGATGCGCACCCGGAGCGCACGTCCGACTGCGCATGCACACACGGAGCGAGGCTGGATTGGTGACTACGGAGATAAAAGTGGTGAGACAGTGTGTCGCCCGTGTCCCCAGACGATGTGAGTTATCACGAAACGCGTTGGGCGAGCGACGCACTGTCACCACCTCATCACAAGAAGCTGCCGCAGTGTTTTTGCTAATTTCCGTTCTGTGTGTAACCGGCCGGTGCACCGGACGTTTCCTGGCTGATCGCCTTTTATTGTACATGTAAGTTTTTATGTTATTATTTTAAATAAATTTTTTGGAGATAACGCACTATTGGAGTATCCTAATTCCTTTACATGCTGTGCACCGTTGGGTTATTCCCTGAAGGGAGATCCGGAGGTCCATTAAGCCTAATGCCAGGAGTGTCTGGAGATCTGTGGTCACTATCCTATTGAAGGTCAACATAGAGATAACCTAATAAGACGCCTGTTTGACCCTCTGTAACGGGGGGTCGTGTACCTTTGGTAAGCGGCCATCTTTCTTTGGTGGTGGTGTTTAGGAGTATTCACATAATGTGTTGAAAGAAGTTTGATGTAGGATGTTCACTCTGAAATTTTCTGTGGAAGCACGAGCATTATAGCACTTTTGAAGCTAATTTTTTCACTCTGGGACTTTTTTGTGACCAATGGTCTACATATGAACTTTTGGAATTGTTTTCATATATTTTAACCTTTATATATATTTTCAATATATGTCACATTTGGAAATTTTTTTCATCACTGGGTGTTGATGTTTATGTTTGCATACTGTGTTTAGATAGCACATAGTATTATATATATTTATTTTATCTATTGTGATTTATAGTTAGTTCTCACTAATCTAGTTATCTTTGTTTACTGGTATGCACAGCTTTTTATTTTTCTAATTTTGATAGTCACAGATATAATCCGATCATAATTTGGTCACTTTTTGTGCCACATCCCTAAACTTAATGTAACAAAACTAAGTAAATAGTAGAGGCATGGGACTTATGAGGCACAGCGTTACGGATGATTAAATTAAATCAAAACTGCGCTAAATAAAATAAGTAGGTAATAAAATAGTGAAAAATCTATATAGGATTGTAAAAAACAAGTCAATAGGTTGACATGATTTCCATACAGTTCTTAAGCTGTAAATAACTTCACCACGGAAAGTTGTAATAGTAGAAAAAGGAAACCTCAACCTCATAAAATGGCTGCTTAGCTGTTTAGAAGCCTCCACCTCCCACAGGGAATTGATCAGATGAGACCTCTTGTTACAGAAGGTCTGAAACACTTGTGGCTCTGAACCCAGCCAGGGCCTTGATCATCCAGGGGTATCGCGCTGTTTCAAGCAATGCCACAGGATCATCAGTTGCCTCCTTCTGATATCCACTGGGCTTTCTACAGTAAGGGACACAGAGACTCACAATACTACAGAACAGCTGGACACTCTTTTCCCCACCTTCCACCGGTTATCCTTTAATGAGCTCTCCAGACCGTAAGTAAATCCCAGGCCTTGGAAATAGGCTCCCCCACTTAGACTACAGCTAGGCCCTCAATGACTTTTAGGTAGTGTCTCCAGCAGACTGCCTTAAAAGGTACAGTGCCCTAGACAGGGGACTTCTTTTGCAGGACTGGACCCAAGACTCCTTGAATTAGAATTTTGAATTTGAAATTTATTCAAATTTAGATAAAATTAGACAATTGCAGTCCACATCATAACAAAGTACAATAAAATACAGTTGTGTAAAACCAATCGATTTATATTTGTAGTATTGTGTATAGTAGTCTTTACAGCTCAAAGCGTTTCTTGGACAAGGTCCTCTTCATCAGGAGCTATCAATATAGACTTTCTATGAATAACATCTAGATAGAATGACAAACTTTTAATAATTGTATCATGATACAACAAAATTAAATTTAACACTTTTATACAAAGATATGCACCTAGAGATGGAATTGCAGGGCTCAGATGTATATACATACCCCCACACACATGTATGCATATATATACAGACACATGCAAACATATATCCCTAGTGGTCCCAGGGTCCCCCTCCTCCTCCAACCTCCAATTTAGTCCTATTTAATAATTTCTATTAGGATACATTTCTTCCTATTGTTATCAAATTTACCGTACTTTCTATTATGTCTATTTATGAAAAAAATAATAATTGAATAGTGATTTCCAATTCAGTCCATTTAATAAAGATAGCACATTTATCAATTTATCATGTTAGACTCAAAAAAATACCACATAGGAGGCAGTATCTACTGCAAGTTTAAAAGGATCACCATGCTTCAAGGGGGGCGATAAGCCTTTCAGATTTAGGGGAATGCTGACACAGTCTGCAAGGTGAAAAAAAAGGGGGATATATTTGCCATCACTGATTAGCTGTCTCTATCCAGATTGATTAGAGTGGAAAACCTCTCATCAGATTGTTTCTACCTGTGCTTGCTGTGTCCTGCCAGAAAATCAACCAGCCTTTTTCCTGGACTGTAGAGGAGGAAGGGAGGGACCCAGGAACCCCCCCCCCCCCCAGAAATATATATGTGGGTCTGATGACCTCAAACTTGCTCCAGCTGTGGGTCGGGCGGCCAGGATGTAATATCCGGCCATCCGGACCTGTTCCAAGATGTCCACGTAGGCCTCAAGATGAACGGCGCATGTGCGATGGTTGACGTCACACAGCGCATCATCCAAGAGGACATCACAGATATTAGTCACAGATATTTTGAGGATAACCAAAGTGTATTGAATATGCTACATTTGGTCTGTGGGTTACAATGAACTCTGGTCATGCAAGGGAAAGTACAAGTATGAGCACCCGACATTTTTACATTTTATAAAAATAGGACAATAGTGAAATTTTTTAACCACTGAAAAAGGCACAGAAATGCAAAAAGTGTCATTGCTCTCAATGATATTTTAATCATAATACTTGTATTAACTTTAAGTGATAATAAGACCTCATAAGTGCCTCCATAAGGTCCTTGTTCCTCAGGCTGTAGATCAGAGGATTCAGCAAGGGGTTAATGAGGGAAGATATGACTGTAAACAGTTTGTTTAAATTGACCATATTGCTGGAGGAGGGAACAAAGTAAATAAAAATTAAGGAGCCATAAAAGATGAAGACCACAGTAATATGTGATGTGCAGGTAGAGAATGCTTTCATCTTTCCAGGCTTGCTACGGATTCTGAGGATGGTCCTTAAAATATAGATATAGGGAAGAAAGGTAAAAAAAAAGACTCCCAATAAAATACTACCACCTAATAAGAATACGACCATTATGTTTATGAAGGTGTCAGTACATGTAATTAGATATAGGTGTGGAAGGTCACAAAAGAAGTTGTGAATAGAAGATGTTTTGCAGAAGGACAACCTGAGCAAAAATAAAGTATAAACCAAAGAGAGAGAACATCCTCCAACCCAGACCAGAGAGGCCATACGAGCACAGACCCTCAAAGACATAATTTGTGTGTAATGTAGGGGGTGGCAGATGGCAATGTAGCGGTCGTAGGACATAGCCGAGAGCAAGAAAAGTTCTGAGCCAGCAAATGAGATGTAGAAAAAGACTTGGGCTATACAGGCAGGAATGGATATTGATCGTCTTTTTGTGACCAAATCAAAGAGCATCCTTGGTGCCGTCACTGATGAAAAGGACATGTCCAGAAATGCCAAATTGGCAAGGAAAAAATACATTGGGTTGTGCAAATTGTAGTCAGTGAGGACCAAGAAAAAAATAAGAAGGTTTGTGATAAGAGTCATCAGATAGATCAGAAGGAAGAACAGAAATAGTGAATTCATGGTCAGTGGATGGTCTGATAGACCCACAAGAGTGAAAGAGGAAATCTCTGTCATATTCCTCATATTATTCTTTTTTTTTTCTATTAAATGGATCAGTATAGAGGAATAATAAAATGATGGATCTGAGGATTAATAGGAAAACCTGCACGGTGTACGTACACATTACACTCAGGTTTATATGTATTCATTTTTAGCAGCGAATGATTTATTCTTATATAAAATGTTGGCAGTCCTGTAGGACAGTCTGCTGTGCTGTAAGAACACAAAGCTGAAAGTCCCATAAAAGGTCTCCTAAGATTTAATTTATAACACCTTGGGAGCCCCTTTTCATTAGTTGAATACAGTCTTTAAAATGTGAATTTAGAATCCACTAAAAGTATCTTTTTGTCACCTATTTTACTTACTTATTGGTTAGTGCCAGTGGACAGATATAAAACACTATTAACCACTTACCTACCGGGCTCTTTTCACCCCCTTCCTGCACAAGCCAATTTTCAGCTTTCAGCGCTCTCACACTTTTGAGGAAAAAAAGCCTTTTTTTTTCTTCATAAATTTTGACCAAACTTTATACTTCCACATATTTTTGGTAAAGATAACCCAAATCAGTGTATATTATTTGGTCTTTGTGAAAGTTATAGAGTCTACAAGCTATGGTGCCAATCATTGAAAACTGATCACACCTGATGTATAGAAGGCCTCTCTCATTTCATGAGGCCCTGAAATGTCAGGAAAGTACAAATACCCCCCAAATAACCCCTTTTTGGAAAGAAGACTCTCCAAGGCATGTAGTAAGTTGCATGGTGAGTTTTTTTAAGTTGTAATTTTTTCCCACAATTCTTTGCAAACTTGTCATAATAACAGGTTATTTCTAGAGGTCGACCGATATGGGTTTTTCTCTGGCTGATGCCGATGCCGATATTTAGAAATTGCGGCGGCCGATGGCCGATAGAAGATGCCGATCTTTTTGGGCCGATATGTTAGACCGATTTTTTTTTTTTGTCTTCATCTCATAAAATCTGACAGACACCTTTCACACTGGGGCGTTTTTCAGGCGCTTTTGGGCTAAAAATAGCGCCTGTAAAGTGCCTGCAAAATGGCTCCCCTGCAGTCTCAGTGTGAAAGCACTCGGGCGATGCGCTGGCAGGACGTTAAAAAAAGTCCTGCAAGCAGAATCTTTTGAGCGGTGTATACCGCTCCTACGCCACTCCTGCACATTTTTTTTTTATTACATTTTTCACATATACAAAATCAAAGATAAAAAAGGGCACCATACATAGCAAGAAATGCATTCTTCATTTTGTGACTTCCACTCAACTCTATACATTTTTATCTCTCTTTTATATGCCATGCATTAGTGACTATACTTCCATTTTTCACCTAGAGGGTCGCTCAGTAGGTCTCTCTTCCCTTTCCTCATAGTGTCCCTTTCCCACCCCCTTTTTAAACTGCAACCTCGGATGGGTTCATTTTAGTTAGCCAAGGGTTCCACATTCTATTAAATTCTTTAACATTACCCCTCTTTATATATACCGCCTTTTCTCTGTACAGATTCTCATTTATTATCCCAATCCAGTTGTCTACCGTAGGTGGTTCCATTGATTGCCATTTGCCTGCACATTTAAATGAATAGGCACCACTGCCAAAGTGTCTGTAATGTGATTTTATGCTAAATCGCCACTAAAACTAGCAGTGTTTTACTGTCAACGCCTGCCCGCTCCAGTGTGTAAGCAGCCTTAAGTAATAAGTGATACAGAAAATTTCTTACATTTTATTAAACAAAACAAATCTCCAATCAGTTCACTAATATGTATAATTTAGATATAAAAAAAGAAAAGATATCTTAAATATTAAATACACAAAAACAGGTAATCAAAACTTTTGGACAAAAAAAAAAAAATGGGCTAACTTTACTGTTTTTTTTTAATTATTAGTGTATTTTTTCCCAAAAAATTGCGTTTGAAAGACCGCTGCGCAAATACCATGTGACATAAAATATTGCAACAAATGCTATTTTATTCCCTAGGGTCTCTGCTAAAAATATATATATATATATAATTTTTGGGGGTTCTAAGTGATTTTCTAGCAGAAAATACAGGATTTTTACTTGTAGGCAACAAGTGTCAGAAAAGATTTAGGCTTTAAATGGTTAAACTGAGAACTTCTCGTCTATTGATAAGAAACATTGTATCTTTTTGGTCTTTTCTTGGCAGAATGCCCAGAGAGGAGAAGTCGCTTCAGGGGAAAACTCAGGCAACTTCCATTGACTTCTATTACAGAAGTCATTTGCAAGTCACGGCTGAAGTTATAATCGGCCTTTTTTATCAGCACAATCGGCCAATGCCGATGAAATAAAAAACGCCAAATATCGGCCGATATATCGGTCAACCTCTAGTTATTTCTCTCACACAGCATATGCATACTTGTAAGTACGCTCCAAAACACATTCTGCTACGCCTCCTTAGTATGGTGATACCACATGTGTTAGACTTTTACAAAGCCTTGCCACATACAGAGGTCCAACATTCAAGTAGCACCTTCAGGCGTTCTAGGAACATACCAAGAATTACACTCCAAAATAAATTCTATTGAGGAAAGGGAAAAAAAAGAACCTGTGGTTCTGTGGATACTACTCAAACCTATGGTTTGAGTAGTATCCACAGAGGCGAGCATTGGTCCAGGCAGCAGGCAGGAATATAGTTAGTACAAGGATATTGTCAGCACAGCCAAAGCATTTTTCCATAGCAATTGTCCAGGCAAAGACAGCCAGCACAGCCACAATATTGGTCCTGTTACACTGTTAACTGCAGACACTCATTATTGTACCGCTCTCCAGCCCTTCATAAACATACTGCCTCTTGCTACAGCTAATTATTTCCATAGTCCAGGTATCAGGCAGAGATGTGGTCAGTTCATGCGGCAGGCAGAGGCATGATGGCTGTAAGTCAGCAGCAGGCCGAGGGCCTCAGTCTGGTAAGACCTGGACACAGGGGCACAGGGGTAAAGGCTTCTCCCACCCAAATCTCTTTGAAGCCTCCAGACCCTAATCTGGAAATTACAAGACCTGGAGAATACTAAAAAAATAGTTTTCTCCATCCGTAAAAACAATTCTGGAGCCCCTCACATATGTGAGACCCCTGTGTACTACAGTAGCAGGGCAACAGATCAGTCCAAGCGGTAGGCAGAAGCATAGTCAAAAAACAGGCCAGGGTCAGTTCATGTGGAAGGCAGTGGCATGGTTATTTGAGAAAGCATGGAAAATGGTCAGCACAGATAATGAAAATGGAGAAATGGTTAAAAAATATGGGCTAATATTTTAGGGGTGTGTGATAAAGTCTGAAGCATTTTTCAATGCATAGGCTGGGTTGGGCGGGACACTGGGGACAATGGTAGCTGGTATCTCTTTGAAATCCTCTTTTGCTGCATACGCAACATCTTTTTGGGGTCTTAGGCCTGCTTCAGATGGTGGAATGTTGTCTGGAAGTGTCGCTCATGAAGTTGTACCAGAAATGAGGCCTCCTTGTTGCCAAATAGGGCTGAAGCATTTTATTATTGAAATCCACCCCGCATGTAAAGATTATATTCTTGGACACATGTTGGCTTTTGAATGGGACCTCGTCTTCTGTGAACCTAAACTGTGGTGTCATTATGGATGGTGGACATCATGTACAAAATTGTTCTCTTCTGTTCATGTACACATTCCTGCTATCCTTCCACCTCAAGGGCAGCACTTTGTTTCTCAAAGTTGCTTTTTCCCCCCTTTGCAGTTTTTTGTTCACTATAGATTGTGGGAAGCCCTTCCTGTTCTTTCTGGAGGTTCCACAGGCAAATCTTTGGGGAATTTTTTTTTATAAGTGAGCGAATTGTACATAATTTGTCATAATTTGGATGAATTTAGGAGAGGACACTGGGTGTTGCTGTTGAAGTGAAAGAAGCACATAATCATCTCATTTTTGGACCTGGACATTGTGGCAGAATAAATGGGCATGTGGTGGATGGGGTTGGTGGACCAGTAGGCATGTCCTTCATTTTTTTTGTAAGCCCCATGTTAAGGGTGAGGCCGATAAACAATTTGAACTCCCCCAAAAATAAATAAAACAAATCAATTTCAAAAAAATGTGGGCTATTGGCCTGCACACCTGTCTGTACGGAGAAAGGGGGAATGCTTGCTGATCCCGAGTTGTAAGGCAGCCATGTTGGTTTAGCAAAAGCATCTGGGAGGTATGTAGTGGCTCTTGGAGGATGTGACACTCCAGTGCTGGTAGTTGGGGATTCTAAATTCCTGTGCTGGTACTTGGGGGTGATACTGCAGCGCTGGTACTGGACCTGGGCATTTGATCCCGGGGTCTATCGCTGGTGGCAGCGCTGGTTTTGTTCACTGTGGCTATTCAATAAAATGAAGAAATTTTAAGATCAACAAACGGAGTGCGGATCACTTTTTCTACATTACTCTACTCAGCTAGGGACTGTGGATCGAGCACCTGGGAGCTCTGCTATCTATGGGGTGTATGGGTAGTAGCACTGACTTTTCTGTTTATACAGGAGACGTGTGCACAGCCGAAAAGTATTTTTTTTTCATTTTCGTTTTGTTCGTTTTTTTTTGTAGTTTTTCAGATACTTTCGTTATGATCGAAATTTGTTATTTTTAATAATTTTCGTAACTTCAGACAAATTGTAATTTGTTACGTTCCTCTTGTTTAGATTTCGGTATTTGATATTTCGGGAATTTGTAATAATCTGAAATTTGAAAATCTGAAAATCCGAAAATAAGAACGAAAATTTTAAAATCTGAAAATCCACAAAATCGAAAGAACGATAATCCGAACATTCAAAAAAATCCAAAATAATAACGAACTTATAATAACTAACTAATACATTATAGGTATTGGAATTTCCTTTAAAATGTGTCTATTAGTGAACCTAACGAATACAAATTTATCCAAAGTTATGAATTGTTCGAAATAACGAATGCCGCATCTAAACGTATGGAATGTAACAGCTAGACTGCCTGCCGTTGTGGGTGTTGATTTCATCTGGAAGAATTTTTTTGGTGTAGGTTTCATGGGCACAATTAACACCCATAAACCAATTTTCCGCACCTGTTTGACAGTTGCATATAATTAAATTTTTTTGACAGCAAGGCCAATTCTTGCTTTCTTCAAGAGTACCTCTTATAGGGTTACAATATGAAGGCACCTCGGACACCCAAAGACCAATTTTTCCGCACCGGTTACTTCTATCCAAAGTCTGTGGAAGGGACACCAGAATTTATCCAAAAAATCTCTAATCTTGTTCCCAGTGCACTACATTGTGGCCTCATCATATAGATTGGCTCCCCAAGCCATTGTTTACAAAATAAAGAGATCTTGCAGGGGAATTTAATTTTTTTGGCTTTATAAATGCAATGATGGGTGTCACGCCTTCAGGTGTATGATCGTCATTTCCAAACACACTCTTCTTCCATGAGACTTTCTTTGAATTCTCACAATTGCACTTTATTCACATGTGATGTAATTTAGCATATGTGTCTATCAAACTTTATTCACAGTTATTATTGTTTATATACTGCTGATTATCTGCACATTCTTATATTTTGATATGTGTCTGTATTCGCACGAATGCACTTTATTGTTTAACGCTGCACTCTTTTTACATATAAATGCAAATATTGATGAAGCAGCTTCTATACACAGTACAATATCTTTAAACTATTGCAGGGATTTGGTTCAGATTCTGGTCTCCGGGTTAATATACAGTATCTAAATCTAAGGCATTAAATGTTTTGGTTTCGTCTTCATTGGTCTAGCGTTTACAGTATCACTTCTCATTCTCCTGGAGCTCCTGTTCCATCCCCTATTTGGGTGTTAGTCTGGCCTCCGGTAATGGCCAATTGTATACGGTTAACTACCCTGCCCTTTATGAAAAGTTAGATGAGGATCTTAAAAATTGGTCAAAACATGATTTATCCTGGCTAGGTTGGATCAATTCCATCAAAATTACCCTCTTACCACGCCTCCTTTATCTGTTCCGGGCTTTACCTATTCCAAGACAGCACATCTGAATAGTTTTCAGTCTAAAATTATACGCTTCATCTAGGGAAATAAAGGCCATCGCTGCCCTAAAAGTATGCTCTTTAGATTGAGAACTCAAGGTAGACTTGCCCTTCCAAATTGATGCTGGTACTACCAAGCAGCCAAAACCAAACTGGATTCTAATGGAAAGGCAAGCCGTCCCTTGCCATACTATTTTCTACTGTGGTGTCCTTCCAAATTAAGGCCCCCTTGCACCTACTCTCTTACACTCCCTAGCCGTATGCAATATTTTACATAAACAACCGTCGTTAATCTCTGAACTTCGTCTCTTGGCTCACCTTTTCCATAACCCACAATATCCCCCTGGAATGAACATTAAAGCTTTTCAATGGTGGCTAAAAGAAGGATTATTTAAGATAGGCCATTTTTTCAACTCATTTAGTTGGCTATTGTGTTAGTAAACTAGAAATGCCCAAGAGAGATTCAGACTCTCTAAAATTTCGCACTTTTTGCACTCCATTTGGGCTAATAAACCAGATACCCCCGGGGTTAACTACATATGAGCAGTGGTGTTTTAAGATCTTGAACTAGAGGGGAGGCATATCCATAATCTACTTTACACTGGCTGGAGTTGGAAACTAGTCCTGAAAGAGGACTAGGACCTTGAAACTTGGCATTAGTGCTTCCATCATTCCTTTAATGCGGAGTTCCACCCAAAAATGGAACTTCTGCCTTAAGCACTCATAACCCCCTGACATGCCACATTTGGCATGTCATTTTTTTCAGGGGGGGAGGAGCGAGTACCCAGCTCCCACTTCCTTCCTTCCTTCCTTCCTTCCTCTCCTCGCCAAGCGGAAGTTCACCTCTCCCTCCCTGCAATCATCTGGGACACGTCACAGGTCCCAGAAGATTGCCCGGCCAATCAAAACAGCGCAAGCTTCAAGCTGTCACAGCCAGGTGCCCACACTTACAATGATTATGGAGAGGAGGGGGAGAGGAGTGAGGCTTCGGGCGGCCTGATCACTGGACTGTGGGACAGGTGAGTGTCTGTTTATTAAGAGTCAGCAGCTACACTTTTTCTAACTGCTGACATTTAAATGGGTGGAACTCCGCTTTAAGGCAGTGATGGTGAACCTTGGCACTCCACATGTTTTGGAACTACATTCCCCATGATGCTCATGCACTCTGCAGTGTAGTTGAGCATCATGGGAAATGTAGTTCCAAAACATCTTTTTGAACTACAACTACAATCCAGGGGGACCGCACTGTTTATAAGCCTCCACCGCCCACAGGGAATCGATCAGATGAGACCTCTTGTTACAGGAGGTCTGAAACACTTGTGGGTCTGGACCCAGCCGGGGCCTTGATCATCCAGGGGGGTCACGCTGTATCAAGCTACTACAGAACAGCTGGACACTCTTTTCCCCACCTTCCACCGGTTATCCTTTAATAAGCTCTCCAGACCGTAAGTAAATCCCAGGCCTTGGAAATAGACTCCCCCGCTTAGGCTACAGCTAGGCCATCAATGACTTTCAAGTAGCGCCTCCAGCAGACTGGCTTAAAAGGCACAGTGCCCTAGACAGGGGACTCCTTTTTCAGGACTGGACCCAAGACTCCTTGAATTTGAAATGTATTCAAATTTAGATAAAATTTGACAATTTCAGTCCACATCATAACAAATTACAATAAAATACAGTTGTGTAAAACCCATCGATTAATATTTGTAGTATTGCGTATAGTAGTCTTTACAACTCAATGCGTTTCTTGGACAATGTCCTCTTCATCATGAGATATTAATATAGACTTTCTATGAATGCCATCTAGATAGAATGCCAAACTTTTAATAATTGTATCATGATACAAAAAAAAATTATTTAACACTTTTGTACAAAGATATTCACCTAGAGATGGAATTGCAGGGCTCAGATGCATATATTTACCCACACACACATGTATGCATATATATATATATATATATACAGACACACGCACACATATATCCCTAATGGTCCCAGGGTCCCCCTCCTCCTCCAACCTCCAAATTAGTCCTATTTTGATAATTTCTATTAGGATACATTTCTTCCTATTGTTATCAAATTTAATTTCTATTAACTCTATTTATGAAAAAATAATAATTGAATAGCGATTTCCAATTCAGTCCATCTAATAAAGATAGCACATTTATCATGTTAGACTCAAAAACATACCACATAGGAGGCAGTATCTTCTGCAAGTTTAAAAGGATCAGCATGCTTTAAGGAGGGCGATAAGCCTTTCCAATGTAGGGGAATGCTGACACAGTCTGCAAGGTGAAAAAAAAGGGTATATATTTGCCATCACTGATTAGCTGTCTCTATCCAGATCTATTAGAGTAGAAAACCTCTCATCAGATTGTTTCTACCTGTGCTTGCTGTGTCCCGCCAGACAATCAACCAGCCTTTTTCCTGGACTGCTGAGGAGAAAGGGAGGGACCCAGGAACCCCCCCCCCAGAAATATATATGTGGGTCTGATGACCTCAAACTTGCTCCAGCTCTGGAGTCGGTCGGCCAGGATGTAATATCCGGCCATCCGGACCTGTTCCAAGATGTTCACAAAGGCCTCAAGATTAGAGTTGAGCGGACACCTGGATGTTTGGGTTCGGCGGGTTCGGCCGAACTTCAGAAAAAAGTCCGGGTTCGGGACCGAACTTGACCTGAACTTGACCCCGAACTCCGAACCCCATTGAAGTCAATGGGACCCGGACTTTTGAACACTAAAATGGCTGTAAAAAGGACATGGAAAGGGCTAGAGGGCTGCAAATGGCAACAAAATGTTGTTAAGGGCATGGCAAGTGATCTGCAAACAAATGTGGATAGGGAAATAACTTAAAATAACATAAAAAAATAAAAAATAAAATGCTGGAGGCCCCCTTCTCAGTAGAAGAGGTACAGGAAGTCATTAAGAACCTCAGAAACTCAACGGCACGATGCCACACATATGGTGGGAATACCCCAGAATACACAATTTCTGGAAAAAATTATTAACTTTCATCAGGAGACTGGGTGGGAGACAATGTGAAGGAACCGGAGGCACTGTCAGCAACCCAATCTACTATCGCCTGTACTTGTCCTGGCCTCAACATTTGTACAGCCTCATTAGGCGCGCCAAAATACCGTTGCAGGCTCTGTCGCCTACTCGCACCTGAGGAAGGTGTTTCACTAGTGTGTGTAGCTGGCACAGATCGACCACGTCCTCTCCCTGCAACAGGAGCGCCACCAGCAGCACCACGACCCGGGCTACGTCCCCTTTTTGATGATCTCCTCATATTTTCAAAATTTATGATCTCGCCCTAAATGGGTGTTTTTGTCAATAGCAGAATACACGTACCGTGTCTAAAGCGTTTATGAAAACGCAGAAAATGCTATTGGGAAGAAAAAAAAACGCAAAATTAAATTTTTTTGCAATGTTTTTCCAATATCAGAATAAACGGATAGTGTCTAAAGCATTTATGAAAACGCAGAAAATGCTATTGGGGAAAAAAAAACACTGCAAAATGAATTTTTTTTGCAATGTTTTTCCAATATCAGAATACACGGACAGTATGTAAAGCGTTTATGAAAACGCAGAAAATGTTATTGGGAAGAAAAAAAACACAGCAAAATTTAATTTTTTTACAATGTTTTTGCAATATCAGAATACACGGATAGTGTCTACAGCGTGTATGTATGAACACGCAGAAAATGCTATTGGGGAAAAAAACACCGCAAAATTAAATTTTTTTGCAATGTTTTTCCAATATCACAATACATGGACAGTATGTAAAGCGTTTATGAAAACGCAGAAAATCCTATTGGGGAAAAAAAACACCGCAAAATTTAATTTTTTTGCAATGTTTTTCCAATATCAGAATACACGGATAGTGTCTACAGCGTGTATGTATGAACACGCAGATAATGCTATTGGGAAAAAAAAACACAGCAAAATTAAATAGCAGAATGACGCTGTGTGCTGTGTCTGGACTATATATAGAGGCTGGGTCACATGCTGCACTGCCCAATTACAGCCATGCCATTAGTAGGCATGGCTGCGATGGCTTCTAAGGGCACACTAGTGAAACGATCGTCGATTGGCTGCCCTGCAGCTGTTAAAAAGGCGCCAATACAGCGCCGAACACCGGACCCAAACCCGAACTTACAGCTAATAGTTCGGGTTCGGGTCCCGAACACCCAAAAGTCTTGTACGGACCCAAACTTTACAGTTCAGGTTCGCTCAACCCTACTCAAGATGAACGGCGATTGTGCGATGGTTGACGTCACACAGCGCGTCATCCAAGAGGACGTCACAGATATTAGTCACAGATATTTTGAGGATAACCAAAGTGTATTGTCTGTGGGTTACAATGAACTCTGGTCATGCAAGGGAAAGTACAAGTATGAACACCCGACATGTTTACATTTTATAAAGGACAATAGTGAAATTTTTCAACCACTGAAAAAGGCACAGAAATGCAAAAAGTGTCATTGCTCTCAATGATATTTTAATCATGATACTTGTATTAACTTTAAGTTATAATAAGACCTCATAAGTGCCTCCATAAGGTCCTTGTTCCTCAGGCTGTAGATCAGAGGATTCAGCAATGGGTTAATTAGGGCACATATGACTGAAATCAGTTTGTTTAAATTGACCATATCATTGGAAGAGGGGACCAAGTAAAGAAAAATGAAGGAGCCATAAAAGATGAAGACCACGGTGAGGTGTGATGTGCAGGTGGAGAATGCTTTCCTCTTTCCAGTCTTGCTCCGGATTCTGAGGATGGTCCTGAAAATATAGATATAGGGAAGAAAGGTCAAAAGAAAGACTCCTAATAAAATACTACCACCTAATAAGAATATGACCATCATATTTATGAAGGGGTCAGTACATGTAATTTGATATAAGTGTGGAAGGTCACAAAAGAAGTTGTGGATGGAAGATGTTCTGCAGAAGGACAACCTGAGCAAAAATAAAGTATGAACCAAAGAGTGAGAACATGCTACAACCCAGACCAGAGAGGCCATAAGTGTACAGACCCTCCAAGACATAATTAGTTTGTAATGTAGGGGGTGGCAGATGGCAATATATCGGTCGTAGGACATAGCTGAGAGCAAGAAAACTTCTGAGTTTGCAAAGGAGAGGTAGAAAAATATTTGGGCTATACAGGCAGGAATGGATATTGATTGGCTCTTTGTGACCAAATCAAAGAGCATCCTTGGTGCCGTCACTGATGAATAGCACATATCCAGAAATGCCAAGTTGGCAAGAAAAAAATACATTGGGTTGTGCAGATTGTAGTCAGTGAGGACCAAGAAAAATATAAGAAGGTTTGTGATAACAGTGATCAGATAAATCAGAAGGAAGAGCAGGAATAGTACATTCATGGTCGGTGGATCGTCTGATAGACCCACGAGAGTGAAAGAGGAAATCTCTGTCATATTTCTCATATTATTCTTTTTTTTTTTTGTTAAAATGTATCAGTATAGATGAATAATAAAATGATGGATCTGAGGATTAATAGGAAAACCTGTACGGTGTACATACACATTACACTCAGGTTTACATGTATTTCTAGCAGCGAATGATTTATTCTTATATAAAATGTTGGCATTCCCCTCAGGACAGTCTGCTGTGCTGTAAGAACACAAAGCTGAAAGTCCCATAAAAGGTCTCCTAAGATGTAATTTATAACACCTTGGGAGCCCCTTTTCATTAGTTGAATACGGTCTTTATAATTGGAATTTAGAATCCACTGAAAGTATCTTTTTGTCACCTATTTTACTTACTTATTGGTTAGTGCCAGTGGACAGATATAAAACACTATTAACCACTTACATACTTTTCACCCCCTTCCTGCCCAGGCCAATTTTCAGCTTTCAGCGCTCTCACACTTTTGAGGAAAAAAAGCCTTTTTCTTTGTTTCTGTCGTAAAATTTAGCAAATTAGTAATTTTTTTCTTCATAAATTTTGACCAAACTTTATACTTCCACATATTTTTGGTAAAGATAACCCAAATCAGTGTATATTATTTGTTTTTTGTGAAAGTTATAGAGTCTACAAGCTATGGTGCCAATCATTGAAAACTGATCACACCTGATGTACTGAAGGCCTATCTCATTTCATGAGGCCCTGAAATGTCAGGAAAGTACAAATACCCCCCAAATGACCCCTTTTTGGAAAGAAGACTCTCCAAGGCATGTAGTAAGTTGCATGGTGAGTTTTTTTAAGTTGTAATTTTTTCCCACAATTCTTTGCAAACTTGTCATAATAACAGGTTATTTCTAGAGGTCGACCGATATGGGTTTTTCTCTGGCTGATGTCGATGCCGAAATTTAGAAATTGCGGCGGCCGATGGCCGATAGATGATGCCGATCTTTTTGGGCCGATATGTTAGACCGATTTTTTTTTTTTGTCTTCATCTCATAAAATCTGACAGACACCTTTCACACTGGGGCGTTTTTCAGGCGCTTTTGGGCTAAAAATAGCGCCTGTAAAGTGCCTGCAAAATGGCTCCCCTGCAGTCTCAGTGTGAAAGCACTCGGGCGATGCGCTGGCAGGACGTTAAAAAAAGTCCTGCAAGCAGAATCTTTTGAGCGGTGTATACCGCTCCTACGCCACTCCTGCACATTTTTTTTTTATTACATTTTTCACATATACAAAATCAAAGATAAAAAAGGGCACCATACATAGCAAGAAATGCATTCTTCATTTCGTGACTTCCACTCAACTCTATACATTTTTATCTCTCTTTTATATGCCATGCATTAGTGACTATACTTCCATATTTCACCTAGAGGGTCGCTCAGTAGGTCTCTCTTCCCTTTCCTCATAGTGTCCCTTTCCCACCCCCTTTTTAAACTGCAACCTCGGATGGGTTCATTTTAGTTAGCCAAGGGTTCCACATTCTATTAAATTCTTTAACATTACCCCTCTTTATATATACCGCCTTTTCTCTGTACAGATTCTCATTTATTATCCCAATCCAGTTGTCTACCGTAGGTGGTTCCATTGATTGCCATTTGCCTGCACATTTAAATGAATAGGCACCACTGCCAAAGTGTCTGTAATGTGATTTTATGCTAAATCGCCACTAAAACTAGCAGTGTTTTACTGTCAACGCCTGCCCGCTCCAGTGTGTAAGCAGCCTTAAGTAATAAGTGATACAGAACATTTCTTACATTTTATTAAATAAAACAAACCTCCAATCAGTTCACTAGTATGTATAATTTAGATATAAAAAAAGAAAAGATATCTTAAATATTAAATACACAAAAACAGGTAATCAAAACTTTTGGACAAAAAAAAAAAATGGGCTAACTTTACTGTTTTTTTTAAATTATTAGTGTATTTTTTCCAAAAAAATTGCGTTTGAAAGACCGCTGCGCAAATACCATGTGACATAAAATATTGCAACAAACGCTATTTTATTCCCTAGGGTCTCTGCTAAAAAAAAATATATATAATTTTTGGGGGTTCTAAGTGATTTTCTAGCAGAAAATACAGGATTTTTACTTGTAGGCAACAAGTGTCAGAAAAGATTTAGGCTTTAAATGGTTAAACTGAGAACTTCCCGTCTATTGATAAGAAACATTGTATCTTTTTGGTCTTTTCTTGGCAGAATGCCCAGAGAGGAGACAAGTCGCTCCAGGGGAAAACTCAGGCAACTTCCATTGACTTCTATTACAGAAGTCATTTGCAAGTCACGGCTGAAGTTATAATCGGCCTTTTTTATCAGCACAATCGGCCAATGCCGATGAAATAAAAAACGCCAAATATCGCCGATATATCGGTCGACCTCTAGTTATTTCTCTCACACAGCATATGCATACTTGTAAGTACGCTCCAAAACCCATTCTGCTACGACTCCTTAGTATGGTGATACCACATGTGTTAAGCCCCATACACACGCTCGGACAATCCGCGGACCAGGTCGGTCGGATTCTGTCCGTCGTACTTTGTCCGATGTTGGTGTTGCGTACACATGGTCGGACTACGTTGTCGGAAAATCCGATCATTCTGAACGTGGTGACGTTTGTTGCCTACGACGGGACTACGTAGAGGCTAGTAGCCAATAGCTTTGGTCTTGTAATGTGATCTGAGCATGCGTAGCACTTTGTCCGGTCGGACAACCGTACACACGATCGGATTTGGTGTGATCGGACCGTGTTGACGGCAAATCTTTCCAGCAGGAGATAAGACTTTGTCCGTCGGACAAACCGACGAACACTGTCCGATGGTGCATACACACGGTCTGATTTTTCAACAACCTTGTCCGATCGGACAGAATCCATGAAAAAGTCCGACCGTGTGTATGGGGCTTTAGACTTTTACAAAGCCTTGCCACATACAGAGGTCCAACATTCAAGTAGCACCTTCAGGCGTTCTAGGAACATACCAAGAATTACACTCCAAAATAAATTCTATTCAGGAAAGGGAAAAAAAAGAACCTGTGGTTCTGTGGATACTACTCAAACCTATGGTTTGATTAGTATCCGCAGAGGAGAGCATTGGTCCAGGCAGCAGGCAGGAATATAGTTAGTACAAGGATATTGTCAGCACAGCCAAAGCATTTTTCCATAGCAATTGTCCAGGCAAAGACTGCCAGCACAGCCACAATATTGGTCCTGTTACACTGTTAATTGCAGACACTCATTATTGTACCGCTCTCAAGCCCTTCATAAACATACTGCCTCTTGCTACAGCTAATTATTTCCATAGTCCAGGTAGCAGGCAGAGATGTGGTCAGTTCATGCGGCAGGCAGAGGCATGATGGCTGTAAGTCAGCAGCAGGCTGAGGGCCTCAGTCTGGTAAGGCCTGGACACAGGGGCACAGGGGTAAAGGCTTCTCCCACCCAAATCTCTTTGAAGCCTCCAGACCTAATCTGGAAATTACAAGACCTGGAGAATACAAAAAAATTAGTTTTCTCCATCCGGAAAAACAATTCTGGAGCCCCTCACATATGTGAGACCCCTGTGTACTACAGTAGCAGGGCATCAGATCAGTCCAAGCGGTAGGCAGAAGCATAGTCAAAAAACAGGCCAGGGTCAGTTCATGTGGAAGGCAGTGGCATGGTTATTTGAGGAAGCATGGAAAATGGTCAGCACAGATAATGAAAATGGGGAAATGGTTAAAAATATGGGCTAATATTTTAGGGGTGTGTGATAAAGTCGGAAGCATTTTTCAATGCATAGACTGGGTTGGGCGGGACACTGGGGGCAATGGTAGCTGGTATCTCTTCGAAATCCTCTTTTTCTGCATACGCAACATCTTTTTGGGGTCTTCGGCCTGCTTCAGATGGTGGAATGTTGTCTGGAAGTGGCGCTCATGAAGTTGGCGAAGGTTTTCTGGGGGGGCTTTCCGTGGATTTGGTGTAGATGATATATGCATTATAAATGGCCAAATAATGAATTCATGAAATAAATCGCTACTTTCTTGTACCAGAAACGGGGACCTCCTTTTTGCCAAATAGGGCTGAAGCATTTTATCATTGAAATCCACCCCCCATGTAAAGATTATATTCTTGGACACATGTTGGCTTTTGAATGGGACCTCGTCTTCTGTGAACCTAAAGTGTGGTGTCATTATGGTTGGTGGACATCATGTACACATTCCTGCTATCCTTCCACCTCAAGGGCAGCACTTTGTTTCTCAACGTTGCCTTTTCCCCCCTTTGCAGTTTTTTGTTCACTATAGATCGTGGGAAGCCCTTCCTGTTCTTTCTGGAGGTTCCACAGGCAAATCTTTGGGGAATTTTTTTTATAAGTGAGCGAATTGTACATCATTTGTCATAATTTGGATGATTTCAGGAGAGGACACTGGGTGTTGCTGTTGAAGTGAAAGAAGCACATAATCATCTCATTTTTGGACCTGGACATTATGGCAGAATAAATGGGCATGTGGTGGATGGGGTTGGTGGATCAGTAGGCATGTCCTTCATTTTTTTTGTAAGCCTCATGTTAAGGGTGAGGCCGATAAACACTCCCCCAAAATCAAATCTCTCCACTCAAACGGACAGGCATGGAATGATTGTGGGCTGTTTGCAATATACTGCTGGGCATATAGATTGGTCTGGTCCACAAAAAATTGCAGAAAAGTGTTGGGCAAAAATAAATAAAACAAATCAGTTTCAGAGACATTTGCGGTATTGGCCTGCACACCTGGCTGTGTGGAGAAGGGGGGAATGGTTGCTGATCCCGAGTTGGAAGGCAGCCATGTTGGTTTAGCAAAAGTATCTGGGAGGTATGTAGTG
The DNA here is from genome assembly GCA_028564925.1 of Lithobates sylvaticus. Lineage (NCBI taxonomy): Eukaryota > Metazoa > Chordata > Amphibia > Anura > Ranidae > Lithobates > Lithobates sylvaticus. The sequence goes on along the minus strand of CM053032.1, from coordinate 5,111,960 downwards.
GCCCTGACTCTTGGAGGATGTGACACTCCAGTGCTGGTAGTTGGGGGATTCTAAATTCCTGTGCTGGTACTTGGAGGTGATACTGCAGCAGTGGTACTGGACCTGGGCCTTTGATCCCGGGGTCTATCGCTGGTGGCAGCGCTGCATTTGTTCACTGTGGCTATTCAATAAAATGAAGAAATTTTAAGAGCAACAACCGGAGTGCGGATCACTTTTTCTACATTACTCTAATCAGTTCGGGACTGTGGATCGAGCACCTGGGAGCTCTGCTATCTATCTGGTGTATGGGTAGTAGCACTGACTTTTCTGTTAATACAGGAGACGTGTGCACAGCCGAAAAGTTTTTTTTTTTTTTTCGTTTCATTCGTTTATTTTTTAGAGTTTTTCAGATCCTTCGTTATGATTGAAATTTGTTATTTCAAATAATTTCGGAACTTCAGACAAATTGGAATTTGTTACGTTCCACTGGTTTAGATGAGATATTTGGTATTTCGGTAATTTGTAATAATCTGAAATTCGAAAATCGGAAAATCCACAAAATCGATAGAAAGAACGATAATACGAATATTCAAAAAAATCCAAAATAATAACTAACTAATAATAACTAACTATTAAATTATAGGTATTGGAATTTCCTTTAAAATTTGGCTGTTAGTGAACGTAACGAATACGAATTTATCGGAAGTTACGAGTTATTCGAAATAACGAATGCCGCATCTAAATGTATGGAACGTAACAGCTAGACTGCCTGCCGTTGTGGGTGTTGATTTCATCTGGAGGAATTTTTTTGGTGTAGGTTTCATGGGCACAATTAACACCCATAAACCAATCTTTCCACACCTGCTTGACAGGTGCATATAATTGACATTTTTGACAGCAAGGCCAATTCTTGCTTTCATCAAGAGTACCTCTATAGGGTTACGGTGTAAAGGCACCTCCGACACCGCACTGGTTACTTCTTTTTTTTTTTTTTTTTTTTTTTTGCCAGCTCAGTTTCACTTTCCAAACGGACCTTGCTCAACATTGTCTGTTCATTTCATCCGTTTTAATGTTTACATCATTGTGGCATTTTCTTGTTTTCATATTAAATCTACAGTACACTGAAATTTAACTAACAATTTTTTCTGTTTTATCCCCCCCCCCCCCCCCTTCCCGCTCCGCTTGCTGTGCCCATTGACTTAGATTTAAAGCTGGCTCTCGATTTTGAGGTCGGGTACTTCAACTTTTTACCCTATAGGCGTAGTGCTTCTGCAAAACTCCACGTCATTTTAAACTTTTTCCATCTATCCCACTTCTCAACTAAACCTCCCAACTCCTCTTCCGGGTTTGTTCTAAGAGATTCCATCAAGCGTGTATTCTCGACAATATCTATCCACTCCCAAGTTGAGGGACTGTCTTGTTTCCTCCAGTTCCTTGCTATCTGGCGCTTAGCCGCATTGAGTAAATGCGGTACCAGAGAGCTTTGATAGTTTTTGATAGATCCTTTGGTACCGTGGAATAGAATCACCCATGGGTCCCTTTCAAGGTTAGTTCCAGTAATCTCCTTGATGTAATCTATTATTCTCCTTCAGTAAGCTTTTATCTTGCAACAGTCCCACCATAGATGTGTCATCGTCCCCTTTTCCCTGCAGCCTCTCCAACATTCGGCTGTTCCTCCTTGTGTAAATTGACAAGTTTTGGAAGGGGTTAAGTACCACCTCGATAGGCACTTGAAGTTTGTTTCATAGGCCCTAGAGTCCACTGCAGAGCTATATGTTAACTTAAAAATTTTTCTCAGTGTTAGTGTGTCAGTTTTTGTGCCCAATTCCCTCTCCCACTTTTGAATATATGTAGGTATCTCTTCCCCCTCCACATCCTGCAGGAGCCTGTAGATCTTCGATATTGATCCTTTGGTGTTTTTGGCTGTGACAATGCACTCCAATCGGGTCAAATCATCGTTTTCCCTGATTGGTTGGGGCAGGCTTCCGACAAAGTGAGACAGTTGGAGATACCTCCACCCATTCATATCAAAAAGATCCCTCCTGCTTTCTAAATCATTTAGTGTGCGAATTTTCCCCTTGTGTAAAATGTCCTTCAATTGTGCCCTATTGTCTTTAATCCACCCCCCTCCCACCATTTTGTTCCCTGGTGAAAAGTACGCGTTGTTCTTTAGTGCTATTAATGGAGAGTTATGTTTCGCCTTGAGAATTTTGTGAATTTTGTCCCATATTTTTAAAGTATTTGTGGTCATCGTGTTTGTGTCCTCACTCAGTGTTCTGAACTTTGGGGGGTTCCAAATGTCATATCCTAGTTGTGAGTTGCTGAGAGATTTTTCTAAATTAACCCATCTTTTATTGCTACTACTGTTACTCCATTCGGGGATTCTCGATAGGACTGTTGCGTGATAATAGCCCACTACGTCAGGTACTGCTAGGCCACCTCTTTTTTTTTCCTTCTTCAGTAAGTAGAGTGAAATTCTATGCTTCTTATTTTTCCAGATGAAGTTCATTAGGATAGATTTTAATTTGTTGAGGTACGTCTGTGATAGAGGGATGGGGAGCATTTGAAATTTATACGTGATTGTGGGTAACAGTGTCATTTTTACCGTGTTTATGCGACCCAGCCACGAGAGAGGTCTTGTAGAGTAATCTTTACTTTTTTTTGCTATCTCGTCTAACAACGGGATATAATTGATTCTATAAATTTCCTTATCTGATTTAGCTAAGATGATTCCAAGGTATTTAATTTGTTTTTTCCATTGGAAAGCAAATTGTCCCTGTAAATTTTCCCTATCTTTTTTGATGACATTGATATTTAAAATGAAAGATTTTGAATTGTTTACTTTGAAATTGGAGATCTCTCCGTATTGCTTCAGGATTTGCATTAGATTAGGAAGGGTTCTTTGTGGATTGTTTATATAAAATAAAATATCGTCGGCGAACGCGGCCACTTTATGTTCGTCGCCATTCACTGTGATGCCCTCGACACCTGAGTTGTTTCTGACTGTCGCCAGGAGAGGCTCCAGGGAAAGGATGAAAAGGAGGGGAGACAGGGGACATCCCTGCCTCGTCCCGTTTGTCATATGGAACCTGGGAGATGTTACTCCGTTAACTTTGACCCTGGCCTCAGGGTCATCATATAAAACCCTAATTTTTTGTAGAATATTTGGTCCGAAGCCCATATGGGCTAAGGTTTGGAATATGAGTCCCCAGTCTACCCTGTCGAATGCTTTCTCAGCATCTATTGACAGGAATAGACCTGGGGACTCAGCCTCTCTAGTTCTACGCAGTAGCAACAACGTTCGGACTGCGTTGTCCCATCCCTCCCTCCCGGCCACAAAGCCCACCTGGTCAGGATGGACCAGCGTGCCCAAGTACGACCTGACCCTTTCCGCTAGGATCTTAGCGTATATCTTAGTGTCGACATTAAGAAGTGAAATCGGTCTGTAACTTGAGCACACTGATCCATCCTTTCCCTCTTTCAGAATAACCGTAATATCGGCCGATAGGGAGTCCTTACTCATCTTATATTCCACCCCCAGTCCGTTAAAATAAGCGCATAATCTAGGAATTAATAACTCCTGAAATGTTTTATAGTATGAAACCGTAAAACCATCCGGGCCTGGGCTTTTCCCGGATGGCGAGTTTTTTAGGGCTTTCCTGACTTCCTCTATGTAGTTTCTTGTCTTTTTTTTTCGTAGGGTTTTGGCTAAGTGTTTACTTGATTTATCTCCCCATAGATATCTTTCTTTTACTATTCTATTAAAAGTTCGCTTCGTTTCCTGCTCAAATAAGTCCTTTAGCTCCTCTCTCTTAGATGTTAATTTTAGAAATAGCTCTTTATTTTGGCCCTTGAGTTGTTTGTGTTCTCTTTCGAGAAGGCCTATATCTACCTTTAAGACCTCCATTTTCTTGGAATGTTCTTTTTTTTTCCAGGCGCCTTTTGAAATAAAACTCCCTCTTATAAACGCTTTGTGCGCGTCCCAGACATAGGATCCCTGCACCTCCCCGTTATCATTATTTGTGAAATATTGTTCTATCTCTGTCTTGACCTGGGCTACAATTTCTTTATCTCTAAGGAGTTCCTCGTTTAGTCTCCAGTTGTTATGGGGTGTCTGTATATCTGTCACTTTAAGCCTCATCGAGACCGGGGCGTGGTCAGAAAGGGTAAAGATCTCTATTTTTGTATCTATTACTCTGTCAAGTAAGCCGTGGTCAATAAAAATGTAGTCAAGTCGTGAATACGTCCCGTGTACGGGGGGAGAAAAACGTGTAATCTTTGGTTTTGGGATTGAGTATCCTCCAAATGTCCACCAGTTGACTGGTATGCAATTTTTGTTTTATCATTTGCTTTACTACGTTACTTGTCCCCCGCACACGGGACGTAGAATCTAGGTCCTGGTCCATATGGAAGTTTAGATCTCCCGTCAAGATCAGATAGCCCTTTTTAAAGTCTCTTAGTTTATTAAGAATCCCCCTCAGGTATTGTGCCGGTCTGGTGTTGGGGGCATAAATGTTTACGAACGTGTATTTTGTCTGTCCAATGGTACCTCTAAGAAACAGATATCTCCCTTCCGGGTCCACAAGCCTGTTCTCTAGGCAAAAAGTAATATCTCTAGAGAACCCTATAGCCACCCCCCTTGATCTATTCATTATAGTATCCCCATAGAACCAAGTTGGATAGTAGCTTGAGTTGAGTTTTATATTAGATCCGAGGGAGATATGTGTCTCCTGGAGGAAAACAATGCCTGCTCTGTAATTTTTAAGTTCTTCTAATATTTTTGATCGCTTATTGGGCGAGTTGAGTCCCTTGACGTTGTAAGATATTAACTTAATGTTAGTCATCGAGGCCCTTTAAATCTAGTTTCTTAGATTGTGGTATTAGGGTCACAGCAAAGCAGGAGCTTACCCACCCACCCTTCCCTCCCCCCTATTTTCCCTATACTCTTTAATCCCATCTATGAGTCCCCTTGTACCTCCCCCCTCCCCCCCCTCCCCCTCCCTCCCTCTCCCTCCCTGACCCCTACTAAGGTCATAGAGACGTTGAAGGCCATCGAAATACGGCCTCCCTCCGTTCTCTCAGATTCCTAGGTGAGGTGGGGCTCTGATCAGCAGCTATATCTTACCCGGGCCCCGAATATTTCGGGGGATCGGGGGTCAGCAGGCGGATTATATGCTGTTAGCTTCCATCCGGGTCGGCGATCTGCCATTGGCCCACATCTCTCCTTCTCTTCCCCTCCCCTCTCCCCCCCCGCTCTCTACCACCGTCTCCCATCCCGGTAAATCCGGGACTTGTAAGTCAAGCTTTTGACAAAATTCCCTCAGGTCTTCCGGAAATTTTAGTCTGGCCGAGTGACCATCTTTTGTGCCTATTAAGCAAGCGGGGAATCCCCATGTGTATTTCACATTGCTGCGTCTCATCAGATCCAATAGCGGTCTTTGCAATCTTCCCCTCTCCAATGTCTGGGGGGCTAAGTCAGAGTAGATTTGGATCTCGGAGTCCTCATATTTGAGGGGGGCTTTCCCATATAGTTTGAACCAAATTGTCACTTTGTCCTCGTAATATCGGAATCTGACTATGATGTCACGTGATCTAGGGGCATCAGTTTCTAGGCGTCTACCAACTCGGTGAACCCGCTCTAATTTGGGGAAGTCATCTTCTTCTTTTCCCAGGAGGGGGTTGAATATAGTTGTTATTACCATCCTTAAGTCTTCTCCCCTTTTTTCCGGGACGTTTCTTATTCTGAGGTTTTGTCGCCTATTCCTATTTTCTGCATCTTCTATTTTATATTGGGTGTCACGCTGGGATAATTGTATAGTTCTTAGCTGTTCTTTTAAATTTAGAATTTCTTGTTCCTGTATGTCTGCTCTTTTCTCTGCGGATTCAACTCTTGACAGTAAGTGTCCCAGATCTTCCCTAAAGAGGTGGAAGTCCCCTTTAAGCGCACTTTCCATTCTTGAGAGCATTTCTTCCATTTCATTTTTTGTGGGGAGATGGGCCCCCCCCCTGTTCGCCAGTCCTGCTGATATCTGCTTCATTTTCCAGCGTTTGGTCTGGTGTTGATTGGGCAGCCTGGCCGTCAGCTTTCTTGTCCTTCGGTTTCCTTCTCTCCATCATTACTTCTGAATTGGTCTCCGTGTGATTTAATTGTGGGCTTGCACCAGTTTTTAAATATTGTTTAATGGTACTCGTGGTTGTTTTGGGGGTTTTGGGAGGGCCCTTCTTAGGAACTTTACTCATGGTTCCCCCTCGGGCCTTTCTAATCCTCTTTCCCAGCTTGTTGTCTGTTTCGGCCCTAGAAAAAAGCCTACTGTTTCCTCTCCCCTCCTTTTTTTTTTTTCCCTTTTATTTACTGTAAAATAAATCTTCTCTTCTGTGGGGGTAATTTTTTGTTGCTCGCACGCTGGTGTTCAGTAGTAGTAGTATGGTGTTTAGGGCTAGTGCCGCGCTCCGAGGCCTGTGGAGTCCCCTTTCTGTCCCCTAGGAGAGTACGAGGGTGTAAGATCCCCCTTTTTCTCTCGGAGCTATGGTACTTGACTCTCCCACCTTTCCCAGGTATAGGTTCGCTGGTTTAGCAATATTGCATTAATACTTCTGTCCATATGTCCTTTCTTTATAGACTTTAGCTGTTAATTTTTTGCTCTACTGCTCGCCCTTGTCACCTCCCAGCACTGTCTGTCCAGGGGGGGGGGGAAACCCACAGACATGTAGATGGTGATAGACGGCCCGCCTGGTTTAATGGCCTATTTACCTGCCACAACAGAGGGCGAGGGGGGCTCCTCTCTATTGTGCCCTACAACTCACTCATAGGGACACACAATGGGTAGCCCACTGACTCACCCGACCCCAGCTAGGAGATAGACCAACCGTTGGTGATACAATGTGTTTGGCCCTATCTAGAGTTATCGCTAAAGTGTATTCATCGTCAAATGGAGATATAGGGGAAAACACAGAGTTTGTTCCACCCTTCGGTGGGAGCTTGCGCTGCGAGCTTTTCTGCTTTACTGTAAGCTGCACTAGGAGCTGCACTAGGAGCTATTAATCCCAAAACAATCTGGGCACCATCGGCTCTCTTCAGCCTCGTCTAGACCCTCCACCCCTGCCAGTCCAGGGGCTGAGGGGTAAGTGACGTCCAGGTGGCACAAGTTTGATAGAGTCAAGGAAAAAAAAAAAATAGGCGAGAGCAAAACAAAAAGGGAATAAGAAATCAAAAATAAACAGTTCAATCCCTGCAGGGCCTTACTCTGTGTGTAAGGTTATTGATCTCAGATTGAAAAGGTAAGGACAATAGTGTCATCTGCTGTCTTCTGGTAAGCATTTAGTACAGGGATGAATATTCAAAAAAGCATAGACCACATATAGGATATAGGCATTGGCTTACCGTTATCTTCCGTGGGCAGACAGTTAGACAGAGTTTTACTCACGGCTTTGTAGCTTATTTCTGGCAGTATCCGAGGTTCTGAGCGGAGGGGAGGGAGTGATCCCGGTCCGGCGAAGGGTCCGAGGAGGAGACGTTGGTATGTGGGATGGGGAACTGATGCATGGCTAGCATGTCCCGTCCCTCCGTGATGTTCTGACCTGGCGCGGTTCCCAGTCGGGTTAGCGGTGCTCCGGGAGGCGGCGCAGACGGTCCGGGAGTCTCTCACTCTCCACGGAGCCTCAGCGTTCCCCTCACCTCGCTGTCTGTGCTGCGAGCATCCGCCCGCTGTATCAGGCCCCTCCCTCCGTACTACGGACTACGTAGGTACGTCCTGCTCCATCCCCCCGTCGGTACCACGCACCGGTTACTTCTATCCAAAGTCTGTGGAAGGGACACCAGAGTTTATCCAAAAACTCTCTAATCTTGTTTCCAGTGCACTACATTGTGGCCTCATCGTATAGATTGGCTCCCCAAGACATTTTTTACAAAATAAAGAAATCTTGTAGGGAAATTTCATTTTTTTGGGTTTATAAATGCAATGATGAGTTTCACGCCTTCAGGTGTATGACCGTCATTTCCAAACACTCTCCAACAAGGTGGATAAAAATCGTAGACAAATTAGTCACAGATATAATCCGATCATAATTTGGTCACTTTCTGTGCCACATCCCTAAACTTAATGTAACAAAACAGTAAATAGTATAGGCATGGGACTTTTGAGGCACACCGCTACTGATTAAATTAAACCAAACCAAATCTGCGCTAAATAAAATAAGTAGGTAATAAAATAGGGAAAAATCTATATAGGATTGTGAAAAACAAGTCAATAGGTTGACATGATTTCCATACAATTCTTAAGCTGTAAATAACTTCACCACGGAAAGTTGTGATAGTAGAAAAATGAAAACCTCAACCTCATAAAATGGCTGCTTACCAGCTCCTGAGACCTCTTGTTACAGGAGGTCTGAGACACTTTTGGCTCTAAACCCAGCCAGGGCCTTTGAACATCCAGGGGGACTGCGCTGTTTAGAAGCCTCCACCGCCCACAGGGAATCAATCAGATGAGACCTCTTGTTACAGGAGGTCTGAAACACTTGTGGCTCTGGACCCAGCCAAGGCCTTGATCATCTAGGGGTATTGCGCTGTTTCAAGCAATGCCACAGGATCATTAGTTGCCTCCTTCTGATATCCACTGGGCTTTCTTCAGTAAGGGACACAGAGACTCACAATACTACAGAACAGCTGGACACTTTTTTCTCCACCTTCCACAGGTTATCTTTTAAGGAGCTCTCCAGACCGTAAGTAAATCCCAGGCCTTGGAAATAGGCTCCCCCACTTAGACTACAGTTAGGCCCTCAATGACTTTTAAGTAGCGTCTCCAGCAGACTGCCTTAAAAGGCACAGTGCCCTAGACAGGGGACTCCTTTTGCAGGACTGGACCCAAGACTCCTTGAATTTGAAATGTATTCACATTTAGATAAAATTTGACAATTTCAGTCCACATCATAACAAATTACAATAAAATACAGTTGTGTAAAACCAATCGATTGATATTTGTAGTATTGTGTATAGTAGTCTTTACAGCTCAATGCGTTTCTTGGACAAGGTCCTCTTCATCAGGAGATATCAATATAGACTTTCTATGAATGCCATCTAGATAGAATGACAAACTTTTAATAATTCTATCATGATACAACAAAATTTCATTTAACACTTTTATACAAAGATATTCACCTAGAGATGGAATTGCAGGGCTCAGATGTATATACATACCCACACACACATGTATGCATACATATACAGACACACGCACACATATATCCCTAGTGGTCCCAGGGTCCCCCTCCTCCTCCAACCTCCAAATTAGTCCTATTTAATCATTTCTATTAGGATACATTTCTTCCTATTGTTATCAAATTTACTTTCTATTAAATCTATTTATGAAAAAATAATAATGAAATAAATCCATTTACCTTTTCTAGAGTACAGGAAATAAAGGCTGTTGTTTTATATCTTTATCCCGAAGGGTTAAAGTACGCTCTGGCAGATTTATTGAGGGACGCTACCTCTCTTATTCGGAAAATATATCCTGATTTCTTTCAAAACCTATAGTAATAATCCGAAATGCAAAAATTTAATTAATTCTATAGTACAGATAATGCCACAATACATGTGCACATGCATTTATAGCATTATAATTACATTCTATAGGGCAGTATGTAGTATATTGTGGATGTTTACATCACTGCTGGTGTGATATTCATGGTCCAAGGGCAAGCGAACAAATGGAAAAACACCCCCTTCTCTCTTGACACACAATTGAATCCAGATTCCCCCACATGAAGGAGTCTATAACAAATTGAAAATGACAATAGTGACTTCCAATTGTAAGTCCATTTAATAAAGATAGCACATTTATCATGTTAGACTCAAAAACATACCACATAGGAGGCAGTATCTACTGCAAGTTTAAAAGCATCAGCATGCTTCAAGGAGGGCGATAAGCCTTTCAGATTTAGGGGAATGCTGACACAGTCTGCAAGGTGAAAAAAAAGGGGGATATATTTGCCATCACTGATTAGCTGTCTCTATCCAGATCTATTGGAGTGGAAAACCTCTCATCAGATTGTTACTACCTGTGCTTGCTGTGTCCCACCAGACAATCAATCAACCTGTTCCTGGACTGTAGAGGAGGATGGGAGGGACCCAGGAACCCCCCCCCCAGAAACATATATGTGGGTCTAATGACCTCAAACTTGCTCCAGCTGCGGGTCCAATGGCCAGGATGTAATATCCGGCCCTCCGGACCTGTTCCAAGATGGCCACGGAGGCCTCAATATGAACGGCGCATGTGCGAAGGTTGACGTCGCACAGCGCATCATCCAAGAGGACATCACAGATATTAGTCACAGATATTTTGAGGATAACCAAAGTGTATTGAATATGCTACATTTGGTCTGTGGGTTACAATGACCCCTCATTGTAAGGGTAAGTACAAGTATGAGCACCCGACATGTTTACATTTTATGAAGGACAATAGTGACATTTTTAAACAACTGAAAAAGGCACAGAAATGCAAAAAGTGTCTTTGCTCTCAATGATATTTTAATCATAATACTTGTATTAACTTTAAGTGATAATAAAACCTCATCAGTGCCTCCATAAGGTCCTTGTTCCTCAGGCTGTAGATCAGAGGATTCAGCAATGGGTTAATGAGGGCAGATATGACTGTAAACAGTTTGTTTAAATTGACCATATTGCTGGAGGAGGGAACAAAGTAAATAAAAATTAAGGAGCCATAAAAGATGAAGACCACAGTAATATGTGATGTGCAGGTAGAGAATGCTTTCATCTTTCCAGGCTTGCTACGGATTCTGAGGATGGTCCTTAAAATATAGACATAGGGAAGAAAGGTAAAAAAAAAGACTCCCAATAAAATACTACCACCTAATAAGAATATGACCATCATGTTTATGAAGGTGTCAGTACATGTAATTTGATATAAGTGTGGAAGGTCACAAAGAAGTTGTGGATGGAAGATGTTCTGCAGAAGGACAACCTAAGCAAAAATAAAGTATAAACCAAAGAGTGAGAACATCCTCCAACCCAGACCAGAGAGGCCATACGAGCACAGACCCTCCAAGACATAATTAGTTTGTAATGTAGAGGGTGGCAGATGGCGATGTAGCGGTCGTAGGACATAGCTGAGAGCAAGAAAAGTTCTGAGCCAGCAAAGGAGATGTAGAAAAATACTTGGGCTATACAGGCAGGAATGGATATTGATCGTCTTTTTGTGACCAAATCAAAGAGCATCCTTGGTGCCGTCACTGATGAATAGGACATGTCCAGAAATGCCAAATTGGCAAGAAAAAAATACATTGGGTTGTGCAAATTGTAGTCAGTGAGGACCAAGAAAAAAATAAGAAGGTTTGTGATAAGAGTCATCAGATAGATCAGAAGGAAGAACAGAAATAGTGCATTCATGGTCAGTGGATGGTCTGATAGACCCACAAGAGTGAAAGAGGAAATCTTTGTCATATTCCTCATATTATTCTTTTTTTTTTTTTTTCTATTAAATGTATCAGTATAGAGGTATAATAAAATTGTGGATCTGAGGATTAAAAGGAAAACCTGCACGGTGTGCGTTCACATTACACTCAGGTTTACATGTATTTCTAGCAGCGAATGATTTATTCTTATATAAAATGTTGGCAGTCCCGTAGGACAGGCTGCTGTGCTGTAAGAACACAAAGCTGAAAGTCCCATAAAAGGTCTCCTAAGATTTAATTTATAACACCTTGGGAGCCCCTTTTCATTAGTTCAATAAAGTCTTTAAAATTAGAAATTAGAATCCACTGAAAGTATCTTTTTGTCACCTATTTTACTTATTTATTCGTTAGTGCCACTGGACAGATATAAAACACTATGAACCACTTGCCTACCGGGCTCTTTTCACCCCCTTCCTGCCCAGGTCAATTCTCTCTCACATTTTGAATAACAATTACTTAGTCATGCAACACTGTACCCTTATTAAATTTGTGTCCTTTTTTTTCTCACAAATAGATTTTTCTTTTGGTGGTATTTTATATGGTGGTGTTTTGTGAAAAAAAAGTCTTCTTCTTTGTTTCTGTTGTAAAATTTAGCAAATTAGTGATTTTTTCTTCATAAGTTTTGGCCAAACTTTATACTGCTACATATCTTTGGTAAAAAATAACCCAAATCAGTGTATTTTTTTGTGTATTTTTGTATTTGGTCTTTGTGAAAGTTATAGAGTCTACAAGCTATGGTGCCAATCATTGAAAATTGATCAAACCTGATGTACTGAAGGCCTATCTCATTTCTTGAGGCCCTGAAATGTCAGGAAAGTACAAATACCCCCCAAATTATCCCTTTTTGGAAAGTAGACAGTCAAAGGGATTTAGTAAGAGGCATGGTGAGTTTTTTTAAGTTATAATTTTTCCCACAATTCTTTGCAAACTTGTCATATTAACAGGTTATTTCTAGAGGTCGACTGATATGGGTTTTTCTCTGGCCGATGCCGATATTTAGAAATTGTGGGGCCGATGGCCGATAGATGATGCCGATCTTTTTGGGCCGATATGTTAGACCGATTTTTTATTTGTCTTCATCTCATAAAATCTGACAGACACCTTTCACACTAGGGCATTTTTCAGGCGCTTTTGGCCTAAAAATAGCGCCTGTAAAGTGCCTGCAAAACGGCTCCCCTGCAGTCTCAGTGTGAAAGCACTCAGGCTTTCACACTGAGGCGACGTGCTGGCAGGACGTTAAAGAAAAGTCCTGCAAGCAGCATCTTTGGAGCGGTGTATTCCGCTCCTACGCCACTCCTGCACATTTAAATGAATGGGCACCACTGCCAAAGTGTCTGTAATGCGATTTTACGCGAAATCGCCACTAAAACTAGCAGTGTTTTACTGTCAACGCCTGCCCGCTCCAGTGTGTAAGCAGCCTTAAGTAATAAGTGATACAGAAAATTTCTTACATTTTATTAAACAAAACAAACCTCCAATCAGTTCACTAGTATGTATAATTTAGATTAAAAAAAAAAGATATCTTAAATATTAAATACACAAAAACAGGTCATCAAAACTTTTGGACAAAAAAAAAAAATGGGCTAACTTTACTGTTTTTTTTAATTATTAGTGTATTTTTTCCAAAAAAATTGCGTTTGAAAGGCCGCTGCGCAAATACCACGTGACATAAAATATTGCAACAACCGCTATTTTATTCCCTAGGGTCTCTGCTAAAAATATATATATATCATTTTTGGGGGTTCTAAGTGATTTTCTAGCAGAAAATACAGGATTTTTACTTGTAGGCAACAAGTGTCAGAAAAGATTTAGGCTTTAAATGGTTAAACTGAGAACTTCTCGTCTATTGATAAGAAACATTGTATCTTTTTGGTCTTTTCTTGGCAGAATGCCCAGAGAGGAGACAAGTCGCTCCAGGGGAAAACTCAGGCAACTTCCATTGACTTCTATTACAGAAGTCATTTGCAAGTCGCTGCAGAAGTTATAATCGACCTTTTTTATCAGCACAATCGGCCAATGCCGATGAAATAAAAAACGCCAAATATCGGCTGATATATCGGTCGACCTCTAGTTATTTCTCTCACACAGCATATGCATACTTGTAAGTACGCTCCAAAACACATTCTGCTACGCCTCCTTAGTATGGTGATACCACATGTGTTAGACTTTTACAAAGCCTTGCCACATACAGAGGTCCAACATTCAAGTAGCACCTTCAGGCGTTCTAGGAACATACCAAGAATTACACTCCAAAATAAATTCTATTGAGGAAAGGGAAAAAAAAGAACCTGTGGTTCTGTGGATACTACTCAAACCTATGGTTTGATTAGTATCCATAGAGGAGAGCATTGGTCCAGGCAGGCAGGAATATAGTTAGTACAAGGATATTGTCAGCACAGCCAAAGCATTTTTCCATAGCAATTGTCCAGGCAAAGACAGCCAGCACAGCCACAATATTGGTCCTGTTACACTGTTAATTGCAGACACTCATTATTGTACCGCTCTCAAGCCCTTCATAAACATACTGCCTCTTGCTACAGCTAATTATTTCCATAGTCCAGGTAACAGGCAGAGATGTGGTCAGTTCATGCGGCAGGCAGAGGCATGATGGCTGTAAGTCAGCAGCAGGCTGAGGGCCTCAGTCTGGTAAGGCCTGGACACAGGGGCACAGGGGTAAAGGCTTCTCCCACCCAAATCTCTTTGAAGCCTCCAGACCTAATCTGGAAATTACAAGACCTGGAGAATACTAAAAAATTAGTTTTCTCCATCCGGAAAAACAATTCTGGAGCCCCTCACATATGTGAGACCCCTGTGTACTACAGTAGCAGGGCAACAGATCAGTCCAAGCGGTAGGCAGAAGCATAGTCAAAAAACAGGCCAGGGTCAGTTCACATGTGGAAGGCAGTGGCATGGTTATTTGAGAAAGCATGGAAAATGGTCAGCACAGATAATGAAAATGGAGAAATGGTTAAAAAATATGGGCTAATATTTTAGGGGTGTGTGATAAAGTCTGAAGCATTTTTCAATGCATAGGCTGGGTTGGGCGGGACACTGGGGACAATGGTAGCTGGTGTCTCTTTGAAATCCTCTTTTGCTGCATACGCAACATCTTTTTGGGGTCTTAGGCCTGCTTCAGATGGTGGAATGTTGTCTGGAAGTGTCGCTCATGAAGTTGTACCAGAAATGAGGCCTCCTTGTTGCCAAATAGGGCTGAAGCATTTTATTATTGAAATCCACCCCCCATGTAAAGATTATATTCTTGGACACATGTTGGCTTTTGAATGGGACCTCGTCTTCTGTGAACCTAAACTGTGGTGTCATTATGGATGGTGGACATCATGTAGACATTCCTGCTATCCTTCAACCTCAAGGGCAGCACTTTGTTTCTCAAAGTTGCTTTTTCCCCCCTTCACAGTTTTTTGTTCACTATAGATTGTGGGAAGCCCTTCCTGTTCTTTCTGGAGGTTCCACAGGCAAATCTTTGGGGAATTTTTTTTTATAAGTGAGTGAATTGTACATAATTTGTCATAATTTGGATGATTTCAGGAGAGGACACTGGGTGTTGCTGTTGAAGTTAAAGAAGCACATAATCATCTCATTTTTGGACCTGGACATTGTGGCAGAATAAATGGGCATGTGGTGGATGGGGTTGGTGGACCAGTAGGCCTTCATTTTTTTTGTAAGCCCCATGTTAAGGGTGAGGCCGATAAACAATTTGAACTCCCCCAAAAATAAATTAAATGGGCATTGGAGGATGATTGGGGGTGTTTGACTGCTGGGCATATGAGATTGGTGGTCCACCAAGTAGGCCTTCAAATAATTCAGAGACATTTGGGGTTTGACCTGCACACCTGGCCAGGGGGAATGTTTGAGACAAAGGGATGAGGTGTTCAATTCGATAAACCCATGTTCGAAAATGAACTCGGCCCCAGAAAATCAAATTCGAATTGTGATGCGAGCGGCATCCGCAATGCACTGCGCCAGTCGCAGTGCATTGCTGGTGTGATGATTGGCCAAGCATGCACTGTGACCCGCATGCTTGGCCAATCAAAGAGACCAGCGGCAAGGACACCAGAAGCAATAATATGCCAAAGCACCTTGTCCCCCCATGTTGATGCCGGGGAAATTTAAGGACAAGGGTCACGCCTTCCCCACAACCCTGGCCATTGGTTGTGGGGGTCTGCGGGCGCCCGGGGGATTACCGGGGCGGGTGCACCGGTTGGCGAGGTGTGGGGCGGGGGGGCGGAGGGGGGGGGGGGAGGGAGGGATCGGAATAGGGGGCCAGAAGCCCACTCGTGCTGCAGAGGGAACCCTAGAGGGAAAAGGAAAAGGAAAAAGACAAAGTTATGTCATAAAATTCCCTTGAACCTATATACCGGTGTAGTGTAACAGATGGGAGAATATGTCTCCATAGTTATTTTTTATTGTCACATTCCCAGTAAATGTATGGGTCATAGCTTGTAATTATAAACATTTTCGATGTAAAAGTAAAGAACATAATGAGAGAACAAAGGACATGGAATTTATTCAGATAATGTTTGGCCAAAGATTATTATATGACACGCTACAACCCTGTGTCTCAATAGTACCCCCCCTGTACACAGGGGCAGAGGTGAAATGGTAAGAACAAGGGGGTAGAGCACACATAGAAAAGTTCACCTAAATCCCCTTATACTTCCCCCACACATACACCACCCTTTCCCACCACCACTTCCTTACCCCTACCATTTCACCAAAAAAGTGTCAAAAATGGTAAAAATGACAGGAGACGGTCTTTGACAATTCCTTTTATTAAAATCTTCTTTCTTCTGGTCTTCCTTCTTCCTTTCTTCATCCTTCGGTTTCTTCATCTTCTCCTTCCGGCATCTTCTTCTTCCATCATCTTCTTCCTACGATCCGCTTCTTCTTGCTCTGGTCTTCTCGTCCGGCATCTTCTTCCATGGCGTCGGCGTCTCTTCTGGGCCGTTCCGCGCAATGGGAGGCTCCCGCTGTGTGAGGCTTCGCTGCGTCTGACAGGTCTTTTATAACGGAGGGCGGGGCCACCTGGTAACCCCGCCCCCTCTGATGCACGGGGACGTCATGGGGAATTCCCTATGGCTTTCCCCATGACGTCAGAGGGGGTGGGGTCACCAGGTGGCCCCGCCCTCCGTTATAAAAGACCTGTCAGACGCAGTGTAGCCCCACACAGCGGGAGCCTCCCATTGCGCGGAGCGGGCCAAGAAGAGACTCGGACGCCGTGGAAGAAGATGCCGGACGAGAAGACCAGAGCAAGAAGAAGCGAATCGGCGGAAGAAGATGATGGAAGAAGTAGGTGGAAGAAGATGCCGGAAGGAGAAGATGAAGAAACCAAAGGATGAAGAGAGGAAGAAGGAAGAAAAACCAGAAGAAAGAAGATTTTTATAAAGGAATTGTCAAAGACCGTCTCCTGTAATTTTTACAATTTTTGACACTTTTTTGGTGAAATGGTAGGGGTACCCTTACCATTTCACACAGGGGGGCCGGGATCTGGGGTTCCCTTGTTAAAGGGGGCTTCCAGATTCCGATAAGCCCCCGCCCGCAGACCCTCACAACCAATGGCCAGGGTTGTGGGGAAGAGGCCCTTGTCCTCATCAACATGGGGACAAGGTGCTTTGGGGGTCTCAGACCCCCAAAGCATCCTCCCAATGTTGAGGGCATGTGGCCTGGTACGGTTCAGGAGGGAGGGGGCGCTCTCGTCCCCCCCCTCTTTTCCTGCGGCCTGCCAGGTTGCGTGCTCGGATAAGGGTCTGGTATGGATTTTGAGGGGGACCCCACGCCATTTTTTTTGGCTGGGGTTCCCCTTAAAATCCATCCCAGACCTCAAGGGTCTGGTATGGATTTTGAGGGGGACCCCACGCCATTTTTTTTTGGCTGGGGTCCCCCTTAATATCCATAGCAGACCTGAAGGGCCTGGTTATTGAATTTGGGGGGGCCCCCATGCTTTTTTTTTAATTTTTTTTTATTTTTTATCAATGACTTTCAATGAATGACTGTTCTCTGTGTTACGGGAGCCGTCAATTCATTAGCCGCAAGTGATTTTAAATAGCTTTTTTTTTTTTCCTGCAAAAATGACACTTTTTGCAGGGACAGTTCTAAGCACAGGAAACATTCCTTCACAGGCATACTATAGACACCCCCCAGGTACGAAATTTAAAGGAATATTACACTTTTATTGTTTCACTTTAACCACTTCAGCCCCGGACAATTTGCAGCTAAAGGACCAGGCCCCTTTTTGCAATTCGGCACTGCGTCGCTTTAACTAACAATTGCGCGGTCATGCGACGTGGCTCCAAAACAAAATTGGTGTCCTTTTTTTCCCACAAATAGAGCTTTCTTTTGGTGGTATTTGATCGCCCCTGCGGTTTTTATTTTTTGCGCTATAAACAAAAATAGAGCGACAATTTTGAAAAAAATGCAATATTTTTTACTTTTTGCTATAATAAATATGCCCAAAAAATATATAAAAAAACATTTTTTTCCTCAGTTTAGGCCGATACGTATTCTTCTACATATTTTTGGTAAAAAAAATCGCAATTAGCGATTATTGATTAGTTTGCGCAAAAGTTATAGCGTTTACAAAATAGGGGATAGTTTTATAGCATTTTTATTAATATTTTTTTTTTATTAGTAATGGCGGCGATCAGCGATTTTTATTGTGACTGCGACATTTTGGCGGACACATCGGACATTTTTGACACATTTTTGGGACATTTGTCATTTATACAGCAATCAGTGCTATTTAAATAGCACTGATTCCTATGTAAATGACAGTTGTAGTTAGGGGGTTAACCACTAGGGGGCGGGGAGGAGTCAGTGTGACGTGTGTGTGTGTTTTTTTTACAGTAGGGGGCGTGGCTGTACGTGTGACGTCATTGATCGGCGTTCCCGATGACAGGGAACCGCCGATCACTGACAGTCAGTGTAGGAAGCGCGGGGAGAGGTTTGTTTACATAGACCTCTCCCCGTTCTTCCGCTCCGTAACCCGATCGCGGGATACCAGCGGCGATCGGGTCCGCTGGTCCCGCGGCCGGGGTCACGGAGCTCCCGACCGGGTCGCGATCGCGCCGCTAGCGGCGCGCGCGCGACCCACGGGCAGGCACATGCACGATCACGTACAGGTACGTGATTCTGCCTGCCCGAGCCATTCTGCTGACGTATATATGCAGTGGCCGGTCGGGAAGCGGTTAAGCATTATTAAAATCACTGCTCCTGAAAAAACGGCCGTTTTTTAAAAAAAAAATTGCATTGATACATGTCCCCTGGGGCAGGACCCAGGTCCCCAAACACTTTTTATGACAATAACATGCATATTAGCCTTTAAAATTAGCACTTTTGATTTTGAACGTTCGCATCCATTGTAACTAATAGGGTTCTAATGCTCGCACGAACTTTAGGTCCGTTCGCGGGTTCTGGTGCGAGCCGAACCCGGGGGTGTTCGGCTCATCCCTATTGCTGATCCCGAGTTGGAAGGCAGCCATGTTGGTTTAGCAAAAGCATCTGGGAGGTATGTAGTGGCCCTGACTCTTGGAGGATGTGACACTCCAGTACTGGTAGTTGGGGGATTCTAAATTCCTGTGCTGGTACTTGGAGGTGATACTCCAGCGCTGGTACTGGACCTGGGCATTTGATCCCGGGGTCTATCGCTGGTGGCAGCACTGCGTTTGTTCACTGTGGCTATTCAATAAAATGAAGACATTTTAAGAGCAACAACCAGAGGGTGGATCACTTTTTCTACATTACTCTACTCAGCTAGGGACTGTGGATCGAGTACCTGGGAGCTCTGCTATCTATGTGGTGTATGGGTAGTAGCACTGACTTTTCTGTTTATACAGGAGACATGTGCACAGCCGAAAAGTTTATTTTTTTTTTCGTTTTCGTTTCATTCGTTTTTTTTATAGTTTTTCAGATCCTTCGTTATGATTGAAATTTGTTATTTCGAATAATTTTGTAACTTCAGACAAATTGGAATTTGTTACGTTTCACTCGTTTAGATGCGATATTCGGTATTTCGGTAATTTGTAATAATCTGAAATTCGAAAATCTGAAAATCCACAGAATCGAAAGAACGATAATACGAATATTCAAAAAAATCCAAAATAATAACAAACTAATAATAACTAACTATTAAATTATAGGTATTGGAATTTCCTTTAAAATTTGTCTGTTAGTGAACGTAACGAATACGAATTTATCCGAAGTTACGAATTATTCGAAATAACGAATGCCGCATCTAAACGTAGATGGAAGGTAACTAGACTGCCTGCCGTTGTGGGTGTTGATTTCATCTGGAAGAATTTTTTTGGTGTAGGTTTCATGGGCACAATTAACACCCATAAACCAATCTTTCCACACCTGTTTGACAGGTGCATATAATTGACATTTTTGAAAGCAAGGCCAGTTCTTGCTTTCATAAAGAGTACCTCTATAGGGTTACGGTGTGAAGGCACCTCCGACACCCAAAGACCAGTTTTTTCGCACCGGTTACTTCTATCCAAAGTCTGTGGAAGCGACACCAAATTTATCCAAAAACTCTCTAATCTTGCTTCCAGTGCACTACATTGTGGCCTCATCATATAGATTGGCTTCCCAAGCCATTTTTTACAAAATAAAGAAATCTTGTAGGGAAATTTCATTTTTTTGGGTTTATAAATGCAATGATGAGTGTCACGCCTTCAGGTGTATGTCTGTCATTTCCAAACACTCTCCAACAAGGTGGATAAAAATCGTAGACAAATTAGTCACAGATATAATCCGATCATAATTTGGTCACTTTCTGTGCCACATCCCTAAACTTAATGTAACAAAACTAAGTAAATAGTAGAGGCATGGGACTTTTGAGGCACACCGTTACTGATTAAATTAAACCAAACCAAATCTGCGCTAAATAAAATAAGTAGGTAATAAAATAGGGACAAATCTATATAGGATTGTGAAAAACAAGTCAATAGGTTGACATGATTTCCATACAATTCTTAAGCTGTAAATAACTTCACCACGGAAAGTTGTGATAGTAGAAAAAGGAAACCTCAACCTCATAAAATTGCTGCTTACCAGCTCCTGAGACCTCTTGTTACAGGGGGTCTGAGACACCTTTGAACATCCAGGGGCACCGCGCTGTTTAGAAGCCTCCACCGCCCACAGGGAATCAATCAGATGAGACCTCTTGTTACAGGAGGTCTGAAACACTTGTGGCTCTGGACCCAGCCAAGGCCTTGATCATCCGGGGGTATTGCGCTGTTTCAAGCAATGCCACAGGATCATCAGTTGCCTCTTTCTGTTATCCACTGGGCTTTCTTCAGTAAGGGAGACAGAGACTCACAATACCACAGAACAGCTGGACACTTTTTTCTCCACCTTCCACCGGTTATCCTTTAATGAGCTCTCCAGACCGTAAGTAAATCCCAGGCCTTGGAAATAGGCTCCCCGCTTAGACTACAGTTAGGCCCTCAATGACTTTCAAGTAGCGTCTCCAGCAGACTGCCTTAAAAGGCACAGTGCCCTAGAAAGGGGACTCCTTTTGCAGGATTGAACCCAAGACTCCTTGAATTTGAAATTTATTCACATTTAGATAAAATTATACAATTGCAGTCCACATCATAACAAAGTACAATAAAATACAGTTGTAAAACCAATTAATTGATATTTGTAGAATTGTGCATAGTAGTCTTTACAGCTCAACGCGTTTCTTGGACAAGGTCCTCTTCATCAGGAGCTATCAATATAGACTTTCTATGAATGCCATCTAGATAGAATGACAAACTTTTAATAATTGTATCATGATACAACAACATTTCATTTAACACTTTTTTACAAAGATATTCACCTAGAGATGGAATTGCAGGGCTCAGATGTATATACATACCCACACACACATGTATGCATATATATATATATATACAGACACATGCACACATATATCCCTAGTGGTCCCAGGGTCCCCCTCCTCCTCCAACCTCCAAATTAGTCCTATTTAATAATTTCTATTAGGATACATTTCTTCCTATTGTTATCAAATTTACTTTCTATTAACTCTATTTATGAAAAAATAATAATTAAATAAATCCATTTACCTTTTCTAGAGTACAGGAAATAAAGGCTGTTGTTTTATATCTTTATCCCGAAGGGTTAAAGTACGCTCTGGCAGATTTATTGAGGGATGCTACCTCTCTTATTCAGAAAATATATCATGATTTCTTTCAAAACCTATAGTAATAATCTGAAATTCAAAAATCAAATTAATTCTATAGTACAGATAATGCCACAATACATGTGCACATGCATTTATAACATTATAATTACATTCTATAGGGCAGTATGTAGTATATTGTGGATGTTTACATCACTGCTGGTGTGATATAGATGGTCCAAGGGCAAGCGAACAAATGGAAAATCGCCCCTTTCTCTCTTCACACACAATTGAATCCAGATTCCCCCACATGAAGGAGTTTATAACAAATTGAAAATGACAATAGTGATTTCCAATTAAGTCCATTTAATAAAGATAGCACATTTATCATGTTAGACACAAAAACATACTACATAGGAGGCAGTATCTACTGCAAGTTTAAAAGGATCAGCATGCTTCAAGGAGGGCGATAAGCCTTTCCAATTTAGGGGAATGCTGACACAGTCTGCAAGGTGAAAAAAAAGGGGGATATATTTGCCATCACTGATTAGCTGTCTCTATCCAGATCTATTGGAGTGGAAAACCTCTCATCAGATTGTTACTACCTGTGCTTGCTGTGTCCCACCAGACAATTAACCAGCCTGTTCCTGGACTGTAAAGGAGGATGGGAGGGACCCAGGAACCCCCTCAGAAACATATATGTGGGTCTGATGACCTCCAACTTTCTCCAGCTGTGGGTTGGGCAGCCTGGATGTAATATCCGGCCATCCGGACCTGTTCCAAGATGTCCACGTAGGCCTCAAGATGAATGGCGCATGTGCGATGGTTGACGTCACACAGTGCGTCATCCAAGAGGACATCACAGATATTAGTCACAGATATTTTTAGGATAACCAAAGTGTATTGAATATGCTACATTTGGTCTGTGGGTTACAATGACCTCTGGTCATGCAAGGGAAAGTACAAGTATGAGCACCCGACATTTTTACATTTTATAAAGGACAATAGTGACATTTTTAAACAACTGAAAAAGGCACAGAAATGCAAAAAGTGTCATTGCTTTAAATTGTATTTTAATCATGATACTTGTATTAACTTTAAGTGATAATAAGACCTCATAAGTGCCTCCATAAGGTCCTTGTTTCTCAGGCTGTAGATCAGAGGATTCAGCAAGGGGTTAATGAGGGCAGATATGACTGTAAACAGTTTGTTTAAATTGACCATATCGCTGGAGGAGGGAACCAAGTAAATAAAAATGAAGGAGCCAAAAAAGATGAAGACCACGGTGAGGTGTGATGTGCAGGTGGAGAATGCTTTCCTCTTTCCAGTCTTGCTACGGATTCTGAGGATGGTCCTTAAAATATAGATATAGGGAAGAAAGGTCAAAAGAAAGACTCCCATTAAAATACTACCACCTAATAAGAATATGACCATCATGTTTATGAAGGTGTCAGTACATGTAATTTGATATAAGTGTGGAAGGTCACAAAAGAAGTTGTGGATGGAAGATGTTCTGCAGAAGGACAACCTGAGCAAAAATAAAGTATAAACCAAAGAGTGAGACCATGCTGCAACCCAGACCAGAGAGGCCATACGAGCGCAGACCCTCCAAGACATAATTAGTTTGTAATGTAGGGGGTGGCAGATGGCAATGTAGCGGTCATAGGACATAACTGAGAGCAAGAAAACCTCTGAGCCAGCAAAGGATAGGTAGAAAAATACTTGGGATATACAGGCAGGAATGGATATTGAACGTCTTTTTGTGACCAAATCAAAGAGCATCCTTGGTGCCGTCACTGATGAATAGCACATGTCCAGAAATGCCAAATTGGCAAGAAAAAAATACATTGGGTTGTGCAGATGGTAGTCAGTGAGGACCAAGAAGAAAATAAGAAGGTTTGTGATAAGAGTCATCAGATAGATCAGAAGGAAGAGCACAAAAAGTACATTCATGGTCTGTGGATGGTCTGATAGACCCACAAGAGTGAAAGAGGAAATCTCTGTCATATTCCTCATATTATTCTTTTTTTTTTCTATTAAATGTATCATTATAGAGGAATAATAAACATGATGGATCTGAGGATTAATAGGAAAACATGTACGGTGTACATACACATTACACTCAGGTTTACATGTATTCGTTTCTAGCAGTGAATGATTTATTCTTATATAAAATGTTGGCAGTCCCGTAGGACAGTCTGCTGTGCTGTAAGAACACAAAGCTGAAAGTCCCATAAAAGGTCTCCTAAGATGTAATTTATAACACCTTGGGAGCCCCTTTTCATTAGTTGAATACAGTCTTTAAAATTAGAATTTAGAATCCACTGAAAGTATCTTTTTGTCACCTATTTTACTTACTTATTGGTTAGTGCCAGTGGACAGATATAAAACACTATTAACCACTTACTTACCGGGCTCTTTTCACCCCCTTCCTGCCCAGGCCAATTTTCAGCTTTCAGCGCTCTCACACTTTTGTGGAAAAAATGCCTTTTTCTTTGTTTCTGTCGTAAAATTTAGCAAATTAGTAATTTTTTTCTTCATACATTTTGACCAAACTTTATCCTTCTACATATCTTTGGTAAAGATAACCTAAATCAGTGTATATTATTTGGTCTTTGTGAAAGTTATAGAGTCTACAAGCTATGGTGCCAATCCTTGAAAATTGATCACACCTGATGTTATTTGCAAGTCGCGGCTGAAGTTATAATCGGCCTTTTTTATCAGCACAATCGGCCGATGCTGATTAAATAAAAAACGCCAAATATTGCCGATATATCGGTTGACCTCTAGTTATTTCTCTCACACAGCATATGCATACTTGTAAGAACGCTCCAAAACACATTCTGCTACGCCTCCTTAGTATGGTGATACCACATGTGTTAGACTTTTACAAAGCCTTGCCACATACAGAGGTCCAACATTCAAGTAGCACCTTCAGGCTTTCTAGGAACATACCAAGAATTACACTCCAAAATAAATTCTATTGAGGAAAGGGAAAAAAATAACCTGTGGTTCTGTGGATACTACTCAAACCTATGGTTTGAGTAGTAGCCACAGAGGAGAGCATTGGTCCAGGCAGCAGGCAGGAATATAGTTAGTACAAGGATATTGTCAGCACAGCCAAAGCATTTTTCCATAGCAATTGTCCAGGCAAAGACAGCCAGCACAGCCCCAATATTGGTCCTGTTACACTGTTAACTGCAGACACTCATTATTGTACCGCTCTCCAGCCCTTCATAAACATACTGCCTCTTGCTACGGCTAATTATTTCCATAGTCCAGGTAGCAGGCAGAGATGTGGTCAGTTCATGCGGCAGGCAGAGGCATGATGGCTGTAAGTCAGCAGCAGGCTGAGGGCCTCAGTCTGGTAAGACCTGGACACAGGGGCACAGGGATAAAGGCTTCTCCCACCCAAATCTCTTTGAAGCCTCCAGACCCTAATCTGGAAATTACAAGACCTGGAGAATACTAAAAAAATAGTTTTCTCCATCCAGAAAAACAATTCTGGAGCCCCTCACATATGTGAGACCCCTGTGTACTACAGTAGCAGGGCAACAGATCAGTCCAAGCGGTAGGCAGAAGCATAGTCAAAAAAACAGGCCAGGGTCAGTTCATGTGGAAGGCAGTGGCATGGTTATTTGAGAAAGCATGGAAAATGGTCAGCACAGATAATGAAAATGGGGAAATGGTTAAAAATATGGGCTAATATTTTAGGGGTGTGTGATAAAGTCGGAAGCATTTTTCAATGCATAGACTGGGTTGGGCGGGACACTGGGGGCAATGGTAGCTGGTATCTCTTCGAAATCCTCTTTTGCTGCATATGCAACATCTTTTTGGGGTCTTCGGCCTGCTTCAGATGGTGGAATGTTGTCTGGAAGTGGCGCTCATGAAGTTGGCTATCAGCATCAGAGGGAAGGTTTTCTGGGGGGAGGGGGGGTTTGTTGATAGATGAGGGACGTGACAATTTCTTCAATGAATTTTAGGAAGGAGGTGGGGCTTTCCGTGGATTTGGTGTAGATGATATATGCCAATGATGGGCACACCTTCCGCCATGGACACAGCCAAAACTTTCATCAAAGAAATAGTCTGATTGCATGGTGTACCAGACAGCATTGTGTCAGATAAAGGTGTTCAATTCACCTCTAGGTTCTGGAGGAACCTTTGCAAATTGCTGTCAATTGAAGCATGTTTTTCCACAGCCTACCATCCCCAGAGCAATGGTCAAACGGAAAGGACTAACCAAACGTTAGAACAGTATCTAAGATGTTTTTGTTGCTTTTCTCAGGACGATTGGATTTCATTATTGCCCTGTGCGGAATTCGCATACAATAAAGCCCCATACACACGGTCGGACAATCCGCGGACCAGGTCGGTCGGATCCTGTCCGTCATACTTTGTCTGATGTTGGTTTTGCGTACACACGGTCGGACAAAGTTGTCGGAAAATCCGATCATTCTGAACGTGGTGACGTTTGTTGCCTACGACGGGACTACGTAGAGGCTAGTAGCCAATAGCTTTGGTCTTGTAATGTGATCTGAGCATGCGTAGCTCTTTGTCCGGTCGGACAACCGTACACACGATCGGATTTGGTGTGATCGGACCGTGTTGTCGGCAAATCTTTCCAGCAGGAGATAAGACTTTGTCCGTCGGACAATCCGACGTACACTGTCCGATGGTGCATACACACGGTCTGATTTTTCAACAACATTGTCCGATCGGACAGAATCCATGAAAAAGTCCGACCTTGTGTATGGGGCTTTACTCTGTGCACGCTGCTACCATCCAGTCGCCCTTCTGGGCGAATTATGGCTACCATTCCTCATTTCTAGTTCATTTCCAGGGAGAGAAGAAGTACCCCCACCTCCAGTCCTGGTAGGAGACGAGACTGAATTTGAAGTGGAATCCATCCTTGACTGTCGACGGAGAGGTAGGACAATTCATTTCTTAATTAAATGGAAAGGTTATCCACCCGAGGAGAGCTCCTGGGAACCCGAGGCCAATGTACATGCCCCTAGATTCCTCTGAGAGTTTTGGGCTAAATACCCTGAGAAAATGGCCCAAATGGGCATCCGGAGGTTGCCCGTCAGGGGGGGGCACTGTCAGGGAATCAACAGAAGGAGAAGGGCTTTAGGACCCAGAATCTCTGGCAGGAGAAGGAGTTTAGGACCCAGTATCCCTACCAGCAGGTCACATGGGCCTATATAAGGAAGTCTGCTAGTGTCTGCAGTTGCTGGTTTGTCTTCAGCTCTCCCTGTGTTCCTGTGCCCTGTATTATCTGCTGATCTGATCTCCTGTGTACCGACCCGGCTTGTTTTGACCTGCTCTTCCTGATCCTCTGGCTTGACCCTTTGGCTTGCACCTGACTTCTTCCTGCCTGCTCCCAGCATCTGACTCCGGCCTGGCTATTTGACTCTGCTTATCCTGCTCCCTGTACTAAGACGCAGCTTATCTTAGGTCATTCTGATCCTGGACTGTCTCTCTGTGAATGACCCCTGGCCTGGCACCCAGCTCTGCTATTCAGTTATTCCACTGGACTCCTGGACCTTCCAAGCATGCCTGTCTCCGGCACCCGTGCTTCTGTGGGCACCACACCTGCTGTTCCACCTTCAGTGGTGTGCTGCGCTCGGCCGCAAGGGGAGCCCTCCCAGCATCTCGGCCTCCTACCAAGTTACTGACAGGGGGTTTGTTGATAGATGGGGGACGTGACAATTTCTTCAATGAATTTTAGGAAGGAGGTGGGGCTTTCCGTGGATTTGGTGTAGATGATATATGTATTATAAATGGCCAAATAATGAATTCATTAAATAAATCGCTACTTTCTTGTACCAGAAACGGGGACCTCCTTTTTGCCAAATAGGGCTGAAGCATTTTATCATTGAAATCCACCCCCCATGTAAAGATTATATTCTTGGACACATGTTGGCTTTTGAATGGGACCTCGTCTTCTGTGAACCTAAACTGTGGTGTCATTATGGTTGGTGGACATCATGTACACATTCCTGCTATCCTTCCACCAGTAGCTTTTTCCCCCCTTTGCAGTTTTTTGTTCACTATAGATTGTGGGAAGCCCTTCCTGTTCTTTCTGGAGGTTCCACAGGCAAATCTTTGGGGATTTTTTTTTTATAAGTGAGCGAATTGTACATAATTTGTCATAATTTTGATGATTTCAGGAGAGGACACTTGGTGTTGTTGTTGAAGTGAAGGAAGCACATAATCATCTCATTTCGGGACCTGGACATTATGGCAGAATAAATGGGCATGTGGTGGATGGGGTTGGTGGACCAGTAGGCATGTCCTTAATTTTTTTTGTAAGCCCCATGTTAAGGGTGAGGCCGATAAACAATTTGAACTCCCCCAAAATCAAATCTCTCCACTCAAACGGTCGGGCATAGGATGATTGGGGGCTTTTTGCAATATACTGCTGGGCATATAGATTGGTCTGGTCCACAAAAAATTGCAGAAAAGTGTTGGGCAAAAATAAATAAAACAAATCATTTTCAGAGACATTTGCGGTATTGGCCTGCACACCTGGCTGTGCGGAGAAAGGGGGAATGGTTGCTGATCCTGAGTTGGAAGGCAGCCATGTTGGTTTAGCAAAAGCATCTGGGAGGTATGTAGTGGCCCTGACTCTTGGAGAATGTGACACTCCAGTGCTGGTAGTTGGGGGATTCTAAATTTCTGTGCTGGTACTCGGGAGGTGATACTGCAGCGCTGGAATTGGACCTGGGCATTTGATCCCGGGGTCTATCGCTGGTGGCAGCGCTGCGTTTCTTCACTGTGGCTATTCAATAAAATGAAGAAATTTTAAGAGCAACAACCGGAGTGCGGATCACTTTTTCTACATTACTCTAATCAGTTCGGGACTGAGGATCGAGCACCTGGGAGCTCTGCTATCTATGTGGTGTATGGGTAGTAGCACTGACTTTTCTGTTAATACAGGAGACATGTGCACAGCCGAAAAGTTTATATTTTTTTTCGTTTCATTCGGTTTTTTTTTTGAGTTTTTCAGATCCTTCGTTATGATTGAAATTTGTTATTTTAAATAATTTCGGATACGAATACGAATACGAATTTATCCGAAGTTACGAGTTATTCGAAATAACGAATGCCGCATCTAAATGAAAAGAATGTAACAAATTAATAATAATAAATAACAATAATAATAATGTTTTATTATTATTTATTTATTATTAATTTGATCCATTTGTTTAGATGCAGCATTTGTTAGTTCAGATAATTTGTAACTTTCGTATACGTTTGTATTCGTTACGTTCACTAACAGCTAAGTTTAAAAGGAAATTCCAATACCTATAATTTAATAGTTAGTTATTAGTAGTTAGTTAGTTAGTTATTATTTAGAATTTTGGATTTTCACATTTTTTGAATTTTCGGAATTTTCAAATTTACGAATTTACGAATTTTTATATTTATGAATTTACGATTTGCAGTCATAACGAATGACCCGAAAAACTAAAAAACAAACAAACAAACAAAACAAAAACGAACAATTTTTTTGGCAGTGCACGTCTACTTATGTTGCTTGATGGAGGGTTCACAATTAAATATTATTCACTATTACCGTATATACTCGAGTATAAGCCACATTTTTCAGCACATTTTTTGTGTGCTGAAAGTGCCCCCCTCGGCTTATACTCGAGTCAAGCAGAGAATGACATTTTCCGACCCGAATTTGGGGCCCCGTATCTCGGGACCACTTGGGGCTAGGAACCCCAAATTTGGTGTGCAAACCCAGTGGAACTAGCACTACAACATATCCAATTATGAGGGTCTTTAGCACCAAGTGGCCCCCGAGATTTGTGGCCCCAAAATCGGTTTGGAAAATGTCATTCTCTGCTGCAGAAAAGTGCTTGACATTTTCCAAACCGACTTTGGGGCCTCGTATCTCGGGCCACTAGGGTTACGGTGTGAAGGCACCTCCGACACCCAAAGACCAGTTTTTCCGCACCGGTTACTTCTATCCAAAGTCTGTGGAAGGGACACCAGAGTTTATCCAAAAACTCTCTAATCTTGTTTCCAGTGCAGTACATTGTGGCCTCATCGTATAGATTGGCTCCCCAAGACATTTTTTACAAAATAAAGAAATCTTGTAGGGAAATTTCATTTTTTTGGGTTTATAAATGCAATGATGAGTTTCACGCCTTCAGGTGTATGACCGTCATTTCCAAACACTCTCCAACAAGGTGGATAAAAATCGTAGACAAATTAGTCACAGATATAATCCGATCATAATTTGGTCACTTTCTGTGCCACATCCCTAAACTTAATGTAACAAAACAGTAAATAGTATAGGCATGGGACTTTTGAGGCACACCGCTACTGATTAAATTAAACCAAACCAAATCTGCGCTAAATAAAATAAGTAGGTAATAAAATAGGGAAAAATCTATATAGGATTGTGAAAAACAAGTCAATAGGTTGACATGATTTCCATACAATTCTTAAGCTGTAAATAACTTCACCACGGAAAGTTGTGATAGTAGAAAAATGAAAACCTCAACCTCATAAAATGCCTGCTTACCAGCTCCTGAGACCTCTTGTTACAGGAGGTCTGAGACACCTTTGGCTCTAAACCCAGCCAGGGCCTTTGAACATCCAGGGGGACTGCGCTGTTTAGAAGCCTCCACCGCCCACAGGGAATCAATCAGATGAGACCTCTTGTTACAGGAGGTCTGAAACACTTGTGGCTCTGGACCCAGCTGGGGCCTTGATCATCCAGGGGTATTGCGCTGTTTCAAGCAATGCCACAGGATCATTAGTTGCCTCCTTCTGATATCCACTGGGCTTTCTTCAGTAAGGGACACAGAGACTCACAATACTACAGAACAGCTGGACACTTTTTTCTCCACCTTCCACAGGTTATCTTTTAAGGAGCTCTCCAGACCCTAAGTAAATCCCAGGCCTTGGAAATAGGCTCCCCCACTTAGACTACAGTTAGGCCCTCAATGACTTTTAAGTAGCGCCTCCAGCAGACTGGCTTAAAAGGCACAGTGCCCTAGACAGGGGACTCCTTTTTCAGGACTGGACCCAAGACTCCTTGAATTTGAAATGTATTAAAATTTAGATAAAATTTGACAATTTCAGTCCACATCATAACAAATTACAATAAAATACAGTTGTGTAAAACCCATCGATTAATATTTGTAGCATTGCGTATAGTAGTCTTTACAACTCAATGCGTTTCTTGGACAAGGTCCTCTTCATCATGAGATATTAATATAGACTTTCTATGAATGCCATCTAGATAGAATGCCAAACTTTTAATAATTGTATCATGATACAAAAAAAATTCATTTAACACTTTTGTACAAAGATATTCACCTAGAGATGGAATTGCAGGGCTCAGATGCATATATTTATACCTTTCTGCTGCCTTTGATACAGTTGACCACCCCCTCCTCCTCAAAAAACTAAATTTGCTTGGTCTCCATAGCTGTGCTC
Source organism: Lithobates sylvaticus (assembly GCA_028564925.1). NCBI lineage: Eukaryota > Metazoa > Chordata > Amphibia > Anura > Ranidae > Lithobates > Lithobates sylvaticus. The sequence continues at coordinate 5,080,909 of CM053032.1, read as the reverse complement.
TCCGTTGGTTCGAATCTTACCTATCTCATCGCACCTTCAGTGTCACTTACAACTCCACTTCCTCCTCTCCAACTCCTCTTACTGTTGGGGTCCCCCAAGGTTCTGTCCTTGGACCTCTACTATTCTCAATCTACACCTCCTCCCTAGGTCCGCTGATAGCCTCACATGGCTTCCACTACCATTTATATGCTGATGACACCCAAATCTATCTCTCTGCCCCTCAACTCACCCCATCAATCTCCTCACGCATCACTGATTTACTAACAGACATATCAGTCTGGATGTCAAACCACTTCCTCAAACTTAATCTGTCTAAAACTGAGCTCTTAATATTTCCTCCCCCACGTGCCCCTTCCCCTGACTTCTCAGTCAAGATCAATGGCACATCTATCAGTCCGTCCCCACATGCCAGGGTTCTAGGGGTAATCCTAGACCCTGAACTGTCCTTTCAGACCCACATACAATCCCTGTCCAAATCATGCCGCCTTAGCCTCCGCAACATTTCCAGAATACGCCCCTTTTTAACGAATGACACCACCAAGCTTCTAACTCACTCCCTGGTCATCTCTCGCCTCGACTACTGCAACTCCCTCCTCATTGGACTACCTTTACATAGACTATCCCCCCTTCAGTCCATAATGAATGCCGCTGCAAGACTCATCCACCTTACCAACCATTCAGTGTCCTCCACCCCTCTCTGCAAATCCCTCCACTGGCTTCCACTCACCCAACGAATAAAATTCAAAGTACTAACAATAGTTTACAAAGCCATCCATAACTCTGCCCCCAGCTACATCACTAACCTAGTACCAAAATACCAACCAAGCCGCTCTCTTCAGTCCTCACAAGACCACCTGCTCTCTAGCTCCCTTGTCACCTCCTCCCATGCTCGCCTCCAGGATTTCTCCAGAGCTTCTCCCATCCTTTGGAACTCTCTACCCCAATCTGTCCGACTGTCCCCTAATCTATCCATCTTTAGATGATCCCTGAAAACCTTTCTCTTTAAAGAAGCCTATCCTGCTTCTAACTAACACTGTTTTACTTCATCCATCAACTCATCCCCCACAGCTATTACCTCTTGTATCAATTGACCCTTTCTTTTTAGATTGTAAGCTCTAACGAGCAGGGCCCTCTGATTCCTCTTGTACCAAATTGTAATGTAATTGTAATGTCTGCCTTTATTTTGTTAAGCGCTGCGCAAACTGTTGGCGCTATATAAATCCTGTATAATAATAATAATAATAATAATAATATTTACCCACACACACATGTATGCATATATATATATATATATATATATACAGACACACGCACACATATATCCCTAATGGTCCCAGGGTCCCCCTCCTCCTCCAACCTCCAAATTAGTCCTATTTTGATAATTTCTATTAGGATACATTTCTTCCTATTGTTATCAAATTTAATTTCTATTAACTCTATTTATGAAAAAATAATAATTGAATAGCGATTTCCAATTCAGTCCATCTAATAAAGATAGCACATTTATCATGTTAGACTCAAAAACATACCACATAGGAGGCAGTATCTTCTGCAAGTTTAAAAGGATCAGCATGCTTTAAGGAGGGCGATAAGCCTTTCCAATGTAGGGGAATGCTGACACAGTCTGCAAGGTGAAAAAAAGGGGGATATATTTGCCATCACTGATTAGCTGTCTCTATCCAGATCTATTAGAGTAGAAAACCTCTCATCAGATAGTTTCTACCTGTGCTTGCTGTGTCCCGCCAGACAATCAACCAGCCTTTTTCCTGGACTGCTGAGGAGAAAGGGAGGGACCCAGGAACACCCCCCCCCCCAGAAATATATATGTGGGTCTGATGACCTCAAACTTGCTCCAGCTGTGGGTCGGGCGGCCAGGATGTAATATCCGGCCCTCCGGACCTGTTCCAAGATGTTCACATGGCCTCAAGATTAGAGTTGAGCGGACACCTGGATGTTCGGGTTCGGCGGGTTCGGCCGAACTTCGGAAAAAAGTCTGGGTTTGGGACCGAACTTGACCTAAACTTGACCCCGAACTCCAAACCCCATTGAAGTCAATGGGACCCGGACTTTTGAACACTAAAATGGCTGTAAAAAGGTCATGGAAAGGGCTAGAGGGCTGCAAATGGCAACAAAATGTTGTTAAGAGCATGGCAAGTGATCTGCAAACAAATGTGGATAGGGAAATAACTTAAAATAACATAAAAAAATAAAAAATAAAATTCTGGAGGCCCCCTTCTCAGTAGAAGAATGAATGAATGAATGAAAGAAAGAAGAGGTACAGGAAGTCATTAAGAACCTCAGAAACTCAACGGCACGATGCCGCACATATGGTGGGAATACCCCAGAATACACACTTTCTGGAAAAAATTATTAACTTTCATCAGGAGACTGGGTGGGAGACAATGTGAAGGAACCGGAGGCACTGTCAGCAACCCAATCTACTATCGCCTGTACTTGTCCTGGCCTCAACATTTGTACAGCCTCATTAGGCGCCCCAAAATACCGTTGCAGGCTCTGTCGCCTACTCGCACCTGAGGAAGGTGTTTCACTAGTGTGTGTAGCTGGCACAGATCGACCACGTCCTCTCCCTGCAACAGGAGCGCCACCAGCAGCACCACGACCCGGGCTACGTCCCCTTTTTGATGATCTCCTCATATTTTCAAAATTTATGATCTCGCCCTAAATGGGTGTTTTTGTCAATAGCAGAATACACGTACCGTGTCTAAAGCGTTTATGAAAACGCAGAAAATGCTATTGGGAAGAAAAAAAAACGCAAAATTTAATTTTTTTGCAATGTTTTTCCAATATCAAAATAAACGGATAGTGTCTAAAGCGTTTATGAAACGCAGAAAATGCTATTGGGAAGAAAAAAAAACACTGCAAAATTAATTTTTTTTTGCAATGTTTTTCCAATATCAGAATACACGGACAGTATGTAAAGCGTTTATGAAAACGCAGAAAATGCTATTGGGGAAAAGAAAACACTGCAAAATTTTATTTTTTTGTAATGTTTTTGCAATATCAGAATACACGGATAGTGTCTACAGCGTGTATGTATGAACACGCAGAAAATGCTATTGGGGAAAAAAAAACACAGCAAAATTGAATTTTTTTGCAATGTTTTTCCAATATCAGAATACACGGACAGTATGTAAAGCGTTTATGAAAATGCAGAAAATGGTATTGGGGAAAAAAAAACACAGCAAAATTAATTTTTTTTGCAATGTTATTCCAATATCAGAATACACGGATAGTGTCTACAGCGTGTATGTATGAACACGCAGATAATGCTATTGGGAAAAAAAAAAACACAGCAAAATTAAAGTTTTTTGCAATGTTTTTGCAATATCAGAATACACGGATAGTGTCTACAGCGTGTATGTATGAACACGCAGAAAATGCTATTGGGGAAAAAAAAACACAGCAAAATTGAATTTTTTTGCAATGTTTTTCCAATATCAGAATACACGGACAGTATGTAAAGCGTTTATGAAAATGCAGAAAATGGTATTGGGGAAAAAAAAACACAGCAAAATTAATTTTTTTTGCAATGTTATTCCAATATCAGAATACACGGATAGTGTCTACAGCGTGTATGTATGAACACGCAGATAATGCTATTGGGAAAAAAAAAACACAGCAAAATTAAAGTTTTTTGCAATGTTTTTGCAATATCAGAATACACGGATAGTGTCTACAGCGTGTATGTATGAACACGCAGAAAATGCTATTGGGAAAAAAAAAAGCAAAATTTAATTTTTATGCAATGTTTTTCCAATAGCAGAATACACACAGACTATGGTGTATCTCTTAGTATATGCAGTGTTGGTCCTAATGGTGCACTGAGCTTGCAGGTAAAACTTTTATATTTTGCCTGGCACTGGCCTCATGGCACTGTTAAAAGACTGTGCACTGCACCCCAGCCAGGGTACAATTGATTTAGGAATCTCTTCAATAATTCTCTCTGCCTCTTTCTCTTCCTTACTAAAGAAACTCCCTACTCTACTCTAGCTATGTAGATCGCTCACTGATCTAACTAATTAGAAGCAAAGTTAAGGAATGCTGACTGCCTGACTGACTTTATCACACTAACTCCTAAAATCCTCTCTCTCAGCAGCACAGGAACCTGTCTATAGCAGAATGACGCTGTGTGCTGTGTGTCTGGACTATATATAGAGGCTGGGTCACATGCTTCACTGCCCAATTACAGCCATGCCATTAGTAGGCATGGCTGTGATGGGTTCTAAGGGCACACTAGTGAAACGATCGTCGATTGGCTGCCCTGCAGCTGTTAAAAAGGCGCCAATACAGCGCGAACACCGGACCCGAACCCGAACTTACAGCCAATAGTTCGGGTTCGGGTCCCGAACACCCAAAAGTCCGGTACGGACCCAAACTTTACAGTTCGGGTTTGCTCAACCCTACTCAAGATGAACGGCGATTGTGCGATGGTTGACGTCACACAGCGCGTCATCCAAGAGGACATCACAGATATTAGTCACAGATATTTTGAGGATAACCAAAGTGTATTGAATATGCTACATTTGGTCTGTGGGTTACAATGACCTCTGGTCATGCAAGGGAAAGTACAAGTATGAACACCCGACATGTTTACATTTTATAAAGGACAATAGTGAAATTTTTTAACCACTGAAAAAGGCAGAGAAATGCAAAAAGTGTCATTGCTCTCAATGATATTTTAATCATGATACTTGTATTGGCTTTAAGTGATAATAAGACCTCATAAGTGCCTCCATAAGGTCCTTGTTCCTCAGGCTGTAGATCAGAGGATTCAGCAATGGGTTAATGAGGGCAGATATGACTGAAATCAGTTTGTTTAAATTGACCATATTGCTGGAGGAGGGAACCAAGTAAAGAAAAATTAAGGAGCCATAAAAGATGAAGACCACGGTGAGGTGTGATGTGCAGGTGGAGAATGCTTTCCTCTTTCCTGTCTTGCTACGGATTCTAAGGATGGTACTGAAAATATAGATATAGGGAAGAAAGGTCAAAAGAAAGACTCCCAATGCAATACTACAACCTAATAAGAATACGACCATCATGTTTATGAAGGGGTCAGTACATGTAATTTGATATAAGTGTGGAAGGTCACAAAAGAAGCTGTGGATGGAAGATGTTCTGCAGAAGGACAACCTGAGCAAAAATAAAGTATGAACCAAAGAGTGAGAACATCCTGCAACCCAGGACAGAGAGGCCATACGAGCACAGACCCTCCAAGACATAATTAGTTTGTAATGTAGAGGGTGGCAGATGGCAATGTAGCGGTCGTAGGACATAGCTGAGAGCAAGAAAACCTCTGAGTTAGCAAAGGAGATGTAGAAAAAGACTTGGGCTATACAGGCAGGAATGAATATTGATCGGCTTTTCGTGACCAAATCAAAGAGCATCCTTGGTGCCGTCACTGATGAATAGCACATGTCCATAAATGCCAAGTTGGCAAGAAAAAAATACATTGGGTTGTGCAGATGGTAGTCAGTGAGGACCAAGAAAAAAATAAGAAGGTTTGTGATAACAGTCATCAGATAAATCAGAAGGAAGAGCACAAAAAGTCCATTCATGGTCAGTGGATGGTCTGATAGACCCACAAGAGTGAAAGAGGAAATCTCTGTCATATTCCTCATATTATTCTTTTTTTTTTTGTTAAAATGTATTAGTATAGATGAATAATAAAATGATGGCTCTGAGGATTAATAGGAAAACCTGTAAGGTGTACATACACATTACACTCAGGTTTACATGTATTTCTAGCAGTGAATGATTTATTCTTATATAAAATGTTGGCACTCCCGTAGGACATTCTGCTGTGCTGTAAGAACACAAAGTTGAAAGTCCCATAAAAGGTCTCCTAAGATTTGATTTATAACACCTTGGGAGCCCCTTTTCATTAGTTCAATACAGTCTTTAAAATTAGAAATTAGAATCCACTGAAAGTATCTTTTTGTCACCTATTTTACTTATTTATTCGTTAATGCCACTGGACAGATATAAAACACTATTTATCACTTGCCTATCAGGCCCTTTTCACCCCTTCTTGCCCAGGTTAATTCTCTCTCACATTTTGAATAACAGTTACTTAGTCATGCAACACTGTACCCTTATGAAATTTGTGTCCTTTTTTTTCACACAAATAGATTTTTCTTTTGGTGGTATTTTATATGGTGGTATTTTGTGAAAAAAAGCCTTCTTCTTTGTTTCTGTCATAAAACTTAGCAAATTAGTGATTTTTTCTTCATAAGTTTTGGCCAAACTTTATACTGCTACATATCTTTGGTAAAAAATAATCCAAATCAGTGTATATTATTTGGTCTTTGTGAAAGTTATAGAGTCTACAAGCTATGGTGCCAATCATTGAAAATTGATCACACCTGATGTACTGAAGGCCTATCTTATTTCTTGAGGCCCTGAAATGTCAGGAAAGTACAAATACCCCCCAAATGACCCCTTTTTGGAAAGTAGACAGTCTAAGGGATTTAGTAAGAGGCATGGTGAGTTTTTTTAAGTTGTAATTTTTCCCACAATTCTTTGCAAACTTGTCATATTAACAGGTTATTTCTCTTACACAGTTCTGCTACTCCTCCTGAGTATGGTGATATCATATCACATATGTGAGACTTTTACAAAGCCTGACCACATACGGAGGCCCAACATTCAAGTAGCACCTTCAGGCGTTCTAGGAACATAAATTACACATCTCATTCCCTGACAATCTATTATTTTTGAAGGCCCTTCATATTTCCAACACATAGCATGTACATATTAAGAATTACACTCCAAAATAAATTCTATTGAGGAAAGGGAAAAAGTATCACCTGTGGTTTGAGTAGTATCCACAGAGGAGAGCAATGGTCCAGGCAGCAGGCAGGGATGTGCTTAGCAACAACAATAGTAATTATCCAGGCAGCAGGCAGGAATATAGTTACTACAGGCAGGGATATTGTCAGCACAGCCAAAGCATTTTTCCATAGGAATTGTCCAGGCAGAGACAACCAGCACAGCCACAATATTGGTCCTGGTACACTGTTAACTGCAGACACTCATTATTGTACCACTCTCCAGCCCTTTATAAACATACTGCCTCTTGCTACAGCTAATTATTTTCATAGTCCAGGTATCAGGCAGAGATGTGGTCAGTTCATGCGGCAGGCAGAGGCATGATGGCTGTAAGTCCGCAGCAGGCTGAGGGCCTCAGTCTGGTAAGACCTGGACACAGGGGCATAGGAGTAAAGGCTTCTCCCATCCAAATCTCTTTGAAGCCTCCAGACCCTAATCTGGAGATTACGTAACCCGAAGAATACTAAAATATTTGTTTTCTCCATCCGGAAAAACAATTCTGGAGCCCCTCACATATGTGAGAACCCTGTGTACTACAGTAGCAGGGCAACAGATCAGTCCAAGCGGTAGGCAAAAGTACAGTCAATCAAACAGGCCAGGGTAAGTTTACGTGCAAGCAGTCCAATCGGTGGGCAGAAGGGTAGTTGAGAAAACATGCCAGGGGCAGCTCACATCAAAGCAGCCCAAGCGGTAGGCAGAAGCATAGGTGTTAAAACAGGTCAGGGTCAGTTCACGTGGAAGCAGTCCAAACGGTAGGCAAAGGCATAGTCAAAAAACAGGCCAGGGGCAATTCTCATGGAAGGCAGTGGCATGGTTATTTGAAAAAGCATGGAAAATGGTCAGCACAGATGATGAAAATGGGGAATTGGTTAAAAACATGTGCTAATATTTTAGAGATGTGTGATCAAGTCAGAAGCATTTTTCAATGCATAGGCTGGGTTGGGCGGGACACCGGGGGCAATGGTAGCTGGTATCTCTTCGAAATCCTCTTTTACTGCATACGCAACATCTTTTTGGAGTCTTCGGCCTGCTTCAGATCTTGGAATGTTGTCTGGAAGTGGCGCTCATGAAGTTGGCTAACAGCATCAGAGCGAAGGTTTTCTGGGGGGAGGGGGGGTTTGTTGATAGATGAGGGACGTGACAATTTCTTCAATGAATTTTAGGAAGGAGGTTTGGCTTTCCGTGGTTTTGGTGTAGATGATATATGCATTATATATGGCCAAATAATAAATTAATGAAATAAATCGCTACTTTCTTGTACCAGAAATGGGGCCTCCTTGTTGCCAAATAGGGCTCAAGCATTTTATCATTGAAATCCACCCCCCATGTAAACATTATATTCTTGCACACATGTTGGCTTTTGAATGGGACCTCGTCTTCTGTGAACCTAAAGTGTGGTGTCATTATGGATGGTGGATATCATGTACACATTCCTGCTATCCTTCCACCTCAAGGCCAGCACTTCGTTGATTCTCAAAGTTGCTTTTTCCCTCCTTTGCAGTTTTTTGTTCACTATAGATTGTGGGAAACCCTTCCTGTTCTTTCTGGAGGTTCCACAGGCAAATCTTTTGGAAAATAAATTTATAAGTGGACAAATTGTACATAATTTGTCATAATTTGGATGATTTTAGGAGAGGGCACTGGATGTTTTTGTAAAGGAAGCACATAATCATCTCATTGTGGGACCTGGACATTATGGCAGAATAAATGGACATGTGGTGGATGGGGTTGGTGTGCCAGTAGGCATGTCCTTCATTTTTTTTTGTAAGCCCCATGTTAAGGGTGAGGCACATAAACAATTTGAACTCTCCCAAAATCAAATCTCTCCACTCAAACGGACGGGCATAGGTTGATTGGGGGCTGTTTGCAATATACTGCTGGGCATATAGATTGGTCTGGTTCACAATAAATTGCAGCAAAGTGTTTGGCAAAAAAAAATAAAACAAAATCAGTTTCAGAGAAATTTTGGGTATTTGCCTGCACACCTGGCTGTGCGGAGATGGGGGGAATACTTGCTGATCCTGAGTTGGAAGGCAGCCATGTTGGGTTAGCAAAAGCATCTGGGAGGTATGTAGTGGCCCTGACTCTTGGAGGATGTGACACTCCAGTGCTGGTAGTTGGGGGATTCTGACCTGACCTGGTCAGTTGATCCGGGGTCTATCGCTGGTGGCAGCCCTAGTACTGAGCCTGGGCATTTGATCCAGGGGTCTATTTCTGGCGGCTGCCTGGTTTCCAGAGCACCCTACCCTTTTAGGGGGGACCCATTCTTCCTCCGATTCAGTCACCAATCCATTTCTATCAATCAGTTCAAATTCTGAATTGGATTCGGAATCTGAATTGGAATTTGAATCTGATAAGAATTCCCTGCTGCTCCCATCATTCATGGAGAGGATCTGAAATGCCTCCTCACTGCTATAAATTTTTTTGGACATGCTGATGATGATGGCTGTGTGACTGGTACTTTGTTGATGGGCTGAGCGACGGGTACTTTAGTGATGGACTGTGTGACGGGTATTTTGGTGATAGGCTGTGCGTCGGGTGACAGAAGGGTGGCAGGTGACGGTCACTGATAGGTGACTGGTGCACCGCTGACGGTCACTGGTGGCAGTCTCCGATGTGGACAGGTGCACTTTATGTTGATGAAAAGAGGATAAAGGAGCCCCCGGTGATCAAAGAGGTATTTTATTTGAAGTTTCAGCAATAAAAAGAGCCCGACGTGTTTCAGGGGACTAAAGACTCCCCCTTCATCAGGGCTGCTAGCATTAATAGTTGTGAGATGATCCTGTTGGAGGGTGCCTTTGGCACATGGATATGGACTGTTAGATCAACAACAGAAAAATGAAGTATGGGCGGAAGTGACGTTTTGACATTGCTTCCGTCCTGCTATGGTATGGAGATGGGTGGGGGCCATCTTAGCCTCACTCGTCTCCATACCCAGCAACGCGAAGGACCCGATCGCCTCCACTGCTACGACGGCTCTGGTAAGCGGCGGAGGGCGCAGGAGAGCGGCGGGAGGGGGTGGCCCTCTCCTGCCACCGATAACGGTGATCTTGTGTCGAATCCGCCACAGAGACCACCACAGAACCGCCGGCTCTAAAGATGGATACCTCGGCTGTGGCAGCAGCTGCTGCCGCTACCGAGATATCCCTCTTCAAACTGCCGACGTGTATCTACATGAGCCGGTCGGTAAGTGGTTAAAATTGTTACATTTGGTCTGTGGGGTTACAATGACTCCTGCTCTTGCAAGTACAACTATGAGCCCCTGACATGTATATATTTTATAAAAGACAGTACTGAAATTTTTAAACAACTTAAAATGTCCCAGAAATACAAAAATGTCAAATTTCAGAATGATAGTGATATTTTCAGAATGATGCCTGGAATAACTTTTAGCCCGGGTTCACACCAGTGCGGTGCGAATTCCAGCTACATTTTCTCTGTGAAGAGAAAATGTAGCTGTTTAGTGGTGCCGCTCCGTTCTATCAGCACATCAGCTGATCAGGGAGCGAGGGGAGAGGAAGGGGAGGTGTAGTGAGAAGAATGAGAGATTTCTTGTTCAGAACGCAATGCATCTGCGAATCAGATGCGTTCCCATAGAGGACAATGTGCTTGTAATTCGCACCGCAATGCCCAGAAAACGCATACGTTTTTTTTGTGCAATGCGTAGTGCGAATGCAACGCACATATGTGAACAAGATACATTCATTTGAATGTATTTTAAAATGTCCTGCAAATTGGATGCGGTGTAAGCCGAATCTAATTTGCATAGGTGTGAACAGGGGCTCAGTGATAATAAGACCTCATAAGTGCCTCCATAAGGTCCTTGTTCCTCAGGCTGTAGATCAGAGGAGTCAGAAATGGGTTAATGAGGGCAGATATGACTGTAAACAGTTTATTTAAACTAAGTAAATAAAAATGAAGGGCCCATAAAATATGGAGACCACGGTGAGGTGTGATGTGCAGGTGGAGAATGCTTTCCTCTTCCCAGTCTTGCTAGGGATTCTAAGGATGGTCCTGAAAATATAGACATAGGGAACAAAGGTCAGGAGACTCCTAATCCAACCAACACTAGCACCTGTTATGAATATGACCACCGTGTTTATGAAGGGGTCAGTACTAGGGATGGGCCGAACACCCCCAGATTTGGTTCGCACCAAAACAGCGAAAACAGGCAAAAAGCTCTAGCAAACATACAAACCCTATTAAAGTTACATAGTTAGTCAGGTTGAAAAAAGACACAAGTCCATCTAGTTCAACCGTAAAAATAAATAAATAAAAAATAATATCATACAATCCCATATACCCAATCCTATGCCCACAGTTGATCCAGAGGAAGGTGAAAAACCCCAGCAGAGCACTACCCAATTTGCTATAGCAGGGGAAAAAAATTCCTTCCTGATCCCCCGAGAGGCAATCGGATTTTCCCCGGATCAACTTTACCTATAAATGTCAGTACCCAGAAGCCAGGCCTTTCTTAACCTCTAGCCGACCAGCCACCGCAGTTACACTGCGTCAGATTGGCACGGCTGCGCAAATCATCGTAGTTATACGTCGCTCTGTTAGGACGTTCTAGCAGGCGTGCGCTTGCCATGTGTCACCGCAGCCGATGCGCGATCCCGCTGGGGGTGATCGCTCATGACAGAACGAGAATGGGGCTGTGTGTAAACACACAAATCCCGGTTCTCTCAGAGGAGAGGAGACAGATCGTGTGTTCCTACTAAGTAGGGACACTGATCGGTCTCCTCCCCCAATCAGTCCCATCCCTCTTAAGCCCCATACACACGGTAGGATTTTTCGATGGATTCTGTCCTATCGGACAATGTTGTCGGAAAATCAGACCGTGTGTAGGCACCATCGGACAGTTTCCATCAGATTGTCTGACGGACAAAGTCCTATCTCCTGCTGGATAGATTTTTTGACAACAAAGTCCGATCACACCAAATCCGATCGTGTGTAGCGAATTCCGACCGGACAAAGTGCTACGCATGCTCAGATCACATTACAAGACCAAAGCTATTGGCTACTAGCCTCTACGTAGTCCCGTCGTAGGCAACAAACGTCACCACGTTCAGAATGATCGGATTTTCCGACAACTTTGTCCGACCGTGTGTACGCAAAACCAACATCAGACAAAGTATGACGGACATGGTCTGACGGACCTGGTCCTCGGATAATCCGCGCGTGTGTATGGGGCTTTACAGTTAGAACACACCTAGGGAACATAGTTAACCCCTTGATCGCCCCCTAGTGTTAACTCCTTCCCTGCCAGTGACATTTATACAGTAATCAGTGGGTATTTTTTTAGCTCTGATCGTTGTATAAATGTCAATGGTCCCAAAATAGTGTCAAAAGTGTCTGATGTTGTCCGCCATAATGTCGGGGTGCTGATAAAAATTGCAGATCGCCGCCATTACTAGTAAAAAAAAAAATAATAATAATAATAAAAATTACATAAATCTATCCCTTATTTTGTAGACGCGATAACTTTTGTACAAACAAATCAATATATATTGCGATTCTTTTTACCATAAATATATAGAAGAATACATATTGGCCTAAACTGATGAAGAAATTTGATTTTCTTTTTTTTAGGGGGGGATATTTATTATAGCAAAAAGTACAAAATATTGGGGTTTATTTACTAAAGGCAAATCCACTTCACGCTGCAAGTACACTTGGAAGTAAAGTCACTGTAGATCCGATGGGTACATGCACAGAAAATAAAAAAAACAGCATTTTAGCTTGCACATGATTGGATGATAAAATCAGCAGAGCTTCCACTCATTTCAGATCTACCCCTCAGATTTAGAGCGACTGAACTTCCAAGTGCACTTTTGTGTTTTTTTCAAAATTGCTGCTCTTTTTTTGTTTATAGCGCAAAAAATTAAAACTGCAGAGGTAATCGAATACCACCAAAAGAAAGCTCTATTTGTGGGAAAAAAAGAGACATCAATTTTGTTTGGGTACAACGTCGCAAGACTGCGCAATTGTCAGTTAAAGCAACGCAGTGCTGTATCGCAAAAAATAGCCTGGTCAGGAATGGGGCAAATCCTTTCCGGGGCTGAAGTCGTTAAAGCAATCTACTGAGCTGGCCAGAACCACCTCTAGAGGGAGTTAATTCCACATTTTCACAGCTCTTACTGTGAAGAAACCTTTCCATATTTGGAGATGAAGGGGGTTAATACTAGGGGGAAATCAAGGGGTTAAATGTGTTCCCTCATGTGTGTATCTAACTGTATGGGGATAGGACTGACTGCAGGAGGAGACATATTGCTGTTCGTAATTACTACAAACAGCAGATCTCTCTCTCCTCTTCTGTCAGAATGGGGATCTGTGTGTTTGCATACACAAATCCCCGTTCTGGCTCTCGTGCCCCTGATCACGGGTGGCCGGCAGTCATCACGCCCGCTGCCCATGCGCAACAGGTCCCCCGTCTGCAATGGCTCTTAAAGGAGCCGACGTACGGGTACGGAGTTTCATGGGAACGAGCCACTTTGGTGACATAAATGTATGTGAGCTGGTAGGCAAGTGTGGTTAACGAGTAAAAATGGCTTTGAAATGACAGAGCTCAATTCTTTTCGAATACGTGGGTGGATGCCATCAGGTCCAGGTGCTTTATCCACCTGTCAAAATATTTCCGGACCATATCACTTTCGAGCTATTGTGAATCATTTGGAGCGGTGTCAATACCACCCCCATTATGGACTTGAAGTCCCCCCATGCTCCTTTGTATACACAAAACTGAAGATAGTATTTAATAAATTTGCCTTCTCTTTGTCCCCAGTCACCCACTCTGGATTATTATGTAAAGTCTATGGGACATGAACATGAAAAATGAAAAGAGCTAATTTTAAAGGCTTATATGCACGTTATTGTCTAAAAAGTGTTTGGGGACCCGGGTATTGCCCCAGGTAACATGTAACACTGCAAAAAAAATTATTTTTCAATTTTTTTCAAAATTGTCACACTTTTTTGTTTATAGCACAAAAAATAAGAACTGCAGAGGTGATCCAATGCCACCAAAAGAAAGCTCTATTTGTGGGCAAAAAAGGATGCAAATTCAGTTCGGGTACAGCGTCGAACGACCACGCAATTGTCAATTAAAGCGACGCAATGCCAAATTGTAAAAATTGCTCCGGTCGGGAAGGGGGTAAAATCATCTGGGGCTGAAGTGGTTAATTATCCAGACATAGACTGGGCGGGGGGAACCACGCATTCATCTAAGGCTCGCCAGTTCCTAAATGTCTTGCAGGATAATTTCATGGGTCAGATGGTAGACGCACCAACTAGAAATAAAGCGTTACTGGATCTACTGATTACCAACAATACATACCTGATCACGGATGTGGAAATACGGGGCAATTTAGGAAACAGCGATCACAGGTCAATTGGCTTCAGTATAAGTCACACAAATAGGAAACATAAGGGGAATACAAAGATACTGAATTTCAAAAGAGCCAACTTCCCTAAACTATGAACCTTGCTAGAAGGCATAAATTGGGATAAAATCTTAGCAACAAAGAACACGGAGGAGAGATGGGCTTGCTTTGAGAGAATATTAAATAAGGGCATCATCAGCATTCAGACTTTATAAAGAATGCAACAAGAAATGTAAGGGTGCAATTGGGGGGCTAAGATAGAACACGAAAGACACATAGCGGAGAAGAGCAAAACAAATCCCAAGAAATTCTTTAAGTATATAAACAGTAAAAAAGGGAGGACAGACCATATTGGCCCCATAAAGAATGAGGAAGGACATCTGGTTAAAAAGTATGGGGAGATGGCGAAGGTATTGAATTTATTCTTCTCCTCAGTCTTCATGAGGGAATCGGGGGGCTTCAGTAACCAAAACTGCAGTGTTTATCCCCATGACACAGGAAGCACCCTCATGGTTAACAGAGGACAGAATTAAAATTAGACTTTTGGAAACTTAACATTAACATTTTTAATGACAGCCTACTGGCTGGAATGGTACCAGCTGATTGGAGAAAAGCCAATGTAGCACCAATATTTAAAAAGGTAGCGCAACTTTTTCTGTTTTTCAATATTTAAAAAGGGCCCAAAATACATCCCTGGGATTTACAGACAAGTTAGCCTAACATCAATAGTATGTAAGCTCTTGGAGGGGATGATAAGGGACTATAGACAAGATTTTAGTAATGACAATGGTATCATTATCAGTAATCAGCATGGATTCATGAAGAATCGTTCTTGCCAAACAAGTCTATTAACCTTCTATGAGGAGGTGAGTTGCCATCTAGATAAAGGAAGGCCCGTAGACGTGGTGTATCTGGATAAAGGAAGGCCCGTAGACGTGGTGTATCTGGATAAAGGAAGGCCCGTAGACGTGGTGTATCTGGATTTTGCAAAAGCATTTGACACAGTTCTCCATAAACGTTTACTGTACAAAATAAGGTGCGTTGGCATGGACCATAGGGTGAGTACATGGATTGAAAACTGGCTACAAGGGCGAGTTCAGAGGGTGGTGATAAATGGGGAGTACTTGGAATGGTCAGAGGTGGGTAGTGGGGTCCCCCAGGGTTCTGTGCTGGGACCAATCCTATTTAATTTGTGTCATAAATGACCTGGAGGATGGGGTAAGTCTCTGTATTTGCGGACGACACTAAGCTAAGCAGGGCCATAACTTCTCCGCAGAATGTGGAAACCTTGCAAGAAGATCTGAACAAATTAATGGGGTGGGCAACTACATGGCAAATGTGGTTCAATGTAGAAAAATTTAAAATAATGCATTTAGGTGGCAAAAATATGAATGCAATCTATACACTGGGGGGAGAACCTCTGGGGGAATCTAGGATGGAAAAGGACCTAGGTGTCCCAGTAGATGATAAGCTCAGCAATGGCATGCAATACCAAGCTGCTGCTAACAAGGCAAACAGAATATTGGTATTAAAAAGGGGATCAACTCCAGAGATAAAACGATAATTCTCTTTAGCTAGACTTCTTAACAGATTTCACTCTACCCAAGAAAGATATATAAGAAGGCTGCCCACAATTTAGTCATATCTATGATTTTCACTAAAATGGGAAGAATGTAATTAAGAAATTGCGAGTTAGGGGTGATAAGAATCGCCAAATATCATAATGACTGCGGTCACCACGCAAATTGATGACTTGATTAACTGTGGAGAAAGGTTAATGGGCATTGCCACAGATTTGGTTATGTTCAGCCCCAGACCTAAGAGAGTGTGAAACGTCTATAATATTGAAATTAGATCTGGGAGAGAGGTCAAGGACTGTGACAAAACCACTAAAACAGCACAGATGCTAAGTTTATACTTGGCTTTCTCTTTGGTATAACCTTTGATAGTAACATAACTCACAATGGCCAAAGGTTCCTTGGTGAGCATAGATTCACAGCCTTGGCAGGTGCCTCCCCACACTGCCACTAGATACAGTACCCATTGAGCGCAAAATGAGGAAACCTTTTTATCTGCAACAGGCATTTGTGGAACCCCATTAATAACAGTAACCTGCTCTCTAGTGTTAACCAAAGTTTTTGGGCCGTGTCCAACAACCCGGGACACAGATCCAAGTCAGGATGCACCAGACTAGAGGAAATTTCCCCCACCATGACCTGCAGTGAAAAGGAATACTCCCACTCTTGAGACTTGGAACATGAGCGCCAACAACAGCATCACTATTATTCACAATGTCACAACCATCAGTATGTACTTCAACATTAATGTGGTTTGTTGTGGGGGTGACTCTGGACCGGACCCCTCATAATTGGGCCCTGAAAGGACCAGGGCCTCTAAATTTCTTGAATGTCTAGGAAGTCCATTCTGTACCTGTTCCCATAGTTCAAGAAACAATGGACAGTCCCATCCCACTATGATGTCATATATCAGACTGTTCACCACCCCAACCTCTTGTGTCACAAAGATACAGCCATAGACACCGGAACTAGGGGGGTGTCCCCATGGATACACACTACCCACCCACACTTCACACTAAAACTGATCTTCAACCAGATTGAGATTTGTGGTGCATGCTCTCTGTACATAAAAAAATGCTTTCCTGCCAGCCCGTACCCAGTTCCTGGGTCTGGCAGGGCTTTCTTCATAGGTGCTATAGATGGCCTTGCTGCCCTTTGTGCTGGTTCCCGATTCTGGACAGGGCCAAGCAGGTCCTCCACCACAGGTATTCCTCTTGGCCATCTAGACCAGCTGGTCCATTGTTGTGGAGTGTCCATGACTCACCCAGCGCTGCAGGTCATCTGGCAGGGACCAGTCCTGCAGTCACCTATTCCATCATTTAAGGATCCGTCAATTTCTCTGGTTGCTGCTTTTTCTTGACCAGCTTATCCAGGTCATGCATAGGGGGTCTTGGTGGCCAGTCAGGGTGGTATTTCCAGTGGTGAATCTCTTGGCCCATACTACATTTAATCAACCCAAGTTGGGCCAGGATCTCTGTCTTCAACGGTCAAAGCTGGCCTTTTTTAGATCACCAGTACGGAAAGGGGCAATAATGCCAGCCCATTGACCTTGAGGCCACCAATTTTACTCTCTCTCTGCTATCCTCTCAAAAGTGGTTCTAAACACTTGTGCTTGTAAATTAACCTAAAAAAAATAGATTTTGTGGGCAATTTGAAAAAATATATAAAACTTCATATATAGAAAATTATTATTTATTGTAGAAAAAATGCATAAAAAGTCTCGTATTGAAAATACAAAACATTACATCAATAATGTCATCAACATTGCACATTTGACTGTTAGTAATAAAGTGGTAGTCCCCATCTACTTGCTGTTCCCTTCGTCATTGATTGTGCCGAGGAATACAGCAGAGGGATCCCCCTCCAACGCGTTTCAAAATATACTGTTATAAATCTTCTTCAGGGAATAATACCACTTCTGAAAAAACAGCTTAAATTAGTAAAACATTGATATATGATTGTATGAAAATATACAAGTAATCAACACGCACTTACAAAAAAATAAACACTTGTGCTTGGAAACACTTGAATCTATTGAGTAGGAAATACACATAGCATGACATTACATGACAAAACATGACTTTTACGTAAAGCTTTTCTGATGGTCTTCTTTGACATCTAAAAAGGTCTATTGATTTAGTAAAAATTATGTTTCTTTATTTTTTTTTATATTGTAAGGGATGTGTATAGAATGATCACCCATCCACCCAATGAGTACAATATATTTCTTATCAAACATAAAGATCCAAAGTATATCAAAACCTACATTGGGGTTCCTGTACTTGGGAGCAAAAGGAGAAAATAATTTGGTGAAAATATTTGAAAAAGTTTTATAAGTTGCTCATTAATTAAACTAAAACTGCATTTTTTTCAGATTTTTCTGTATTTGTCAGCTTTTACTGTAAATAATCTGATCTGGGTATTTATAAAAACTTTGCTTTAATTAATAGCCCTGTAGGTGCATAAAAATGGTAGACAAATATTTTGAGGATAACCAAAATGTACAATGTACAAGGACCCCTGGTCATGTAGGGGTAAGTACAACTACGAGCTCCTAACACGTTTACATTTTTATAAAGGACATTCCTGAATTTTTTAAACAACTGAAAATGGCACAGAAATACAAAAAATGTCAATGTTCACAATGACATTTTCATCATGACGCCTGGATTAATTTTAGGTGACAATATGACTTCATAAGTGCCTCCATAAGGTCCTTGTTCCTCAGGCTGTAGATCAGAGGATTCAGCAAGGGATTAATGAGGGAAGTTATGACTGTAAACAGTTTATTTAAATTGACCATATCATTGGAAGAGGGGACCAAGTAAATAAATATTAAGGAGCCATAAAAGATGAAGACCACGGTGAGGTGTGATGTGCAGGTGGAGAATGCTTTCCGCTTTCCAGTCTTGCTACGGATTCTAAGGATGGTACTGAAAATATAGACATAGGGAAAGAAGGTCAAGAGAAAGGCTGCCAATCCTGTACTTCCACCTAATAAATATATGACCATCATGTTTATGAAGGGGTCAGTACATGTAATTTGATATAAGTGTGCAACATCACAAAAGAAGTTGTGGATGGAAGATGTTCTGCAGAAGGACAACCTGAGCAAAAATAAAGTATATACCAAAGAGATGGAATATCCTGCAACCCAGACCAGAGAGGCCATTTGAATACAGACCCTCCAAGACATAATTAGTTTGTAATGTAGGGGGTGGCAGATGGCAATGTAACGGTCGTAGGACATAGCCGAGAGCAAGAAAACTTCTGAGCAAACAAATGAGATGTAGAAATAGACTTGGGTTATACAGGCAGGAATGGATATTGATCGGCTTCTTGTGACCAAATCAAAGAGCATTCTTGGTGAGGTCACTGATGAATAGCACATGTCCAGAAATGCCAAGTTGGCAAGAAAAAAATACATTGGGTTGTACAGATGGTAGTCAGTGAGGACCAAGAAAAAAATAAGAAGGTTTGTGATAACAGTCATCAGATAGATCGGAAGGAAGAGCACAAAAAGTCCATTCATGGTCAGTGGATGGTCTGATAGACCCACGAGAGTGAAAGAGGAAGTCTCTGTCATGTTTCTCATATTATTATTTTTTTTCTCTGTTTAAATGTATCACTATAGAAGAATAATAAAATTATGGATCTGAAGATCAATTGGAAACCTGTACGGTGTACCTACACTGTGCATTCAGGTTTACATGTAGGCATTTCTAGCACTGAATGATGTATTCTTTTATAAAATGTTGGCATTCCCGCAGGATAAAGCTTTGTGTTCTAAGAACACAAAGCTGAAAGTCTCATTATTGATCTCTAAAGATGTCATTTAAAACACCTTGGGAACCTATTTTCTCTAATTGAGCCCAGTCTTCAAAATTTGAATTTAGAATCCACAGAAAGTGTTTTTACCTTTTGGTCACCTATTTTATTTTGTTGGCTAGTGGAGAAAGTGATCTAAATTACTATAAAAGGAACATTGCTTTTCTTTTTGCATCCATCATTTTGTAGCTACATTTTATAAGGGCTGCCCAAAAAAACTTAATTGAATCACACAGTTGATAGTCAGTAAAAAGGAAAATAAATATTGTCCAGGGTCAATAGTTTGGTAGAAGCAACAACAGTCCAAAATGCAGAAACACAAGACATAGGTAGCTGGATTACTGAAAATCATTAGGTCTGGCACTACATGGTGCAAAGGTGAAACAGCTTAGCTCCTGCTAAGCCCTCTGAAATCAGCATGTAAGACCGCTCCAGAAGCTCACCCACAGCCGACTCACCTATCACCAGTGCTGGGCACGTTAATGGAACAGTTCATTGAACGATCCCGCCCGCATAAACAGCACAGCCAGACTGACAGCTCAGAGCTGCCTGCTGCGGAGACCAGCATGGCGGGACCCGCAGCCATGGAGGATCTCCCTGAGGAGAACTCCCCCTTCCCTTTCAGCTCTGTTGAGCTTCTTCTATCGGCAGCTCCGTGCGCCCCTGCAGTGACCGATCCTGCATATGCCCGAATTGCTGAAGCTGTGGCAGCCCTTCTTGCCTCCACCATCTCTTTAGCAGTGGAGGTGGCTGTCACACAGGGCATGGCTCAGCTTCAGAAGGAGCTGGGAAAGCAGCTGCAGTGCATGCAGGAAACAGAGCACCTGCTCTCATTCATAGAGGATAAAATTCTTCAAGCATCCAACGCTTTCCATGCGCATGATGAAGCTTTACAGGCTATCCAGGATAAGTTAGAAGACCTGGAAAACTGTTTCAGGCGGAACAATTTGCGTATTATTGGTATTCCAGAATCAGTCAAGGCTAACGAATTGGCAAAGCTGTGCTCGTCTGCCATCCCCAAGACACTGGGGTTCGACACACAGTGCATAGTGGAAAGGGCACATAGGTCCTCCTATCGAAAACAGATCGTCTTCAAGGCCGGTCATCACCCGTTACCTGAATTACGCAGACAAACAGCTTATACTACAAATGTTTAGGCAACAACGCACCCTGCAAGTTGATGGCCATAATCTCTTATTGTTTCCAGATTACTCTGCAGAGTTGTCCCGCAAACGCAAAGCTTTCAGCCAGGTCTGCTCTGTTCTTTTTCAACAACACCTCACATTTACCCTTGCCTACCCCGCTATCCTACATCTCATGGCCAGCGCCTGACATTTCACAAAAAAAGTGAAGCCATTAATACAGACGTTTTATAGTTTTGTTGTTTATTCCCTTTTATTGACCTTTCTGAATCCTCTGCTGGATTTTCCTATCTGCCTACCTTTTCCCTCACTTTTTACGGGTAGCATCACACCCTTTTTCTACCCACAGTTTCGGTCTTCTGAGAGTACCTATTCCACCAGCTAAAAACCCATTACCCTTCCCAATGGCTACCAAAAAAATATTCCCTGGAATGTCAAAGGTCTTCACTCCCCTATAAAACGCATGAAGTTTCTACGCAAGCTTCAATTGCGGGCCGACATCACCCTACTCCAGGAAACCCATTTATCAGAAATAGATTTCTTCCATCTTAAAAAACTTTGGGTGGGGGAGGTGGTGGGGTCCCCAACTGTAGGCTGCAAAGCAGAAGTTATCAAACTGCTGCACAAAAACCTTCCTTGTACTATTCAGTCAGTAATTAGTGATGACCTTGGTCGTAAAGTCTCCTTAGACCTTCAGTTTTCATCCTGTATTGTCCAGATAACCAACATCTATGCCCCAAACTCTCCCAGCTCATCCTTTTTCAAAGACATACCTGCGTGGATCATGCAACACCCACTGCCCCTTCACATTGTAGGAGGCGACTTTAATACGGTAAAACACCCAGATGAAGACCGTAGATCATGTAAACCCCATAGGGCTAGGTCAGGGGCCACACTTACACATGCAGACTCCCCAGTATCTCATATGGTATGCGCATTGAACATTCTAGACCCCTGGTGCCTTAGTCACCCTGTCATTGTGCCATACTCACACAAATACTCGCTGACAGCCCTCTGCTGTATGTACAGCTGCTGCAGCATTGCCAAGGTCGAGTTCCACCTGGTGGGCATGTCACAAATCAGTCGGTTTACCAGCAGGTGGAATTCCCACTGAATTTCAGCCAACCGAGCACTGACTGTGTATGACCGCCTGATATGGCTACAGACTCTTCTGGTCTGCTTTAGCAGATCTTCCAACCTTGGGTACCTATTTAGGAAATGCTGCACCACCAAATTGAGGACATGTGCCAGGCATGACAAATGTGTCAACCTTCCCTGTCTAAGGGGTGGACAGGAGGTTTGTGCCATTAGCGCACACCACCACTCCTGGCTCCAGGTGGCAAGGAGGGAGACACCTCTGGGACTGTCCCTGCAGAGCTGCAAGAATCTCTGGTGTGGTTCCTGTCCCCTAGACACACCAGCTGAAGCACTGCATAGCATCTTTTAGTCTGACTCAATGAATAGCCCCTTGATTGCTTAGGGGGTACTTGAGGTTCATAGAACAATTCAGCAGAGGAGGGCATGGAGGAGGAGGAGGAGGGGGTAGAACTGACAAATCTTGCATCATCACCAGCTGTATGGAGACGTGGGGGCACAACAAGCTGCAGCACTGAGACCTGTCCTGCAGCCTTCCGAGTTGCAAGCAGAGTTACCCAGTGTGCTGTGAACTAAATATATTGTCTTTGCCCATGCTTGCCGGACCACGTTTTGGGAGTAAAGTGGACTTTGCGGCTGACTGCCTTGCCCAACAATGCTACAAAATTGCCTTCCACGTGATGGCAGAGAGCTGGAATGGCTTCACGTGAAAATAAATAGTGACTGGGAACCTGCCATTGTGGTACAGCACTTTATGCAAATTCATGGAAGGGGGCTGAATCCACCAGATTGAAAGGAAGAAGTTGTAGAGCCTGCAGCTTTGACAAGCTTTCATCTAGATGCTGGGCATGTGGGTGGCAGGGACCTTATTTTTTTTCCGCTGCAGCAGATAGGGCAGATACATTTGCTGGCTATATTCTACAGCTGGTGGTGTGCTCCAGGCAGATGTGCTTCAAGGACCTGGGGCACCCTGCGCTATACCATCATCCCTGTGAGTGTAGGCTGCTGAGAGATCATGAGGTAGAGCAGGGACAGACTGAGGTGAGTAAGGAGGAGGGACATATTTGTGCCCCTTTTGTGTGGCTTTTAGGTGCTCTTGCCAACAGGCTGAGTGGCTTGTCAACCCAAATGGTTGGTGTTTTTGCCACGCTTGATGTGCTTGAGACAAAGTTTGCAAATAGCAACAGTGCGATTGGCTGTACATGTACTAAAAAAAAAGACTCAGACAGCTGAGCTGTGGGAAGTGGTCCGGGAGATAACAGCTCCACAATATGATGGAATAGGGTGGCTGCTCTCTACTCTTCCACGATGGCTGTCTCGTTGGGGTTGTGCCTCACCCTCAATTTCCTTCTCTGCGCTATCCGGCACCCAAGTCTAGTCAGTGACCTCATCATCATCATCTCCTCCACCCTTATTACCACTTGAGACAACTTTGCAATACGCTGCGGCTGGGGGAACATGAATGCCAATTTGTGTACCAATATTCACCCCTCTCTGTAGGCTCATGTTCCTGCCTTCCTCAATCTCAGAACCAACATTTGAATTAAGTAATGGCTGTGCATCGTCAAGGAGCAAGTGACTGACGCTGTGTTCAAATAGCTCCGCTGACTCCTCCATGCCTGATGCTGGGGCTATGGCAGGAATACAGGAGCTGTAAACAAGAAGGCAGGTTTTGCCACTCTGGCAGGTGCAGGGCACTGCGCACTAGTCTCTGCTTGGGTGACGGAGAATGAGAACTGTTTACTAAGCCATTTCACCACCTTCTCTGCATGCTGTGGCTGGATAGTATGGGCAACATCACTAAACAGAGAAAATGATGCCATGCCTGAGGACTGACCACATCCACTTTTGCCTGTGGACACATACGCTGCTGGCCCCCTTACAGTGCCATGAGAACATCTGCCTCTTCTTGCTGAACTCCCAGACATGATGGGGGAGTGGGGGGTGCTTATCAACTAAATGCAATAAAGATGTGTAAATGTGTACGTGGGTGCACTTTAATCACTTGCCGACCGGCTCACGCCGATATACATCGGCAGAATGGCTCTGCTGGGCAAAACCCCATATGGGTAGGTTGTACCCTTTAAGAGCCACCAGGGGAAGTGCACGCTGCATTTCAGAGGACTCGGCGGGGCACCACACTCATCGTAAAAAGTTAAATATATAGATTTTTTTTACAAAAAATATATGGAAGAATACATATCGGCCTAAACTGAGGAAAATATATATATTTTTTTTTAAATGGGATATTTGTTATAGCAAAAACTACTAAATTTACATTTATTTGCAAAATTGTCGCTCTTTTTTAGTTTATAGCGCAAAAAAAAACCGCAGAGGTGATCAAATACCACCAAAAGAAAGCTCTATTTGTGGGGGAAAAAAGGCAATCAATTCTGTTTGGGTACAACGTTGTACGACTGCACAATTGTCAATTAAAGTGCCGTATCGCAAAAAACGGCCTGGTCAGGAAGGGGGCAAATCCTTCCAGGGCACAGTACCCCAGCCCGGCCCAACCCCATCTCCCACCTGATTAGTTGGCTGACTTTGATTGACAGCAGTGGAAGCCAATGGCGCCACTGCTGTGTCTCAGCCAATCAGGAAATAGAATCTTGGACGCTTAAGACACTCTTAAGCCCCATACACACGGTCGGATTTTCCGATGGATTCTGTCCTATCGGACAATGTTGTCGGAAATTCCGACCGTGTGTAGGCACCATCGGACAGTTTCCATCGGATTGTCCGACGGACAAAGTTCTATCTCCTGCTGGATAGATTTTCCGACAACAAAGTCCAATCACACCAATTCCGATCGTGTGTAGCGAATTCCGACGGACAAAGTGCCACGCATGCTCAGATCACATTACAAGACCAACGCTATTGGCTACTAGCCTCTACGTAGTCCCGTCGTAGGCAACAAATGTCACCACGTTCAGAATGATCGGATTTTCCGACAACTTTGTCCGACCGTGTGTATGCAACACCAGTGTCGGACTAAATCCGTCGGACAAAATCCGATGGATTTTGTGGTCGGATTTTCCGACCGTGTGTACGGGGCATTAGACATCGCTGGACAGAGAGGGACCTCAGGTAAGTATTAGGGGGGCTGCTGCACACAGAAAGTTTTTTATCTTAATGCATAGAATACACCTTCTGCCTTTACAACCACTTTAATGCAGCTTAATGAGCAAAAAATAACTTAGATGTAAACTAATTTTCACCAAACTTTACACAATAGAAGAATCTATCTATGCCAACATATTATAACATATTTTTTCATAATCTCAAAACATGTGGCTTAATGTAACAAGAGCTTAATGTTACATTAAGCCAAATGTTTTAGGCCCCTTTCACACGGACGGACCGTCTATCCGTTTTTCTTTCATCCGTCGACGGACGACAATGCATTCCTATGGGCAGACGGATGAACATCCGTCACCATCAGTTAACATCCGCTTCCGTTTTTATCCGTTTTTTTAAACGTACAAGGCTACGTTCAGATCCGTCAAAACGGATATTAACTGACGTTGACGGACATCGTCCGTTAACGTCCGATCCGTTAAGATCCGTTAAGATCCGTTTTGTGTTTATCTGTGAACTCAACCTCTTAAAGGCACAGGCACACATATAAACGGAACAAAACGTATACAAACACGAATGAAAAAACGGACGTAAACGTGTGCATTTACGGATGTAAGCGGACAAAAAACGGATGAAAACGGACATTAACGGAACGGATGACGGATGAAAACGGATGAGACAACGGATAAGAACTGATACGTTTTTGACGTGCCTAAACTGACTGCGTCCGTGTGAAAGGGGCCTTAGGATTGTTGTTAAATGTGAATAAGTTTGTTATGTTTTAACAATTGACTTGAATTTGTGATGTTGACATAGATACAGTGCCTTGCAAATGTATTCACCCCCCTTGGCATTTTTCGTGTTTTGTTGCCTCACAACCTGGAATTGACATGGATTGTTTGAGGATTTGCATCATTTAATTTACAGAACATGCCCACAACTTTGAAGATTTTTTATTTATTTTTTATTGTGAAGCAAACAACAAAAAGGACAAAATAAAAGTAAATGTACAAACTATTCACCCCCCTAAAGTCAATACTTTGTAGAGCCACCTTTTGCGGCTATCACAGCTCCAAGTCACTTTGGATAAGTCTCTATGAGTCTTGCCACATCTTACCCCTGGGATTTTTGCCCATTCCTCCTTGCAAAACTGCTCCAGCTCCTTCAAGTTGGATGGTTTGCTTTTTTGAACAGCAATATTTAAGTCTGACCACAGATTTTCTATTGGATTGAGGTCTGGGCTTTGACTAGGCCATTCTAACACATTTACATGTTTCCCCTTAAACCACTCAAGTGTTGCTTTAGCAGTGAGTTTGGGGTCATTGTCCTGCTGGGAGGTTAACCTCCTTCCTAGCCTTAAATCACACACAGAGTGCTACAGGTTTTGCTCAAGAATATCCCTGTATTTAGCACCATCCATCTTTCCCTCAACTCTGACCAGTTTCCCAGTCCCGACTGCTGAAAAACATCCCCACAGCATGATGCTGCCACCGCCATGTTTCACAGTGGGGGTGGTGTTCTTTGGGTGATGTGATGTGTTGGGTTTGCCCCAGACATAGCGTTTTCTTTGATGACCAAAAAGTAAAATTTTAGTCTCATCAGACCAGAGCACCTTCCTCCATACATCAGACCAGAGCCCCTTCCCCCATACATTTTGGGAGTCTCCCACATGCCTTTTCACAAACTCAAAATGTGCCATTTTGTTTTTTGCTGAAATTAATGTCTTTCTTCTGGCCATTCTGCCATAAAGCCCAACTCTATGCAGCGTATGGCTTATTGTAGTCCTATGTACAGGTACTCCAGTCTCTGCTTTGGAACTCTGCAGCTCCTCCAGGGTTACCTTAGGTCACTGTGCTGCCTCTCTGATTAATGCCCTCCTTGCCCAGTCTGTAAGTTTTGGTGTGCGGCCGTCTCTTGGCAGGTTTGCTGTTGTGCCATGATCTTTCCATTTGGTTATGATAGATTTGATGGTGTTCCTAGGGATCATCAAAGATTTGGATATTTTTTTTATAACCTAACCCTGACTTGTACTTCTCAACAACACTGTCCCTTACTTGTTTGGAGAGTTCCTTGGTCTTCATGGCAGTGTTTGGTTAGTGGTGCCTCTTGCTTAGGTGTTGCAGCCTCTGGGGCCTTTCAAAAATGTGTGTATATGTAACGACAGATCATGTGACACTAATGTCGCGTACACACGGTCGGAATTTCTGATGGAAACTGTCTGATGGGAGCTTTTCATCGGATTTTCCGACCGTGTGTATGCCCATCGGTCTTTTTCTGTCAGAATTTCCGACGGACTTTGGATTGAGAACCTGTTCTTAATTTTTCCGACGTATTTTCCGACCGTTTATATGTAATTCTGACACGCAAAATTCCGACGCATGCTCGGAAACAATTTGACGAATGCTCGGAAGCATTAAACTTCCCTTTTATAGTTCTGTCGAACGTGTTGTATGCTGCAGTGTCATTGACCGTCGGAATTTGGTGTGACCGTGTGTAGGCAAGACAGTTTGAGCGAAATTCCGTCGGAATTCCGACGGGAAATCCATCAGAGCTTTTTCCGACGAGAATTCCGACCGTGTGTACGTGGCATTAGATTGCACACAGGTGGACATCATTTCACTAATTATGTGACTTCTGAAGGTAATTGGTTGCACCAGAGCTTTTTATGGGCTTCATAACAAAGGGGGTGAAACAATTATCATTTTTTTATTTCAGAAAAATAGTTTTATGTGTATATTTTTCAAATTTTACTTCACCAACTTAGACTATTGTGTTCTGATCCATCACATATAATTCAGATTAAAAAAAAACATTGAACTAAAGGCTGTAATGTAACAAAATAAGTAAAAGGCCAAGGGGTGTGAATATTTTTGTGTAGAGTGTTGTATAGTGTAACGTTTGGGGTAAATTGGTTAATATCTAAGCCCATCCATGCCCACTGGCTGGTCTTAGACTCAGAAGGGAGAGGGATTGAAGTCGTAAGACAGGCACTGGATACTGCAAAATAAAGCTGGATTGACCAATTTTCAACAATAATAGCTTTGCTTTTTTGGATGCCTTACCCAACTGAGCTTGTTGTGTTTTTCTTATTTCATTCAATTTGGGGGATGGCCAATGCCATCTGGCAGACACAAACCAACTGTGAATATGCCTCACAGCTATCAAGATCTTTGACTTTGCAGGACGTTGCACAATGAGCATTTCTTCCCTCTCTTTATATTATTATGCTCCATATCTTCCTGTGTGATTAATGTTTGGCGGAGTGATCCGAAGACTGTTTCCAAGTGATTAAATACATTCTTGAAGAGAGATAAGGTCCATACCCACAGTGAGGGGTGTGCTCACTAGGGATGGGTGAAAGGTTCGGCCCGAGCATAAGTTCGGGCAGAACTTTGGTTGTTCGGACGTTCGGCATACAACGAACATTATGTGGTGTTCGCAGCAAATTCGAAAGCTGCGGAACCCTGTTAAAAGTCTAAGGGACAAAACCAACAGTGCTAATTTTAAAGGCTAATATGCAAGTTATTGTCATAAAAAGTGTTTGGGGACCCAGGTCCTGCCCCAGGGGACATGTATCAATGCAAATTTTTTTTTTTTAAAGGAAGTTTTTTTCGGGAGCACTGATTTTAATAATGCTTAAAGTGAAACATTAAAAACAAAATATTCCTTTAAATATCGTGCCTGGGGGGTGTCTATAGTATGCCTGTAAAGTAGTGCATCTTTCCCATGTTTAGAACAGTACCACAGCAAAATTACATTTCTAAAGGAAAAAAAGTTATTTAAAACTGATCGCGGCTGTATATGTATTGTCGGGTCCAGGCAATATAGATAAAACTCATTGAAAAAAATGGCATGGGTTCCCCCCTCCCCCAGTCCATTACCAGGCCCTTTAGGTCTGGTATGAATATTAAAGGGAACCCTGAACCAAAATTAAAAAAAAAATGTGTGGGGGACCCCCCAAAATCCATACCAGGCCATTCAGGTCTGGTATGAATATTAAGGAGAACCCTTTTTTTTTTAAATGGTGTAGGGGTCCCCCTAAAATCCATACCAGACCTGGGTCTGGTATGGATTTTAAGGGGAACCCTGTGCCAAAATGAAGAAAAATGGCGTAGGGGTCCCCCCAAAATCCAGACCCTTATCCAAGCCCGCAACCTGTGAATTGGTAACGGGTACATTATACCCTTACCATTTCATTAAAAAAAGTGTAAAAAATAGTAAAAAAGACAGGAGACCCTTTGGGACAAGTCCTTTATTAAAAAATAAATCTCACGCCACCCGACAAAATGAAAAAAGAAGAAAAAAAAATGCAACAGCTCCGCCTCCCCCAGTCCATACCAGATCCTTCTGGTCTGGTATGTATATTAAGGGGAACTCTGTAAGGGGAATTTTGTAAAAAAAAATAGCGTGGGCCTCCCCCAAAATCCATACCAGACCCTCTTCTGAGCATGCAGCCTGGAAGTCAGGATGGGGGGGAACGAGCGTGCACCCCCCCTCCTGGATCATACCAGGCCGCATGCCCTCAACATGGGGGGGTTGGGGGACAAAAGCCTCTTCCCGACAACCCTGGGCTGTGCTTGTGGGGGTCTGCGGGCAGGGGGCTTATCGGAATCTGAAAGATTCCGCCCCCCCATGTGAATGGGTATCAGGTACATTGTACCCCTACCCATTCATCAAAAAAGTGTCAAAAATTAAAAACCACAACAGACAGTTTTTGAAAATTCCTTTACTAAAAAATAAAATAAAAAGTGTCCCGCAATGTAAATACTGTTGTACGAGGAGGATTTGGATTTTGTGAGAATTTCAGAGACTTGGTTCAACAGCTCTCATGATTGGCTGGCAACCAGTCAAGGGTATTCCCTTTATCGCAGGGATAGAGGGGGTAAAAAAGGGGGAGGGGTATGCCTAATTATAAATAATAAAGTGAATGTGAGAGATTACATCACTAAGGAAGCTAGTGAGGAGGTGGAATCCTTATGGGTAGAGCGCCACAGGGATGAAGCTAAGGGGAAAATAATACCAGAAGTATGCTATAGGCCCTCTAACCTGAGGGAGGAGGGGGAGACGGACTTCCTAACACAATTTGGATTAGCAGCAAGGATGGGAAGTGTTATCATAATGGGGGATTTTAACCACTTGCCGACTGTGTCACGCAGATATACTGCGGCACAATGGCTCTCCTATGCAAAATCCTGTATGGGTACATCCTACCCGTTTTCGACCACCAGAGGGCGTGCGTGTGCCCGCTGCATGGCAGGGGACCTGATTCACGTGGCCGATGGGTGTGATCGCTGGCCATGCGCAATCGCATGCACGAGCGCTTGCATAGGGATTTTTGTGTGTAAACATTTAAAAAACGAACAAAAGTCCTGGATGGGTTAACTCCAATGTAAAAATGCAAATAAAAGCAAAGGAGAAGGCCTTCAAAAAATACAAGGCTGAGGGATCATCATCAGCATTCAGACTTTATAAAGAATGCAACAAGAAATGTAATTACGGTGCAATAAGGACGGCTAAGCTAGAACACGAAAGACACATAGCGGAGGAGAGCAAAAAAAAATCCCAAGAAATTCTTTAAGTATGTAAACAGTAAAAAAGGGAGGACTGACCATATTGGCCCCATAAAGAATGGGGAAGGACATCTGGTTACAAAGAATAGAGACATGGCGAAGGTATTGAATTCATTCTTCTCCTCAGTCTACACGAGGGAAGCTTCAGTAACCAAAACTGCAGTGTTTATCCTCATGACACATCACAGGAAGCACCTCCATGGCTAACAGAGGACAGAATTAAAATTAGATTTGGGAAACTTAACATTAATAAATCACCGGGACCAGATGGCTTGCACCCGAGGGTACTTAGGGAACTCAGTCAAGTAATTGCCAGACCATTGTTCCTAATTTTTACTGAGTCTACTGACTGGAATGGTATCAGCTGATTGGAGAAAAGCCAATGTAGCACCAATATTTAAAAAGGGCCCAAAATACATCCCTGGGAATTACAGACCAGTTAGCCTAACATCAATAGTATGTAAACTCTTGGAGGGGATGATAAGGGACTATATACAAAATTTTAGTAATGATAACGGTATCATTAGCAGTAATCAGCATGGATTCATGAAGAATTGTTCTTGCCAAACCAATCTATTAACCTTCTATGAGGAGGTGAATTGCCAGCTAGATAAAGGAAGGCCCGTAGACGTGGTGTATCTGGATTTTACAAAAGCATTTGACACAGTTCCCCATAAACGTTTACTGTACAAAGTAAGGTCCGTTGGCATGGACCATAGGGTGGGTACATGGATTGAAAACTGGCTACAAGGGCGAGTTCAGAGGGTGGTGATAAATAAGGAGTACTCGGAATGGTCAGGGGTGGGTAGTGGGGTCCCCCAGGGTTCTGTGCTGGGACCAATCCTATTTATTTTGTTCATAAACGACCTGAAGGATGGGAATGGTATAAACAGTTCAATCTCTGTATTTGTGGACGATACTAAGCTAAGCAGGTCAATAAATTCTCCGCAGGATGTGGAAACCTTGCAAATAGATCTGAACAAATTAATGGGGTGGGCAACTACATGGCAAATGAGGTTTAATGTAGAAAAATCTAAAATAAGACATTTGGGTGGCAAAAATATAATTGCAATCTATAGACTGGGGGGAGAACCTCTGGGGGGGATCTGGGATGGAAAAGGACCTGGGGGTCCTAGTAGATGATAGGCTCAGCAATGGCATGCAATGCCAAGCTTTCGCTAACAAAGCAAACAGAATATTGGCATTTAAAAGGGGATCAACTCCAGATAAAATGATAATTCTATCTAGATAGAGAAAAGTAGGGCCTGAAAAAGAAAAATGATTTTGGAAGGATAGACTTCTTAACAGCTTTCACTCTACCCAAGAAAGATATATAAGAAGGCTGCCCAAAATGTAGTCATATCTCTGATTTTCACTAAAATGGGATGAATGTAATTAAGAAATTGGGAGTTAGGGGTGATAATAATTGCCAAATACCACAATGACTGCTGTGACCATGCAAATTGATGGCTAGATTAACTGTGGAGAAAGGTTAATGGGCATTGCGGCAGATTTGGTTAGGTTCAGGCCCAAGAGAGTGTGAAACGTCTATAATATTGAAATGAGATCTGGGAGAGAGGTCAAGGACTGTGATAAAAACACTAAAACACCATCAGCACAGATGCTAAGTTTATACTTGGCTTTCTCTTTGGTATAACCTTTGATAGTAACATAACTCACAATGGCCAAAGGTTCCTTGGTGATAAGGATGGGCCCAGTGCTCGATGCGAACCCACGTTCGCATCGAGCATCGGGCGTTCGCTCGCTCGGCGAGCCCAGAACTATTTTGGCCGCTCGCATCACGTTCGTGTGATGCGAGCGGCCCCGCAATGCATTGCGGCCGGCGCGGCCGACGCAGTGCATTGCTGGCTGATGATTGGCCAAGCATGCACTGTGACCCCGCATGCTTGGCCAATCACAGCCCCGGAAACTCGAAGAGCCATAATTGGCTACAGGCAGGACGCCTGTAGCCAATTACAGCTCAGGGGCTGTAGTACACGCCCCCCCCTATAAAACGCCGCCACGCCGTCTGCGCCGGTCACATGCTGTTCCGGCGCAGATTGAGCAGGCTGTTTCTGTGACACTCTGCTGCATTTAGATAGATAGAGAGATTCACTTGCAGAGATTGAGTTAGATAGATTCAGTTACAAAGATTGATTGACAAAGAGGGGCTTGTAGTGTGCTCGTGGCAGGCAGGCAGAGCTCCTATATTTTGTTACCAGAAGCACCTATAGGACTTGTAGTGTGTTCGTGGCAGGCAGGCAGAGCTCCTATATTTTGTTACCAGAAGCACCTATAGAACTTGTAGTGTGTTCGTGGCAGGCAGGCAGAGCTCCTATATTTTGTTACCAGAAGCACCTATAGGACTTGTAGTGTGTTCGTGGCAGGCAGGCAGAGCTCCTATATTTTGTTACCAGAAGCACCTATAGGACTTGTAGTGTGTTAGTGGCAGGCAGGCAGAGCTCCTATATTTTGTTACCAGAAGCACCTATAGGACTTGTAGTGTGTTCGTGGCAGGCAGGCAGAGCTCCTATATTTTGTTCCCAGAGGCACCTATAGGACTTGAAGTGTGTTAGTCCCATTACACACACAGAGCTATATTTTCTTCCCAGAAGCACCTATAGGACTTGAAGTGTGTTAGTCCCATTACACACACAGAGCTATATTTTCTTCCCAGAAGCACCTATAGGACTTGAAGTGTGTTAGTCCCATTACACACACAGAGCTATATTTTCTTCCCAGAAGCACCTATAGGACTTGAAGTGTGTTAGTCCCATCACACACACAGAGCTATATTTTGTTCCCAGAAGCACCTATAGGACTTGAAGTGTGTTAGTCCCATTACACACACAGAGCTATATTTTCTTCCCAGAAGCACCTATAGGACTTGAAGTGTGTTAGTCCCATCACACACACAGAGCTATATTTTGTTCCCAGAAGCACCTATAGGACTTGAAGTGTGTTAGTCCCATTACACACACAGAGCTATATTTTGTTCCCAGAAGCACCTATAGGACTTGAAGTGTGTTAGTCCCATTACACACACAGAGCTATATTTTCTTCCCAGAAGCACCTATAGGACTTGAAGTGTGTTAGTCCCATTACACACAAAGAGCTATACTTTGTTCCCAGAAGCACCTATAGGACTTGAAGTGTGTTAGTCCCATTACACACACAGAGCTATATTTTTCTTCCCAGAAGCACCTATAGGACTTGTAGTGTTAGTGGCAGGCAGGCAGAGCTCCTATATTTTGTTACCAGAAGCACCTATAGGACTTGTAGTGTGTTCGTGGCAGGCAGGCAGAGCTCCTATATTTTGTTCCCAGAGGCACCTATAGGACTTGAAGTGTGTTAGTCCCATTACACACACAGAGCTATATTTTCTTCCCAGAAGCACCTATAGGACTTCTAGTGTGTTAGTCCCATTACACACACAGAGCTATATTTTCTTCCCAGAAGCACCTATAGGACTTGAAGTGTGTTAGTCCCATTACACACACAGAGCTATATTTTCTTCCCAGAAGCACCTATAGGACTTGAAGTGTGTTAGTCCCATCACACACACAGAGCTATATTTTGTTCCCAGAAGCACCTATAGGACTTGAAGTGTGTTAGTCCCATTACACACACAGAGCTATATTTTGTTCCCAGAAGCACCTATAGGACTTGAAGTGTGTTAGTCCCATTACACACACAGAGCTATATTTTCTTCCTAGAAGCACCTATAGGACTTGAAGTGTGTTAGTCCCATCACACACACAGAGCTATATTTTCTTCCCAGAAGCACCTATAGGACTTGAAGTGTGTTAGTCCCATTACACACACAGAGCTATATTTTGTTCCCAGAAGCACCTATAGGACTTGAAGTGTGTTAGTCCCATTACACACACAGAGCTATATTTTCTTCCCAGAAGCACCTATAGGACTTGAAGTGTGTTAGTCCCATCACACACACAGAGCTATATTTTCTTCCCAGAAGCACCTATAGGACTTGAAGTGTGTTAGTCCCATTACACACACAGAGCTATATTTTGTTCCCAGAAGCACCTATAGGACTTGAAGTGTGTTAGTCCCATTACACACACAGAGCTATATTTTCTTCCCAGAAGCACCTATAGGACTTGAAGTGTGTTAGTCCCATCACACACACAGAGCTATATTTTCTTCCCAGAAGCACCTATAGGACTTGAAGTGTGTTAGTCCCATTACACACACAGAGCTATATTTTCTTCCCAGAAGCACCTATAGGACTTGAAGTGTGTTAGTCCCATCACACACACAGAGCTATATTTTGTTCCCAGAAGCACCTATAGGACTTGAAGTGTGTTAGTCCCATTACACACACAGAGCTATATTTTGTTCCCAGAAGCACCTATAGGACTTGAAGTGTGTTAGTCCCATCACACACACAGAGCTATATTTTCTTCCCAGAAGCACCTATAGGACTTGAAGTGTGTTAGTCCCATTACACACACAGAGCTATATTTTGTTCCCAGAAGCACCTATAGGACTTGAAGTGTGTTAGTCCCATTACACACACAGAGCTATATTTTCTTCCCAGAAGCACCTATAGGACTTGAAGTGTGTTAGTCCCATCACACACACAGAGCTATATTTTCTTCCCAGAAGCACCTATAGGACTTGAAGTGTGTTAGTCCCATTACACACACAGAGCTATATTTTCTTCCCAGAAGCACCTATAGGACTTGAAGTGTGTTAGTCCCATCACACACACAGAGCTATATTTTGTTCCCAGAAGCACCTATAGGACTTGAAGTGTGTTAGTCCCATTACACACACAGAGCTATATTTTGTTCCCAGAAGCACCTATAGGACTTGAAGTGTGTTAGTCCCATTACACACACAGAGCTATATTTTCTTCCCAGAAGCACCTATAGGACTTGAAGTGTGTTAGTCCCATCACACACAAAGAGCTATACTTTGTAATCCAGAAGCACCTATAGGACTTGAAGTGTGTTAGTCCCATCACACACACAGAGCTATATTTTGTTCCCAGAAGCACCTATAGGACTTGAAGTGTGTTAGTCCCATCACACACACAGAGCTATATTTTCTTCCCAGAAGCACCTATAGGACTTGAAGTGTGTTAGTCCCATCACACACACAGAGCTATATTTTGTTCCCAGAAGCACCTATAGGACTTGAAGTGTGTTAGTCCCATTACACACACAGAGCTATATTTTGTTCCCAGAAGCACCTATAGGACTTGAAGTGTGTTAGTCCCATCACACACACAGAGCTATATTTTGTTCCCAGAAGCACCTATAGGACTTGAAGTGTGTTAGTCCCATTACACACACAGAGCTATATTTTCTTCCCAGAAGCACCTATAGGACTTGAAGTGTGTTAGTCCCATCACACACACAGAGCTATATTTTCTTCCCAGAAGCACCTATAGGACTTGAAGTGTGTTAGTCCCATTACACACACAGAGCTATATTTTCTTCCCAGAAGCACCTATAGGACTTGAAGTGTGTTAGTCCCATCACACACACAGAGCTATATTTTGTTCCCAGAAGCACCTATAGGACTTGAAGTGTGTTAGTCCCATTACACACACAGAGCTATATTTTGTTCCCAGAAGCACCTATAGGACTTGAAGTGTGTTAGTCCCATTACACACACAGAGCTATATTTTCTTCCCAGAAGCACCTATAGGACTTGAAGTGTGTTAGTCCCATCACACACACAGAGCTATATTTTCTTCCCAGAAGCACCTATAGGACTTGAAGTGTGTTAGTCCCATCACACAGAGCTCCTCTATTTTCTTTGCAGAAGCACCCATAGGACTTCTAGTGTGTTAGTGGCATCACACAGAGCTCCTATATATTCTTCTCAGCAGCACCCACAGGACTTCTAGTGTGTTAGTGGCATCACACAGAGCTCCTCTATTTTCTTTGCAGAAGCACCCATAGGACTTCTAGTGTGTTAGTGGCATCACACAGAGCTCCTATATATTCTTCTCAGCAGCACCCACAGGACTTCTAGTGTGTTAGTGGCATCACACAGAGCTCCTCTATTTTCTTTGCAGAAGCACCCACAGGACTTCTAGTGTGTTAGTGGCATCACACAGAGCTCCTATATATTCTTCTCAGCAGCACCCACAGGACTTCTAGTGTGTTAGTGGCATCACACAGAGCTCCTCTATTTTCTTTGCATAAGCACCCACAGGACTTCTAGTGTGTTAGTGGCATCACACAGAGCTCCTCTATTTTCTTTGCATAAGCACCCACAGGACTTCTAGTGTGTTAGTGGCATCACACAGAGCTCCTCTATTTTCTTTGCAGAAGCACCCACAGGACTTCTAGTGTGTTAGTGGCATCACACAGAGCTCCTATATATTCTTCTCAGCAGCACCCACAGGACTTCTAGTGTGTTAGTGGCATCACACAGAGCTCCTCTATTTTCTTTGCATAAGCACCCACAGGACTTCTAGTGTGTTAGTGGCATCACACAGAGCTCCTCTATTTTCTTTGCATAAGCACCCACAGGACTTCTAGTGTGTTAGTGGCATCACACAGAGCTCCTCTATTTTCTTTGCAGAAGCACCCATAGGACTTCTAGTGTGTTAGTGGCATCACACAGAGCTCCTCTATTTTCTTTGCAGAAGCACCCATAGGACTTCTAGTGTGTTAGTGGCATCACACAGAGCTCCTATATTTTCTTCTCAGCAGCACCCACAGGACTACCGACTACAATGGCTGGAAGACCGCCAAGGGGAGGCAGAGCGTGCAGAGCCAAGAACACAGGGCAGGCAGGCTCTGTTTCTAGTGGACGTGGCCGTGGACGTGGACGTGGTCGTGCATCGTCATCAGCACGTGGCCATGGGACACGCGCGTCTTTGTTTTCGGCAGCTGGACATGTGGAGTCGCATCATGCTGAAGGCTTGGTAGAATGGATGACCAAGCCCTCCTCATCCTCCTCATCCTCTCTCACCCAGGCTCAGGGTACTGACAGAGCATCATCAGCCACCCCTTCCCTAGACCCACCATGTCCTCCTGAGGAGTCCCCCGAACTCTTTGAGCACAGTGTTGGGTACATGCTCCAGGAGGATGCCCAACGATTCGAAGGCTCGGATGACGATACCCAGCTTGAGGAATCTGGCAGTACAGTTCCACCAGCTGCAGCTTACTGCCAGGTTTGCTCTAGTGGTGAAGAGGGAGGGGATGATGAGGTCACTGACTCCACGTGGGTGCCTCAAGGGAGAGAGGATGAGGAGGAGGACGAGGAGGAGGAGGATGCGGCGTCACATGTCCAACGAGGCAGGATGCCCCCTGGAGGCCAGGTAGAGGCCAGCACAGCAACTGTACAACACCGCAGAGCTCCGCCTGTGCAGGGCGCTGCCTCTGCACGTTATCAGAAAAGTTCTTTGGTGTGGGCCTTTTTTGAGACGAGTGCAGCAGATCGCACCACTGCTATTTGCAATATTTGTCTCAAGCGTATCTCGCGTGGCCAAAACATCAGCCGCTTGGGCACGACAAGCATGACCAGACATATGGCGACCTGCCATGCAGCTCGTTGGCAGGCACACATAAAAGACCCACACCAAAGAACTAAGCGGACCTCTCCTTGCTCCTCCTCAGCTGGGATCTCCATCCCCACTACACCTTCAGTCCTCTCTGAAAGCTGCTCTGAGAGGACTGAAGGTGTAGAATTCGGTGTGTCACAACCAAGTACTTGCAGTACACCGACGTCCGAATGCAGCAGGCAAATTTCCCTGCCCCAGCTGCTGGACCGTAGAAAGAAGTACACTCCCAGCCATCCACATGCCCAGCGGTTGAATGCTAGCCTTGCTAAATTGCTAGCACTTCAACTGCTGCCTTTTCAGTTGGTAGACTCGGCCCCCTTCCGTGAGTTTGTTCAATGTGCGGTTCCTCAGTGGCAGGTTCCCAAACGCCACTTTTTCTCGCGGAAGGCGATTCCGTCTCTCTACCGGCATGTGGAGGGCAATGTCCATGCCTCGCTGGACAGGGCGGTCAGCGGTAAGGTGCATATTACCGCTGACTCATGGTCCAGCAGGCATGGACAGGGACGGTACCTTTCTTTCACGGCCCATTGGGTCACTCTATTGGCAGCTGGGAGGGATGCAGGACAAGGTGCAGTAGTGTTGGAGGTTGTTCCGCCACCACGCCTCCAAAACGCGACTACTGCTACTGGTTGTGACACACCTCTCTCCTCCACCCCCTCCTCTTCTTCTTCCTCCAGTGCTCTGTCCTTGGAACCAGCGGTGCTCCGTAGGCGTACAAGGGGCTACGCAAGTACGCAGGCAAAAAGATGCCATGCCGTGCTTGCGCTGGTGTGTTTGGGGGACAGGAGCCACACTGGGCCAGAGGTTCTGGCAGCTCTGCAGGGGCAGGCCGAGAGGTGGTTGACGCCACGTCAGCTTAAGCCAGGAATGGTCGTTTCTGACAATGGCACCAACCTCCTCTCCGCCCTGCGACAGGGGCAGCTCACCCATGTGCCCTGCATGGCTCACGTCCTCAACCTGGTGGTGCAGCGGTTCTTGGGCAGGTTCCCAGGCTTACAGGATGTCCTGAGGCAGGCCAGGAAAGTCTGTGTGCATTTCCGCCGATCTTATAATGCCAGTGCTCGGCTGACTGAGCTGCAAAAGGAGCTGAACCTGCCCAAGAACCGCCTAATATCTGACATGCCCACCAGGTGGAACTCAACGTTGGCCATGCTGCAGCGACTGCACACGCAGCAGAGGGCCATCAATGAGTACCTTTGCGACTACGGCACCAGGACAGGGTCAGGGGAGCTTGGTTTTTTTTCCCCACGTCAGTGGAGCATGATCAGGGATGCATGCACTGTCCTCTCACCATTTGAGGAGGCCACGAGGATGGTGAGCAGTGACAGTGCATGCATCAGTGACACTGTCCCTCTTGTCCACCTGTTGGAGCATACGCTGCGTGGGATAATGGACAGGGCACTTGAGGCAGAACAGAGGCAGGAAGAGGAGGACTTCCTTGCCTCTCAAGGCCCCCTTTATCCGGACAGTGTTCCTTCTGTCCCACCCATCACACAGGAAGAGGATGAGGAGGAGGAGGAGGAGGAGGAGGAGGAGGATTGTGTGAGCATGGAGGTGGAGCCTGGCACTCAGCATCAGCAGCAGCAGTCTTTTAGGGATGATGTACAGTCCCAACAAGCCAGTGGACTTGTACGTGGCTGGGAGGAGGTGGCTGGCGATCATGTCATCCTCAGTGACCCAGAAGACTCCGGACCGAATGCCTCAGCTAACCTACGCTGCATGGCCTCCCTGATCCTGCAAAGCCTGCGGAAGGATCCTCGTGTTCTTCGGATCAAGGAGAGGGACCATTACTGGCTGGCCACTCTCCTTGATCCGCGGTACAAGGGTAAGGTTGCGGACCTTATCTTGCCGTCGCAGAGGGAGCAGAGGATGAGACATCTCAGGGAGGCCTTGCAGAAAGGTCTGTGCAACGCGTTCCCAGAAACTGGGAGGCTACAAACTCCTGGTCCTGGGCGACGAGTTGCTGAGGCTTCGGTCAGTGGCAGAAGGAGCGGTGGGGAAGGTGGACGTCTGACCGATGCGTTCAGACAATTTTTTAGTCCGCAGCCCCAAGGTATGATCGGTTCCAGCAACCATCGCCAGCGTCTGATATACATGGTGCAGGAATACCTTGGGGCAAGGTCAGACTTGGACACCTTTCCCACCGAAAATCCTCTGGCTTACTGGGTCCTGAGGATGGATCACTGGCCAGAGCTTGCACAGTATGCAATTGAGCTACTGGCCTGTCCTGCCTCCAGCGTTCTTTCCGAACGCACATTCAGTGCTGCTGGAGGATTTGTGACTGATCATAGGGTGCGCCTGTCCACCGCCTCGGTTGATCGACTGACATTCATCAAAATGAATCAGTCTTGGATCACCACCAGCTACCAGGCACCTGAGGCGGATATAACCGAATAATTTTTAATGTCACATCCCTTCAAGACTGCCTATGCTGATGCTGAGTGACTGTCCTCTTATGTTCACTGACTATCCTCTTCCTCCTCCTCAATGATCCATGCCACAGCACCAGTGCCTAAGGCACAATTTTTCAGCCCCTGTTTAACAGGGGCGTGTACTTACAATTTTTAAAAAAAAATGCTTCGCAACACGTGTGACTGCTGTGCTCCAAGTACAGTCTCTGTGAGGGCCGTGTTGCAGTGTTGTGGCACCAGCACCAGTGCCTAAGGCACAATTTTTCAGCCCCTGTTTAACAGGGGCGTGTACTTACAATTTTTTTAAAAAATGCTTCGCAACACGTGTGACTGCTGTGCTCCAAGTACAGTCTCTGTGAGGGCCGTGTTGCAGTGTTGTGGCACCAGCACCAGTGCCTAAGGCACAATTTTTCAGCCCCTGTTTAACAGGGGCGTGTACTTACAATTTTTAAAAAAAATGCTTCGCAACACGTGTGACTGCTGTGCTCCAAGTACAGTCTCTGTGAGGGCCGTGTTGCAGTGTTGTGGCACCAGCACCAGTGCCTAAGGCACAATTTTTCAGCCCCTGTTTAACAGGGGCGTGTACTTACAATTTTTTAAAAAAATGCTTCGCAACACGTGTGACTGCTGTGCTCCAAGTACAGTCTCTGTGAGGGCCGTGTTGCAGTGTTGTGGCACCAGCACCAGTGCTTAAGGCACAATTTTTCAGCCCCTGTTTAACAGGGGCGTGTACTTACAATTTTTTAAAAAAATGCTTCGCAACACGTGTGACTGCTGTGCTCCAAGTACAGTATCTGTGAGGGCCGGGTTGCAGTGTTGTGGCACCAGCACCAGTGCCTAAGGCACAATTTTTCAGCCCCTGTTTAACAGGGGCGTGTACTTACAATTTTTTAAAAAAATGCTTCGCAACACGTGTGACTGCTGTGCTCCAAGTACAGTCTCTGTGAGGGGTTGCAGTGTTGTGGCACCAGCACCAGTGCCTAAGGCACA
The DNA here is from genome assembly GCA_028564925.1 of Lithobates sylvaticus. Lineage (NCBI taxonomy): Eukaryota > Metazoa > Chordata > Amphibia > Anura > Ranidae > Lithobates > Lithobates sylvaticus. The sequence goes on along the minus strand of CM053032.1, from coordinate 5,039,438 downwards.
ATTTTTCAGCCCCTGTTTAACAGGGGCGGGTAATTACAAATCTTGATCTAATAGTTCACAGCAGGGCCCATTCCTGCGCCCACCAAGAGTAACTATGAGGGCCTGCAGTCTTGTGGCAACACCGTCCACCACCACCGCCAAAGGCCCAATTTTTCTGCCCTGTTCATCAGGTGCTTGCAATTACAAATCTTGATCTAATAACTCACAGCAGGGCCCATTCCTGCGCCCACCAAGAGTAACTATGAGGGCCTACAGTCTTGTGGCAACACCGTCCACCACCACCGCCAAAGGCCCAATTTTTCTGCCCTGTTCATCAGGTGCTTGCAATTACAAATCTTGATCTAATAACTCACAGCAGGGCCCATTCCTGCGCCCACCAAGAGTAACTGTGAGAGCTTACAGTCTTGTGGCAAAACCGTCCACCACCACCACCACCACCACCCCCAATTTTTCTGCCCTGTTCAACAGGTGCATGCAATTACAAATCTTGATCTATTAACTCACAGCAGGGCCCATTCCTGTGCCCACCAGTCTTGTGGCTACACCAACATCTAATAGGGCAAATTTCTGCAGAGTATATACGCCAGGCCCCTACTTTCAAACATCCAACTTACAAACGACTCCTACTTGCAAATGGAAAGAGAAAACAGGAAGTGAGAGGAAATCTACCCCTAGGAAGGGAAATTCTATCCTGTTAGATTTAATTTGGGAAAAAGGTATCTCCTCTCTACTGATACTTTATCACCAATCCTTGTTTCAATTAAAACCCCACTTTTCCAAAAACATTTGTCATTGGGACGGAAAGTGAGGTGACATGTTCTGAACAGATGTGCAAAGACAGCAAATGTTACAGGGGTGATAACCCCTCCCTATGTTCTCCAAAAAGCTTAAAAATAGATTTTTTTGGGATGGAGCTACACTTCATAATGTACCTGTTCAGATTCTACTTAAGATCAAACCTAAAGACGCAAGTGGTTTTAAATGGCTTCTTTTTTTCCTTTACAAATGTCATTTTGTGCAAGGACAGTTCTAAACACGGGAAACACATGCCACTTCACAGGCATACTTTGGACACCCCCCAGGTACCATATTTAAAGGAAAATGTCACTTTTTTTTTTTCACTTTATGCATCATTAAAATGACTGCTCCCGAAAAAACGTTAGTTTTTAAAAGTTCTTTTTGCATTGATATATGTCCCCTGGGGCAGGACCCGGGTCCCCAAACCTGTTTTATGACATTAACATGCATATTGGCCGTTGTAATTAGCACTTTTGATTTCGAACGTTCGCGTCCATTATAACGTATAGGGTTCGAAAATTCGCGCGAACTTTCGGTCCGTTCGAAGGTTCTGGTTCGAACCGAACCCGGGGGTGTTCGGCTCATCCCTACTTGGTGAGCAAAAGTTCTCAGCCTTGGCAGGTGCCTCCCCACACTGCCACTAGATACAGTCCCCATTGAGTGCAAAATTAGGAAACCTTTTTATCTGCAGCAGGCATTTGTGGAACCCCAGTAATAACAGTAACCTGCTCTCTAGTGTTAACCAAAGTTTTTGGGCCGTGTCCAACAACCTGGGACACAGATCCAAGTCAGGATGAACCAGAGGAAATTTCCCCCACCATGACCTGTAGTGGAAAGGAATACTCCCACTCAGAGGTAAATACAGTCTTGAGACTTGGAACATGAGCACCAACAACAGCATCACTATTATTCACAATGTCACAACCATCAGCATTAACATTAGTGGGGTTTGTTGTGGGCGACTCTGGACCAGACCCCTCATAATTGGGCCCTGAAAGCACCAGGGCCTCTAATTTTCTTGAATGTCTAGGAAGTCCATTCTGTACCTCTCCCCATAGTTCAAGAAACAATGGACAGTCCCATCCCACTATGATGTCATATATCAGACTGTTCACCACCCCAACCTCTTGTGTCACAAAGATACAGCCATGGACACCAGAACTAGGGGGTTCTCCCTGGTGTCCCCATGGATACACACTACCTACCCACACTTTACACTAGAACTTATCTTCAACCAGGTTGAGATGTGTGGTGCATGCTCTCTGTACATAAAACATTTTTTTTTTCCTGTCAGCCGAGACCCAGTTCCAGGGTCTGGCAGGGCTTTCTTCATAGGTGCTATAGCTGGCCTTGCGGCCCTTGGTGCCGATTCTCGATTCTTTACAGGGCCAAGCAGGTCCTCCACCACAGGTATACCTCTTGAACATCTAGACTAGCTGGTCCATTGTTGTGGGGTCTCCATGACTCACCCAGCGCTGCAGATCATCTGGCAGGGACCAGTCCTGCAGTCACCTATTCCATAATTTAAAGACCCTTCAATTTCTCTGGTTGCAGCTTTTTCTTAACCAGCTGATCAAGGTCATGCATAGGGGACCTTTGTGGCCAGTAAAGGTGGTATTTCCAGTGGTAAATATCTGGGCCCATACCACATTTAATCAACCCAAGTTGGGCCAGGATCTCTGCCTTCAACCACTGATAATTCTGGAGACCTTCTGTTTTTAGGTCAAAGTTGACCTTTTTTAGATCGCCAGTACAGAAAGGGGCAATAATGCCAGCCCATTGACCTTGAGGCCACCCCTTTCTCTCTCTCTCTCTCTACTATCCTCTCAAAAGTGGTTATAAACACTTGTGCTTGGAAACACTTGAAATCATTGAGTAGGAAATACACATAGCATGACATTACATGACAAAACATGAGTTTTACATAAAGCTTTTCTAATGGTCTTCTTTGGCATCTAAAAAGTTCTATTGATTTAGTAAAAATGATTTGTCTTTATTTTTTTTCTACTGTAAGAGATGCTGTATAGAATGGTCATCCATCCACCCACTGAGTACAATATATTGCTTATCAACCATAAAGATCCAACATATATCAATACCTACATCGGGGTTCCGGTACTTGGTAGAAAAAAGAGAAAATTATTTGGTGAAATTATTTGAAAACATATTATAAGTTGCTCATTAATCAAACTAAAACAGCGTTTTTTCAGATTTTTCTCCAATTGCCAGCTTTTACTGTATAGAATCTGATCTGGGTATTTATAAAAACTTTGTTCTAATTAATAGCCCTGTAGAGGCATAAAAATGGTAGACAAATATTTTGAGGACAACCAAAGTGTACTGAAACTGCTACATTTGGTCTGTCCCTGGTCATGTAGGGGTAAGTACAACTACGAGCACCCGATATGTTTACATTTTATAAAGGACATTGCTGAATTTTTTAAACAGCTGAAAATGGCACAGAAATAAAAAGTGTCAATGTTCACAATGACATTTTCACCATGACGCCTGGATTAATTTTAGGTGATAATACGACTTCATTAGGGCCTCCATAAGGTCCTTGTTCCTCAGGCTATAGATCAGAGGATTCAGCAATGGGTTAATGAGGGCAGTTATGACTGTAAACAGCTTGTTTAAATTGACCATATCATTAGAAGAGGGGACCAAGTAAATAAAAATGAAGCAGCCATAAAAGATGAAGACCACAGTGAGGTGTGATGTGCAGGTGGAGAATGCTTTCCTCTTTCCAGTCTTGCTACGGATTCTAAGGATGGTCCTGAAAATATAGACTTAGGGAAGAAAGGTCAAAAGAAAAATCCCACTTTCTGAGGTTTACTTTATGTATTACCAAGGGATGGTGGCAATTTACATGTGTGGTCTGGTGAATCACTTAATTACCTTTTATTTTATTTTATCCAGGCATTTGTGGAGCCCCATTAATAACAATAATCTGCTATCTAGTGTTAACCAAAGTGGGCAGTGCCAAATGTACACCTGGACCCAACCAAGTCAGGATCCACCAGAGGAAATTTTCTCTTCATCCTCCTTTTCCATGACCTCTTATTTTGATCTCCCCCACCGTGACCTGTTATTAAGAGGAAATCTCTGTCATATTTCTCATATTATTATTTATTTTTTCCTCTCTTTAAATGTATCACTATAGAAGAATAATACATTTATGGATCTGAGGATTAACAGGAAAACCTGTAAGGTGTATGTTTACATTATATTCAGGATTACATGTAGTCATTTTAAATTGAAAATTATCACTTCAAATGCAGGAAATGGTTGCAACCATCCCTCTATATACATTCTGTACAAAAACCTCTTTACGGAATTTTGTAGACAACCAAGAAAAACAATATACATATAAAATTTTTAGGTTAAAATATTTTACATTTTTATTTCATTTTTATATAGTGTGGGAGTACTGAAACATACTCGATTCCAATAATATATTAAAAAGCAGACAAAAAGAGGGTCAACAGCCCATAATTATGGTTCACAGTATGTGGTACATCCAGTTGTTGTTTGCTGTTAGAGAGGTGAACCCCCACAGTAAACTTCCAACCGGAATCACCCAACGAGTTTCAAACGCCAATTTGTAATATGTTCTTCCTCAGGGAAGTGCAACACTAGAGGTAAATAGACAGTATTATAATTTCACAATATCACATTGCTTTAACCACAATATTTACATTCATATCAGCAATAACGTACATCATAATCACATGTGCTATCATCTATAGCCTCAGAACCGAGCAAAGACCCCAGGCAATGATGAGAGGAAAGTGGGGTAAACCTCCATGCAGGGATTTTTCTCAGAGAATAGGTGCCGGGACTCCCCCGTTCTGAGTCACCCCTTATCTCCACCCCTACCCACCTCCTAGCACCTTTCCTTGGTTCCATCCCCAGAAACAAGTATCATTTTTGTGGTGCTAAGTAATTTGTATGGTATTTGGTAATTATAACACAAAAAGAAGTATAATAGATCCCCTGCAGCCAGTAACAATAGATCACCCTAACAACAATGGGCCACCCACCACAAAATGACCCCTCCCCCAGCAACAATAGACTCGCAACAGCAACAACAGATCTCCCCACAGCCAACATCAATAGACTTTCTGGCAGCCAGTGACAATAGACTCCTCCTTCAACAGTAGATCTCTCCCAGCAACAACTGACCCCCCCCCCCCATCAATATAAGACCCATTCCTAGCAAAATAGGTCCTCCACCAGCAATAATACACCCCCCTGCCAAAAAAATATCCCCCAGCAATGAGCATCAATAGACCCTGCAGCACACCCCAGCACCCTTGCCATTACATACAGTCATTGCTGGAGGTTTTGGCACTGCGTTCCCCCGCGTTCCCACTTAAAAAAGCCCTGCCTCCATGTAAGGGAACCAAGGTATTAAATTCTGGAGATGGAAATTAAGCTGATTAAATATGGTCTATAATAAATTTCAGAACACACAAAAGTAGGGCCTGAAAAAAAATTTTGGAAGGATAGACATCTTAACAGCTTTCAGTCTACCCAAGAAAGATATATAAGAAGGTTGCCCACAATTTAGTCATATCTCAGATTTTTACTACATTGGGAATAATGTAATTAAGAGACTGCGAGTTAGGGGTGATAAGAATTGCCAAATACCATAATGACTGCGATGACCATGCAAATTGATGGTTAGATTAACTGTAGAGAAAGGTTAATGGGCATTACCACAGATTTGATTAGCAGAGGTCAAGGGTGGTGACAAAACCACAAAAACACCACAAGCCCAGATGCTAAGTTTATACTTAGCCTTCCCTTTGGTATAACCTTTGATAGTAACATAATTCACAATGGCCAAAGGTTCCTTGGTGAGCATAGATTCACAGCCTTGGCCGGTGCCTCCCCACACTGCCACTAGATAAAGTCCCCATTGAGCGCAAAATGAGTAAACCTTTTATCTGCAGCAGGCATTTGTGTAACCCCAGTAATAACAGTAACCTGCTCTCTAGTGTTAACCAAAGTTTTTGGGTGGTGTCAACACAACCCTGGACACATCCAAGTCAGGATGCACCAGACTAGAGGAAATTCCCCCCACCATGACATGTAATGGAAAGGAAACCCCCCACTCAGAGGTAAATGCGGTCTTGAGAACTGGGAGATGAGCATCAACAACATCATCACTACTATTCACAATGTCACAACCACCAGTATGTACCTTGACATTAGTGGGGTTTGTTGTGGACGACTCTGGACCGGACACCTCATAATTGGGTCCTGAAAGGATCAGAGTCTCTAATTTTCTTGAATGTCTAGGAAGTCCATTCTATACCTGTTCCCATAGTTCAAGAAACAATGGACAGTCCCATCCCACTATGATGTCATATATCAGACTGTTCTCCACCCCAACTTCTTGTGTCACAAAGATACAGCCATGGATACCGGAACTAGGGGGTACTCCCTGGTGTCCCCATGGATACAACCTACCCACCCACACTTCACACTAAAACTGATCTTCAATCAGGTTGAGATGTGTGGTGCATGCTCTCTGTGTACATACAAAAATGCTTTCCGGCCAGCCCGGATCCAGTTCCAGGGTCTGGCAGGGCTTTCTTCATAGGTGCTATAGCTGGCCTTGCTGCCCTTGGTGCCGAACATGACAAACATGAGTTTTACATAAAACCTTTCTAATGGTCTTCTTTGGGATCTAAAAAGTTCTATTGATTTAGTAAAAATTATTTGTCTTTGTTTTTTTTCTATCGTAAGGGATTTGTATAGAATGATCATCACCCATCCACCCACTGAGTACAATGTATTTCTTATCAACCATAAAGATCCAACGTATATCAAAACCAACATCGGGGGTTCCTGTACTTGGGAGAAAAAGGAGAAAATTATTTGGTGAAAATATTTGAAAAAGTATTATAAGTTGCTCATTAATCAAACTAAAACTTTTTTTTTTTTTTTGATTTTTCTCTATTTGTCAGCTTTTATTGTATATAATCTTATCTGGGTATTTATAAAAACTTTGTTCTAATTAATAGCCTTGTAGGTGCATACAAATGGTAGACAAATTAGTCACAGATATTTTGAGGACAAACAAAGTGTATTGAAACTGCTACATTTGGTCTGTGAGTTACAATGTCCTCTGGTCATGTAGGGGTAAGTACAACTACGAGCACCTGACATGTTAAATTTTATAAAAGACATTGCTGAATTTTTTAAAGAACTGAAAATGGCCAATAGAAATAAAAAGCGTCAATGTTAACAATGACATTTTCACCATGGCGCCTGGATTAATTTTAGGTTATAATACGACTTCATAAGTGCCTCCATAAGGTCCTTGTTCCTCAGGCTGTAGATCAGAGGATTCATCAATGGGTTAATGAGGGAAGATATGACTGTCAACAGTTTGTTTAAATTGACCATATCATTGGAAATGGGGACCAAGTAAATAAAAATGAAGGAGCCATAAAAGATGAAGACCACGGTGAGGTGTGATGTGCAGGTGGAGAATGCTTTCCTCTTTCCAGTCTTGCTATGGACTCTAAGGATGGTCCTGAAAATATAGACATAAGGAAGAAAGGTAAAAAGAAAGGCTCCCGATCCTGTACTACCACTTAATAAAATTATGACCATCATGTTTATGAAGGGGTCAGTACATGTAATTTGATATAAGCGTGGAAGGTCACAAAAGAAGTTGTGGATGGAAGATGTTCTGCAGAAGGACAACCTGAGCAAAAATAAAGTATATACCAAAGACAGAGAATATCCTGCAACCCAGACCAGAAAAGCCATTTGAATACAGACTTTCCAAGACATAATTTGTTTGTAATGTAGGGGGTGGCAGATGGCAATGTAGCGGTCGTAGGACATAGCTGAAAG